>CM024554.2:18867299-19343294 GCA_014182405.2 Eucalyptus sideroxylon | reverse complement strand
AAGAGTATTTGGTCGTGGGCTTCTTAGTTGGTTTTGCTCATACGATTACAGCGAGAATTTTTAGTATATGTAGCCGATTAAATTATTATGATGAGAATTTGTATATAGTTCTTTTGTGAGAATAAAAAATTATTTCATGAGAAATTTGAAGCTAAATACTAAAAATATTTGAGTGTGATTATAATTTCTGTTATATCGCTTGATCTACAATAGGATTTAGCACTACATTTCCTATAGGCATATATCATTACCACAAAATCACGTAAATTTAGTGTTCGATTTATTTTCTTATTCTGTCTATTTTATTATACATTTGCTTGTTTTCCACAACAATTCCCATTGAAAATTTTCAAATGATGAATAGTTTTCTCGTTAAAAAAGTGCAATCTATATAGTGGAAAGTAGTAGTTAGGGGCACTTAAGGGCAGTTTTCATTTTTCAAGTGCTAAATGAAAATAGCGCATGGATTCATTTAAAGTTAATTCAATCTACTAACATTTTATATGATAGTGGCATTATCATAATTCAATGGGCTTCACATTGAGAATTATTCTATTCTCTTGAACTATCAATTAGGTTGGCGTCATTTTATCAATGGCTAATAAATTTATAATGTAGATGCAGGAGTTTTAACGTGGATTTGTCGGTCACTTGATTAATAAAGGGGCCATGCGTAACCATGACAATTTAATTAAATGATTAGGTGATATATCTATCTATTCCTTTTCTTGTTCACTTAAATGTTGCTTAATGATACCTAACATTTGACTCGGTTCTTTCTTCTCTCTCTCTCTCTCTCTCTCTCTCTAATGGCGATTTTTTACCATGTTTTACTTGGCAATCATATAACTTTATTCCTCCCATCAAACGCAAAAGGGTAGCCCAAGTCCATCACATCAAACTTGGAAGTATCCAAAATTCAGAAAATGAGCAAAATATGATAGAATGACAGCGAAAAGAAAATTAACAGGTGAACTTACTATGTGAACATGCCCGAGTTAGTAATACTCACTTTTATTTTAGGGTTCTTTCTAATAAGAATATCTAGGAAGAAGTCGCTAAGAAGTACAAGCCACAATGTCAGGATCTTGCTTGAAAAGATCCTCCATTAAGCAAGAAAAGCTTAATAGGCAAAATATAGTGCTGCTGAAAGATGTAGTTGGTGAAAAAATGCCACACTTGCTAGGGAAAGCGCAACTGACTGAAGGAGCTCAAACAATTGCGATCAAAAGAGGCTACCAGTAAAGTGACTTGTTTTGTTGGGTAAGCATTGCCATTCGATGTGTGATCCAAAGTGGTGTATCAATGGTTAAGGAAAGCGACAAAACAGCTCACAACGAGGACATTGTGGAATTAAGCGGTAGACAATGTCACATTTCATGATTCTCCCATACTCGTGAACCCTTGTGAATGGAGCTTGGGGTTAGAGGGGAAGAAACAATTGATCCATGGGAGTAGAGTTAGGTGATTAGTGTTAGGAGTTCTAGGATAGAATGAATATATCTCTATGAAGCTCTAAAAGGGAGATTGGCCTCCTGTGTACAAATTGGTTGGGAACCAATGCCGCTCTCCTGATAAGGTCATGGAGGGCAAACCATTTGTTGAGCCTAAAGTGATATTAGCAATTATATGCTCAAATTAAGTTGAGTGTGGTACAACCTAATATGAGGAAATTATTCGTTGTATTGTTCTCTAGAACAACTATAGAAGAAATGTTGGCTTGGTGTTACTGCTCACCAAGCGCCACGCGGGCTATTTCAAGGCCAAGGAATTGCCAAGACAATCAGTGCAAACATGACTTCTTCAGCTGTTGAATCCAATGAGTTGGAAGTGATGTTGCACTCATGTCACTAACTTTAAATTGGGCAGGAAATCCCCATTAAAATTTTCAAATGATAAATAGTTTGCTCGTTAAAAGGTGCAATTGCATAATTTAATTTTTTATATATATATTTTTGACATTTGATTAACTGCACTTTTTTTTTTGGTTCGCAGATTAACTACACCTAGATAGTGGAAAGTGGTTGCGAGTTGCAGTTTTCACTCTCTAGTGTGCTATGTGACAATAACCATGTATTCATTTAAAGTTAATTCCCGCTATTATCACAACTTGGTTTTGAGGTAATTTAGTGACCAAAGGAGAGATCTCTCCCTTAAAGAATACTATAAACTATAGATAATACGGTATGTCAAGTTTCGCATTGTTTATGAAAATGGCACTATCGTACTATCGCAATTCGATGTGCTTCACGTTGATTATATTTAATTCTCTCTAGTTTGGCATCATTTTATCGTGGGCTAATAAATTTCAAATGTGAAACGGGGATTCTAATGCGGATTTTGTTGGTCGGTTGATTAATCAAGTGGTCACGTGTCATTGGCTATTTAATTAAGTGGTTTGGGTGATAAGATTATCTATCCATTTTCTTATATAAGAGAAATCGGTGCTTAATGACACGTACCATTCGATCACAACAGTGTCATTGCGGCAAAACAGAGTCAGCTTCGCCTCAAATGGATACCATCTCTCCAGTCACTCAACTACATCAAGAAGCTAGTGCTCCTCGGCTTCAAATAACCAGTGCAAAGACTCTAGCTGAATCTTCCAACCTCACTTCCATTCCCTCCCACTACGCCTTCACCAGCCCCACTTCCGGTGATCAAGCCGTTCATGCCGACCATGATGACTCCATCCCCGTCATCGACTTCTCTCTCCTCTCCTCGAGTAATCCCGATCAACGGTCTAAAGCCATCTCCGATCTTGCAAAGGCTTGTCAAGACTGGGGCGTCTTCATGGTACACATGTTCCTAGCTACTTCATTATCTGCTTCATAGAACTTTTCCTTTTCTAGAACTTGTCATGAACATGTGAAACAAACGGTCGGTATCTTCGATCAGCTTTCGCTTGTCAACGTCGTTGTTAATACTTAAAAGACACAAGGATCACATCTCAAATGTCAAAACTTGGTACAGCTGGACACATATGTATTAAAACTTTCAAACTGTACACTTGAGTGCAACTTTATTTAAAAATTGAAACCTTAAAGTGCCAACTCTGGCGAAACTTACCAAACATCTAACATAGGTGGTGACCTTGGCTGCAAGGCCTTGCCCTAGATCTGGCCGAAGGCCTAGCAATCAACTAGGGTTGTTGGCCAGTGGCCCGGGGCTCGTGACCCTAGCTGACCCTTACCCCACCGTCATCAACCCCTTCTGGTGATGGTGGGGCAGCGGCAGTGAGGGCCTCCATAGCCGTAGATCTGATTCTTTTTTACTTAATTTAGTTTTTAAAATTAAATTAAATTAATATTTATATTAAAAATCAAAATTGTACCAAAATGACATCATTTTTGGATTATCTAACCACATTAGTGCCACGTGGATAATTTAAAAAAAAAAAGAATTACCACATTAGTTAAAAATCCCACCGGAAAAAATCACATGAGCTGTTTGGCTGGAAATTTTCGCTATTGGCACTTAAGTATTTCTTTCTTCTTCGATCTTGACATTTATGTATATACTTTGGAAGTTTTGGTACTTATATATCCACTTGTATCACGTTTTAAGACTCGGGGTGTTTGTGAGATAAATTGATTTGACTGATTCAACCGATGGTTTCATCATGCCGGAGCTAAAGAGAAATAACGAGAAATTATTCTCATGGGTTTTGCTCCTAGAAATTGGGCCAATAACCCCCCTGCTTTTTTGGATTTACTTTGTACTAATACACATGCTGTATTTGCTCAGACTTTTAGCTAGTAATGATATCCTGCTTTCTCAATAAAAAAATAAATAAATAAATTCTATTTTTCGTGATTGGTCATCAGCATGACATAAACTCTCTATACATGATTCGACGGTATGTGCTTTGCTAAGTATTGATAATAGCCCTTGGTTGTATATGTGAGTAGCTGATCAACCACGGAGTGCCTCAGAGTCAAATGAAGGGGACGGTCGACGCGCTGATGGGATTTTTCGATCTGACAGAGGAGGAGAAGAATAAGTTTCTAGGGAAGCACGTGTTGGATCCCATAATATACGGGACGAGCTTTAAAGCTTCGGTCGACAAAGTGCTCCTCTGGAGAGATTTTCTGAAGATGATGGTGCATCCAAAGTTTCACTGCCCTCCCAAGCCAGAAGGATTGAGGTATCCATTCTCTCTCCCTACGTCGGTTTTGCGTGCAAGTTCTCAGTTTGCATATACGTACTGAAATTTCTGTTTTCTTGATATCATTTGTCTATTTAGTTCTTTTCTTCTTTTTGTGGGTGAGTGATCATTAGGTTACAAATAGCGGTAATGACAACTATATTTCCTTACTGTAGCTTTGATGCTACAGTCCAAGCAGCAACTGAACCTTTCCCTTGTGGACATTTTTTTGTCAATCGAGTATAGAATGAAATTACAGAATCTCGAGGGAACAAAAAATTGAAGAGTACGTACTCTTCTCACCATGTCATGCTAAAATAATGTTCAGGGTTATCAATCTTTGGCTTGGTACTTCAGAGTTATTAATGCATCCAGATCTTAGTGCACAGTGTAACACTGTCAGGTACATCAGGGAAAGAAAACATGATGGGGAACTTGAACAAATTCTTCTTGGTAACACAAGAATCCGAATCTTCAACTTGACTATTTCCAATCTCTGTCTATGTATAAGACTGTCCACTTGGTTGGCAGATTTGAGTTCCAAAGTTACCTATATACGACACGACATGATTTGGATACCAGATTTGCCATATCTACAGGAAGCAATTGACCACTCAATTAATCATGTGGGATCTGAACTTGAACAACCTCAATCCATCTAATGCGCAAGCTCTTCAGCATCTTTGGTTCCGGTTTGTTACTTTTGTGTAATAGATCTATATTTACCTAGAAATCTGGTAGTCTTGAAATATAGCAATGGAAAGTACGTGAATCTTTTGTTAGGATACCATTATTTTGGATCATCTTGATGTCAGACAAGAACAATTTTGTATGCCTAGAAAAATAAGCAAAGTGCGGATTCAATTTGATAGGGCAAAATAATTGGTAATACCCCAGATAAAAGATAAGAGTGATTCAAAGTCTATACTATACTTACTCTTACCCAAAAAAAAAAAAAAGATAAGAGTGATGGAAACCTGTGAAATCCCTAAGGATGAAAGAACTCCACCACGGCATTTCCTCTGATAAATGAGAGCACTATTTGTTGCAGTGAAGTTTTAGCAGAGTACACTGGGGAGCTCCGGAAATTAGCCAGGGAATTGCTCAAGGGTATATCGGAGAGCCTAGGACTCGGACCAGGCTATATCGACGAGGCAATGAACATGGATTCAAGCCTACAGATATTAGCAGCGAATCTGTATCCGCCATGCCCACAGCCAGAACTTGCTATGGGCCTACCCTCGCACTCGGACTATGGCCTGTTGACCATCCTCATGCAGAATGACATTGGCGGCCTCCAAGTGAACCATGGCGGGAAGTGGGTCAAAGTTGATCCCATTCCGAATGCCTTTGTGGTCAACACCGCTGATCAGCTCGAGGTAAACATACAGAAATGCATGTTTTATCTGTCCTGCAAGAGAGGTCCAATTAATTTATCTGTCCTTGGTTTAAAGAAGGAAATTTTTTATACATAGCACTATAGAAAATACAAGTTTCTTAAAAAGTTGCTGAAACGTACTCTATGGTCTTTGTTTCTTTAACGAGATATTAATCAGTAAAAAAGTTGATACGAATCTCTGTGATTTACTCTTGTTTCTCCCATCGAACAGATCAAGCTTATTGCAGATACTATTTTTTTTGTTCTTGACACTTTTCAACTGTGCAAGATTATGAGCAATGGGAAATACAAGAGCGTTCTGCATCGAGCTGTCTTGAACAACAAGACTACAAGGATATCGATCCCTTTTTCTATTGGACCATCGCCTAACACTGTCGTTGTGCCAGCGGAGCAGCTGGTGGATGGCAAGCACAACCAAGCCACATACATCTCGATGAATTACAAGGACTACCTGGAATTTAAACAGAGCAGAGTACTCAATAAAGGGTTGTGCCCAAATCAGGTAAAGATATGATTTGTGTAGCCTATAGGTTTGCTGTATTATGTTAAAAATGGATGTGATTGTCTACTGCTTCTAGTCTGTTTGGACTCTTTGGAGAGCAACCTGATGGAACGTTTAATATTATGTGATGCATTGTGCAAGAACCATACAGTACTGTGGATGTAAGCTAAACCTTTCTGAGATGTATTTTCTTGGCATAATAAATGGAAGTGAGAACTGCATAATGTCTGATTAAACACCGTAAGTTTGTAGTGCTATACCAAATTATGATGGTTGGTCAGCATGAGCATGCAAATTTGCCCGTCTAGATTTTCACGGAATCTGGCCACTTGATTGGGTAGAAAATATCGAATACTCGCTGCAACTCAAAGAACTTGTTTCGAATATAATCCCCTTGACAAAAATGATGATATGTTTCTTGAAGGATAAGAGATGTGTACAATATGAATAAACGGTCAAGATCAAAATGAACATAAGACGGACGGTGAGCATTAGATATGGCGGTTAATCAAAATAGGAAGAAAAAATTTCAATTTGATCCAATGGTGTGTGTAGATAAGGAAAGTAAGGTAACCGAAAGCAACCGCTGGATTAATTGACAACCAAGCAATCAAATTTTATCAACAATGCGTAGCATAGTAGAGGAAAATCCCCCTATATTGCCGGCCACCTAAGGACTTGATTGAGCATGCGACGGTTCGCGGTATCATCCATAGAGGCTATGTGATTTGCATGTGAGAAAAGCATGTGCACGGCCCATGAACTCCTATGCTATGCGCTTATTCTGGTGCATGATAGTTCATGGAGATGCAATGGAATGGTCGTGCGGATGGCACATTATCTTGGCAGGTGACTGGCACATGATCGAGTCTTGTGTGAGGCATGTGACTATTGACAGTGCAAGATGCACATGTGGCCATAAATTTCAAGGCTCGTGGATGCTTGGGATCTTGTCACGTGGTGACATGCAATGATACTTATTTGTTATGTCCAGACCTTATCAGTCTCTCACAATCTTGAAATTATTCAAGTTACTATCCAAGTCCATACTATTCCAACATTCTTCAAAAGCATATTGCTGAGTTCATGGAGCTAGTTTCGAACTTCCATATTATTAAAAATTTAATTCTGGGCTCACCCTACCTTTCGGATCCAATTTTGAACTCCAATAATATAGGAAATTCAGATCCCGATCTTATCTTTAAAGTTCAGGTTCCAAGAATGTTGGAATTGTTAGTTCAAGCTCATCTACCCTCCATGATCACGAATTTCCCTCCGGGCTACTTTCAACTTCACATCTGGTCCTGTAACATGGGTTAGTCCTAAAATCCAAGGAAAGTATCCTAGAAAAAAGATGCAATATAAATATGATGATGTAAATGATATTCTTTTTATGGGTTGGGATCCCTATTTCTTTGATCCAACATATAGGAGAGGTAAAATTTAGTTGTCAACATCTAAAAGACACTGCTTGTAGTTTGATTATGTTTGGAAAGTGTAATTTAACGATTGAACATCATACTACAAAATAAAGTGACTCCCACGGAACATTATTTACATCTTGGATAATAACACTTAAGATGGCTGGATTATGATTATTTCATTTGTGATCCAAACAAGCAAATTTGGTAGATCTGTTGGGTCAAATCTTAATTTTTTACCTAATGTGGGTTTGGTTAAATTGATATTTCGTGGGTTAAAAACTTTTTTCTAAAAGTTTGGATGGGTTCATAGGCTTGAGTTACATATAAGATTTTCCTTCTTTGAGATATTCATCATACACTGAAGCATCTTGAAAGGGGGCCACGTCACTTGTTCGGTCAATGCAATATAAACATGATGCCTTCGCTTGAGAAGATCTCCAAAAAAGAGCCTAAGATTAAACCGATAAACATATTCAATTGAACTCATATTTATTCAAAAGTTTAAGACAATGGTTTATGGGTCAATTCAGATATATTAATTATTTCATTTGCGCCATATTACCGATGTAAGACTGCTTTTATCCAGCAACCTCATACATGCACCGTAACAATAAGTAGATGGATTAATGACGACCCTAATCAAAGAATAGAAAATATATTAATTTAAAAAGATTACTATAACTTAAGCTCATACTGTAAATATTTCTCGCGTACTCTATTCTATGCAATTTCTTTCGTTTTTTTTATTATTTTATAATACTGAGCATGAAGCTTAACGAGAAGCAAGACTCAACTCATAGGGTAGAGGGACGGAGGCAGTAGCCTTATAGCGGCCTAGGGTACATAAGGGGAGATTTAAATGGCCTCTCCTTTCCCAGAATTGGACATATAAGAAACATTTTTTGTGTGTGTCCAAGTGATGTGGCACGTAGTCCCCGCCCTAGGGGGCTAGACATTTGGTTTTTCATAATATTAAGAACAAAGCTCAATTAAAAGCCAGACTTAGCTTACGGGCTCGAGAGACAGATACAGTGAGCATATATCGGCCTAAGAACCATTCTTTATTATTTTTTAAAGTAAGATCAGTTGTAATTGCCGTCCTTCTATAATTTTATCTTTCATTTTCCACACGCCCACACACATTACATCATCATCATCATCATGCCCAATTTCTCAAATTACATAAACTCGAGGATAAATGTGTTATTAAATAATTAGCATTATATTTCTACGGAAGTGTTTTTCTTCGTCTCTTTCGTAAGATTTCTAAATTTTATGTAAATATAAATGAAAATCAGCTTTTTATTCCCTTTTGCAAAAAAAAAAAAAAAAAAAAAAAAAAAAAGTCGACCTATTTTGTTATCCTAAAAATTTTCGATATATTGTACTACTTATGTTGGATAAATGATTCATATAAAAAAGCAAGCATATGGATAGTCAATTTCATATGGCAAAATCTTACTCATCAATGGCAATCAAAATTGAAGAAAAATTGAGTCACGTGCAAATGCATTTATGCACGTGCATCGGCGTATTATAGTAGATATCAATATCATTTCTCTCTATTTCTCCCTATGAAGCTCTTTTTGGGTGCATATAGTAACAATTTTGTTCTCAGAACCAATTTCTATTTAGAAATAGTTTTTTTTTTCTATTTTTACCCTATATACAAGTTTTTGGGCAAAAGAATACCATTGCGGCATACTTGATTGGGTTTGAGAAATATCAGGTTCATATTTTGATGGGACATCTCTTGTTTTAATCTGTGGTCATACTCCCAAAGAGATGATTGTGCATCGGTTCATGAAGGGGTACATGCACAATAAATGTTTGAGGAGTGACTAATCCTAGTGGTTTAAACCCAAAGATGATGAATTCATGAAGGTTGGAATATATTTTCATGGTCGATATCATGTGAAATGTGCACAATTGCATGTGATGTGTTTTTTCAAAGATGTTCATATGATGATGTCTGTAATTCTCAGGATTTGTACTTATGCAATTTCAAGATACACAATACTCACATGATCCTAATTGTATACATTGCTTATTTTTAGTCACATTCTTTGTAAAAGATAAGTTTGTTACAATTGAGGTTCTTAGTAGATCAAATTTTTAAGAAATGGAAATGTTAATCACTCCCTTAATGGATACCTGTATAAGCATTTTTGGGTTAAGCATATTAGGAGTGTCAGAACTTTCATACAACACTCACTTAAGTGCCACAAATTTGAAAAATTGATCACTTAAGTGACATCGACAATCTGCCTCACTGGAAAATACAACATGAATACTAGTCATCCTACGTGGGCATCACCGGCGCTAATGTAAACAATTAATACAAATTCAAAATTAAAATAAAAAAAACACATCGAAATGGGAAATTAATAAAAATATCCACATAGGAGGATGTACTGGAAATGATACTCAAATAATCGATTTTACTCTAATGTGGCACTTAAGTAAATGGAAAAAAAAAGTTATGGTATTCACTCCCTCTATATTTATCTCGTTAAACAATTATGTTGCCACAAAACTTATTGAGGTTTTGCCAACCTACAGTAGGGAATTTGTTCTCCCAAGGACATGTATCATTGGTGAAGCCCTCACAACATATGAACTATATGAGGTGCCTTGAAGCACAATTCCTATTAAGTGACGAGTAGAATATTTTGTAGACAACTTAAATACATGGTAGGGTATTGTAAGAGGTAGAGTGGCTTTGCTATTATGATCCACTGAAATTCAGCAATTGTCGCCTCAATTCGTCTTCCCCCAAATCCTAACTCCACAACCAACAAATTCCTATTCCCCAAACTAAACTCAAGGGTCGTCATCCATAAGAAGCCGCCAAGTTCTAAGTTCCGATCATTCATCATTTATTTACGATCAACCAAAACATGTATATGATAAAAGTGATCTTAACAATATTATGTTAGTGTTTTCTAGTACTATGTATTGAAGCAACTCGAGAGCACCCATGACACCAAATGATATCCAACTTTCATTTCATGCGCTTTATATATATGTAATAGTGAATAATCCTCATGCACTTGTTAAAACATGCATTATAAGAAAATTCAATTTTCAAAATACTGATTTCGCATTATACTTAAATAATTTTTTTGTCAGATATTATACTAAAATAATTAATCCATTGAAAATTGTCAGAGTGTTCCGAAAGTACACATTGATAAATTCCTTAATGTGGTAATATAAATAGATCATTTTTGACATTGTGGTGCTCTATAGTTGCTTTGTCTTCTTTTGTACAGGAGGATGGTAAATGCATGATTATTTTTAAAATCTTTAAGCAACCAATTGTTTTGCCCACATAAATTTCATACTAGATAACACAATCCTATATAAAAAACGCCACATCAGAAATAAATAAGTGAAAATAGATAAATGAAAAGCTCGTCATTTACCTTATATTAGGCTGGTGATTTGTTATAAAATGTCTCAAATTTGAGTTTGCTTGATAAAATCCGGCCCAAATAAAATGTTTCTTGATCGTGGAAATTGCAAAGAAAGGAAGGTGGGCACATTATTTCTTTACTGGAATCGGTCGAGCCATAGAAGAAGAGGAGAGTAGATCTGTGTCAGAGGAGGGAGAGGAAAGTGCAAGATGTCGACCCAATCTCACCTTAATTTGCTTCCTTCTCCGGTACGTACGTGTAGCCTTTTTTTTTTTTTTTCCTGGTCGAAACGTGCGTGTAGCTTATCTTCAAGGATTTGGTGCACTTCTCTTCCCCAGGCTGTTATTTAAATCTCTGTTTTCCGTGTGTTATGCTTGCGCATATATATATTTATTTATTGCAAGTAACACAGCAATAGAGCCTTGGAGAGTCGTGCGTCGTTTTCTGTGCTAGTGCTAGGTGTGCCGTTGTTGACAATAGAGCCTTGAAGCGTCGCTTTCTGTGCCAGTGCCAGGTGTGCCATCGTTGACATTAGGGCCTGAAGTGTCGCTTTCTGTACTGGTGCATGCCGTGCGCCAGTGCTAGGCATGCCATCGTTGACAATAAGGCCTTGAAGCATCGTCTTTTTGCGCTAGTGCCAGGTGTGCCATTGTGGACGGAGAAATATGCAATCGCCATTTAAGAGTATTTGGCCGTGGGTTTCTTAGTTGGGTTTGCTCGTACGATTACAGCAAGAATTTTTAGTATTTGTAGCCGGTTAAATTATTATGATGATAATTTGTATATAATTCTTTTGTGAAACTAAAAAATTATTTCGTGAGAAATTTGAAGCTAAATATTGAAAGAATTTGAGTGTTATTGTAATTTCTATTATATCACTTGATTTACAATAAAATTGAACACTACTTTCCCTATAAGCATATATCATTACCATTGAATCACGTAAATTTATTACTCAATTTATTTTCTCATTCTATCTATTTTATTGTACGGCTGCTTGTTTTCACAACAATTCTATTGAAAATTTTCGAATGATGAATAGTTTTCTCGTTAAAAAAGTGCAATCTATATAGTGGAAAGTAGTAGATAGGGGCAATTAATGGAGGTCGTCATTTTTCAAGTGCCAAATGACAATAGCGCATGGATTCATTTAAAGTTAATTCAATCTACTAAAAGTTAATTCGAGCTACGAACACAACTTAATTCTAAGATAACTTAGGTAGAGAGACCAAAAGAGAATTCTCTCCCTAAAAATTAGGCATTTTATATGATAATGGTATTACCATAATTCAATGGGCTTCACATTGAGAATTATTCTATTCTCTCGAACTATCAATTAGATTGGTATCATTTTATCAATGGAAAATAAATTTATAATGTAGATACAGGAGTTTTAATGTGGATTTGTCGGTCACTTGATTGATAAAGGGGCCATGCGTAACCATGACAATTTAATTAAATGATTAGGTAGTATATCTATCTATTCCTTTTCTTGTTCACTTAAATGTTGCTTAATGATACCTAACATTTGATTCGGCTCTTCCCTCTCTCTCTCTAATGGCGATTTTTTTACAATGTTTTACTTGGCGATCATATAACTTTATTCCTCCCATCAAACGCAAAAGGGTAGCACAAGTCCATCACATCAAACTCGGAAGTATCCAAAATTCAGAAAATGAGCAGAATATAATAGAATGACAACGAAAAGAAAATTAACAGGTGAACTTACTATTTGAACATGCCCGAGTTAGTAATACTCACTTTTATTTTAGGGTTCTTTCTAATAAGAACATATCTAGGAAGAAGTTGTAAGACAAAATAATTCATATGCGGAAGCCAGGATCAATTGAAGACAAACCTTCAGCCATTGTTCTTGTTCACGTTCGTTAGAAAAACCTGAAATCAAAGAAAAATTAGGGACATTCTACTACCCCAATTCACTCTCATACTGATGGTGTATTCTGAATGAGAGAGTTTGAGTTAGACCTTGTCATCACCATCAGAAATGAACATATGTTCTTATTTATACATCATCTCCCATCAAGACAGGCGGTTGTCACGAAAGGGTACGAAGCGTGGAAAAACTTCATGTCGAATAGTCGCAACTTTAAGAGAAAATATGGGTCTAAAAAATGTGGGATCACAAAATAAATAACATTCTCCCACTTGATCCCATCATTTTCATCATACGAATTATCCAACTAATTCCACAAAAACTTTATGCTTAAAGAAAAGAAACAAAACACATGGATCATGGCGACATATCCTCTAATAGTAAGTAATATCTTCAATGTATCACAATGCACTTTATTTCTTTAATGTCAGCCTATATGTGACAACATATCTTAATGAATAAACCTCATGTTTATTCTAGAACCAAGGATAAATGTTATTCTCATAAACAACAAAATGTGTACACAAAAATTGAGAATCAACATTACAATTGAATAAGAGTTTCATACAACAAAAAATCGTTCATATGTTAACAAATCACATGATGACCTATTCCCATACTAGTTACATAATTCTTATACTTCATTGGTGGCATGCCTTTAGTTAAAGGATCGGCTATCATCAATTCAGTGCTAACGTGTTCAATGACCACTTTATTCTCCTTAACACGTTCCTTTATGGCTAAATACTTAATGTCGATATGCTTACTTCGACTGCCACTTTTGGCATTTTTAGCCATAAAAACTGCAGCTGAATTGTCACAATATATTCTTAATGGCCTGGAAATAGAATCAACAATTCTAAGCCCAGCAATGAAACTCTTCAACCATACACCATGCGAGGTAGCCTCAAAATAAGAAACGAACTCAGCCTCCATAGTAGAAGTAGCAATTAAAGTCTGCTTGGCACATCTCCATGACACGGCTCCGCCAGCTAACATGAAAATGTATCCAGATGTTGATTTTCGTGAATCAACGCAACCTGCGAAGTCTGCATCCGAATAACCGACTACTTTCAAGTTGTCAGTCCGTCTATACATAAGCATATAGTCTTTGGTACCTTGAAGGTATCTCAACACTTTCTTTGCAGCTCTCTAGTGGTCTAAACCTGGATTACTCTGATATCTTCCCAACATTCCCACAGCAAAAGCGATGTCAGGTCAAGTGCAAACCTGAGCATACATCAAGCTTCCAACAGCAGAAGCATATGGAATGTTGTACATTTGTTCCCTTTCTAGATCATTCTTCGGGCATTGGTTCAAATTGAACTTGTCACCCTTCACAATGGGTGCTATACTTGGTGAACAATCTTTCATCCGAAATCTCTCTAGGACCTTATTGATATAGGTTTCTTGAGATAATCCTAAAATTCCTCGAGATCTATATCTATGGATCTTAATGCCAATGACATAAGATGCCTCACCCATATCCTTCATGTCAAAAATCTTAGAGAGGAATTGTTTCACCTCATGTAGAAACCCCTTATCATTGGTTGCAAGTAGTATATCATTTACATACAGCACAAGGAAACAAATTTTGCTCACACTAACCTTCTGGTATATACATTGATCCATGACATTTTCTATAAAATCAAATGAAGAGATGACATCATGAAACCTTAAATACCATTGGCGGGATGCTTGTTTCAAGCCATATATAGATTTCTTAAGCTTGCACACCAAATGCTCACCTTTACTAGAGGAGAATCCTTCAGGTTGTTTCATGTAAACCTCATCATCTAGTTCTCCATTGAGGAATGCCATTTTCACGTCCATTTGATGTAATTCCATATCAAAATGGGCAACCAATGCCAAAACAATACGAAGAGAATCTTTCTTTGATACAGGAGAAAAAATCTCAGTGTAATCGATTCCTTCCTTTTGAGTGAATCATTTGGCAACAAGTCTAGCTTTATATCTTTCAATGTTACCCAATGAATCTTTCTTAATTTTGAAGACCCATTTACAACCAATGGCCTTCACATCATTAGGTAACTTAACCAAATCCCAGACTTTGTTAGATGCCATAGAATTCATCTCTTCCTTCATGGCATTATACCACAAATTGGATTTATCACTATCCATGGCTTGTGAAAACGTTTCGGGATCATTCTCAACTCCAATATTATAGTCAGACTCTTGTAAATACACAATATAATTACTAGGAATAGCCGATTTCCTTATTCTAGCAGATCTTCTCAATGTTGGATCAACATTCTCTTGAGGAGTATGTTGCTCAACTGGTTGTTCAACAGTTTCTGGTAATTGCTGAACAACTGGATCCACTAGATCAATATCAGTAGGTTGTGGAACTTCAACGATTGGTTGTTCAATAGCCGGTTGAACTGAAGGGGCATTATGAGCAACAACCAATCTTAAACTTGAGGTGGAATGTTGAGTATCTGTATGATTTTTCTTAGGAACAAGATCCCTCGGTCGATCGCTCCCACTGATCAAGTCATTTTAAAGAAATTTAGCATTTCTTGATTCCACAATCCTAGTGGTATGAGATGGACAATAAAACCTATATCCCTTAGACCTTTCGGCATATCCAATGAAATACCCACTTATAGTCCTTAGGTCCAACTTATTTTCTTGTGGATTATAAATTCTTACTTCAGACGGGCATCCCCAAACGCGCACATGATGTAAACTCGGTTTCCAACCCTTAAATAACTCAAAAGGTGTCTTTGGGACAGCCTTGGTCGGAATTCAGTTTAAAATGTACACTGCCGCCTTAAGTGCTTAAGTCCATAAGAATTTAGGAAGTTTGGAGCTGCTAAACATACTACGCACTATGTCTAATAAGGTCCGGTTTCTTCTTTCCGCTACGCCATTTTGGTCTGGAGAACCAGGCATAGTATATTGGGCAACTATCCCATGCTCTTGAAGAAATCTTGCAAATGGACCAGGTGCTTGTCCATCTTCAGTGTATCTACCATAGAATTCTCCACCTCTATCTGATCTCATGATCTTAATTTGCTTATTGCATTGTTTTTCTACTTCCGCCTTAAATACTTTTAAGGCATCTAATGTTTCATATTTATTATGAATCAAGTAGAGATATATATAACGTGAATAATCATCTATAAATGAGATGAAGTATTTCTGACCACATGAGTCCATATCCGGATTACAAATATCTATGTGTATGATTTCTAATATTTTTGTACTCCTCTTGGCACCTTTCTTTGTTTTGTTAGTTTGCTTTCCCTTTATGCAGTCTACACAAGTATCACAATTAGTAAAATCTAAAGTACCGAGTACTCCATCATTTACTAATCGCTTAATTCTTTCTATGGAGATATGTCCCAATCTCCGGTGCCACAACATAGAAGAATGTTCTTTCACAACACATTGTTTTATACCAGTTTTATCATGAACATGCATCGCATCATAATAGTCATTGTCTTGTAAATTAATTCGAAAAAGACCATCAGACAAAGTACCACTCCCGATAATTTCAGATTTAAATGATAAACAGAAGTTTGAATCTGAAAAGTTAAAAGAGTATCCCAAAGGTACAAGTCTTGAAACTGAAATTAAGTTTCTAGAAAAACTAGGAACATAAAAGGTCTTTTCCAAATTTAAAACAAAACCACTATTGAGAACTAGTCTATTTGTCCCAATAGCTTCCACATGCGAACGCATCTTGTTTCCTGAATAGATGCTTTGTTCACTTCCCATTGGCTTCCTGTGGTTTTGAAAACCCTACATGGAATTCGAAATATGGATTGTAGATCCAGAATCAATCCACCAAGTATTGTGACTTACATCAGTCATATTATATTCATAACAAACACAAGAGATTTGATTACCTTTCTTCTCGAGCCAGGCCTTAAATTTGACACAATCCTTCCTTATATGCCCCTTCTGTCTACAAAAGAAACACTTGGATTCGTTCTTAATGTCAGTTTGAGGAGGCATTTTACCTTTTCCCTTATGCTTGCCATAGCCCTTATTCTTTCCTTGTGTTGCCAAATGAGCACTTTCTCCCAATTCCATAATCAGTCTTTCTTCCTTTTGAACACACATGGTCATGAGTTCATTAATTGACCATTTATTCTTATGTGTGTTATAAGAGATCTTGAAAGGTGCATACTGTTGTGGGAGAGTGTTCAGAATATAATACACAAGAAATGATTCAGATATCTCAACCTCAAGGTTCTTAAGCTAAGCTGCAATGTTCCCCATTTGCATGATGTGCTCACGCACACCTCTAACACTAGGGAGCTTCAATGATGAAAACTTCATAATCAGGGTCATGGCATGCGCCTTCTTAGAACTTTCAAACTGCGCATCTATGGCCTCCAATAAAGTCTTAGCATTGCTATGCTGAGCAACTGAACCATGAATACTATGAAATATCTTAGCTCTTATAAACATGGCACAAACACGGTTGGACTGCTCCCATTGGTTATAAAGAGTTATCTCAACCAGAGTGCTCGAATTAGTAGGAGCAGGTGGTTCGTCTTTCCTTATAGCATAGTCAATGTCCATCCACCCCAATTGAAGAAGAACTGACTCCTTACAAACTTTATAGTTCTCACCATTCAGTATAGGAACATCAAACTTAAAATCAGAAAAATTCACAGGTTGCGAAACTACATATCAAATAATCATGCTTATGTCACAAAATTTGAGGCAAATATAAATAAATCATGTTTTACCAATGTAAACATGTCATAATATGAATCACATAACATAAAAACTACCTGTGGACTAATTTTTTAATTTAAATAGATTCATAATTATTTCATGAAGAAACTACCATATTATATGCCTTTTCTTAATCCCTGTGGGTAAATTAAGAAAAATAATATGATATTTCATCCTAATTAATCATATTAATATAATGAAAATTCCTGTGGGACAAAATTCATTATATTAATATAATTAATTACAATCAATGTCCATTTCTAAATATGATCCAAAGGCTCTTAATATATAATTTAATTAATTAAAGATGATGTGGCTACTCTCTAATTAATTAATTATATGAATCATTGGACATTAAATTTCATGCATAAAATATTCATAAACAAATACATGAAATGACATAAAAATAAATACATCAAGGGCAGAACAATAAATAAATAAATTGGCCAAGGGCAAGATTGCAAAAACATGAAAAATTTGGGACAAAAGTGTAAAAAGGAGCCGTGAGTGGGAGACGACGGGCGTGTGTCGAGCACGCGCCAGAATTCGCGTGGGCGCATGCCCTGCACGCGCGTGGTTCAGTGTGCAGGCGCATTCATGCGCTTGGCAACTGCCGCACGCGTGAGAGCGCGTGGCACGTGGAATTCACGCGCATGCAACCGCAACGCACGCATGGGCTCCACGCGCCTTCTTCCTCGCGCGAATAGAAGCTTTCCGTTGGTTTTTCGCCGTTTTCCGCCGCGCTTTCGCCACCATTTCTTCTCCGGCAGCCCATCCCGGACAGAAATAAATAATGGGTTTTGAAGAGCATGCCGGCACGACCACATGGGTCCAAGATTCGGCGAAAATGAGCAAAAAATTGCCCCCAAAATCAGACGAAAATTTCCCAAAACACAATTCCTTCAACCACCGCGACTTTCCGCCGCCCGATTAGCCTCTGGCGAACACCGATATGCCGAAATAATTCATGACTAATATTCCTTATGGCGGTGCGACCGTACAAGTCCGAAATTAAGGGGTGGGTCGCCAGAATTTGTCCGGAATTTGCGAGTTTCTCTTGGCCTCAAAATCCCGAGTTACTGTTCATGTTCAAAAATGCCCAAAAATACACCAAAAATTCGAGAAAAACAACGCAGAGGCATTAACATGCTCTGATACCAAATGTAAGACAAAATAATTCATATGCGGAAGCTAGGATCAATTGAAAACAAACCTCCAGCCATTGTTCTTCTTCGCATTCGTAGAAAAACTTGAAATCAAAGAAAAATTGGGGACACTATACTACCCCAATTCACTCTCGTACCGATGGTGTATTCTGAATGAGAGAGTTTAAGTTAGACTTTGTCATCACCCATCAGAAATGAACATACATTCCTATTTATACATCGTCTCCCATCAAGACGGGTAGTTGTCACGAAAGGGTACGAAGCGTGGAAAAACTTCATGTCGAATAGTCGCAACTTGAAGAGAAAATATGGGTCTAAAAAATGTGGAATCACAAAATAAATAACATAAGTCACTAAGAAGTACAAACCACAATGTCAGGATCTTGCTTGAAAAGATCCTCCATTGGTCTGCTAGAATCAAGAAAAGCTTAATAGACAAAATATAGTGATGTTGAAAGATGTAGTTGGTGAAAAATGCCACACTTGATAGGGAAAGCACAAGTGACCAAAGGGGCTCAAACAATTGCGATCAAAAGAAGTTACCAGTAAAGTGACCTGTTTTGTTGGGTAAGCATTGCAATTCGATGTGTGATCCAAAGTGATGTATCAATGGTTAAAGAAAGCAACAAAACAGCTCACAACAAGGGTGTTGTGGAATTAAGTGAGGGATAATGTCACAGTCCATGATTTTCTCATACTCATGAACCCTTGTGAATGGAGCTTGGGGTTGGAGGGGATGAAACAATTGGTCTATGGGAGTAGAGTCATAATGGTTGGTGTTAGGAGTTCTAGAATAAAACGAATTTATCTCTACAAAGCTTTGAAAGTGGGATTGACCTCCCATACACAAACTAGTTGGGAACCGATGCCGCTCTCCTAATAAAGTCATGGAGGGCAAATCGTTTGTTGAGCCTAAAGTGGTATTAGCAACTATATGCTCAAACTAAGCTGAGCATGGTACAACCTGATACGAGGAAGTTATTTGCTGTATTATTCTCTAGAACAACTATAGAAAAAAGGCTGGCCTAGTGTTGCCGCTCACGAAGTGCCGCACAGGCTATTTCGAGGCCAAGGAACTGCCAACTCGTGACAATCAGCGCAAACATGACTTCTTCGGTTGTTGAATCCAATGAGTTGGAAGTGATGTTGCACTCATGTCACTAACTTTAAATTGGGCGGGCAATCCTTGTCAAAAATTTCAAATGATAAATAGTTTGCTCGTTAAAAGGTGCAATTGCATAATTTAATTATATATATATTTTTGACATTTGATTAACTGCACTTTTTTTTTTGTTCGCAGATTAACTGCACCTAGATAATGGAAAGTGGCGGCGAGTTGCAGTTTTCGCTCTCCAGTGCGCTATGTGATAATAACCCATTGATTCATTTCAAGTTAATTCCAGCTATTATCACAACTTGGTTTTGAGGTAATTTAGTGACCAAAAGAGAGATCTCTCCCTTAAAGAATACTATAGACTATAGATAATACGGTAGGTCAAGTTTCGCATTGTTTATGAAAATGGCACCATCGTACTATCGCAATTCGATGTGCTTCACGTTGATTATATTTAATTATCTCTAGTTTGGCATTATTTTATCGTGGGCTAATAAATTTAAATTGTGAAGCGGGTATTCTAATGCGGATTTTGTTGGTCGGTTGATTAATCAAGCGTTGACGTGTAACCATTGGCTATTTAATTAAATGGTTTGGGTGATAAGATTATCTATCCATTTTCTTATATAAGAGAAATCGGTGCTTAATGATACGTACCATTCGATCACAACAGTGTCATTGCGGCAAAACAGAGTCAGCTTCGCCTCAAATGGATACCATCTCTCCAGTCATTCAACTACATCCAGAAGCTAGTACTCCTCGGCTTCAAATAACCAGTGCAAAGACTCTAGCTGAATCTTCCAACCTCACTTCCATTCCCTCCCACTACGCCTTCACCACCCCCACTTCCGGTGATCAAGCCGTTCATGCCGACCATGATGACCCCATCCCCGTCATCGACTTCTCTCTCCTCTCCTCGAGTAATCCCGATCAACGGTCTAAAGCCGTCTCCGATCTTGCAAAGGCTTGTCAAGACTGGGGCGTCTTCATGGTACACATGTTCCTAGCTAGTTCATTATCTGCTTTATAGAACTTTTCTCTTTTTTAGATCTTATCACGAACATGTGAAACAAACAGTTGGTATCTTCGATCAGCTTTTGCTTGTCAAAGTCGTTATTAATACTTAAAAGATACAAGGAGTGCACCTCAAGTGTCAAAACTCGGTACAGGTGGACACATATGTATTAAAACTTTCAAAATGTACAATTGAGTGCTACTTTATTTGAAAATTGGACACTTAAAGTGCCAACTTTGGTGAAACTTACCGAACATTTGACATAGGTGGCAACCTTGGCCACAAGGCCTTGAAAGCCTAGCAATCAACCAGGGTTGTTGGCCAATGGCCCGGGGCTCGTGACCCTAGCCGACCCTCACCCCATCGTCATTGACCCCTTCTGGTGATGATGGGGCAATGGCAGTCTTTGTTGCACGAACACATTACACATGCCTCCGTGTCGTGTCCGACATGTGTCGGAGCGTATCGGACACATCGACACGCTTGAACACGCGTTGACTGTGTGTCAGATTTGTCGACACGTTGTCCACTTTTGTCGACACGTGTTGACAAGCATGTCCGAAAAGACAACTGAGGGTGGAGGGGAGGGCGTGGAAGCAGAGACAAGGCCGCGAGCAACGTCGAGAGACAGTAAGAGAAAGAGCAGAGACTGAGGCAACGGCTGCCACTCTATGATGTTTGCGATGGATTGGTGACGAGGCTGCAGCTGTGAGGGAGGAATCTAGTGACAAGGTGGTGAATGATTGTGATGAGGACCAAGAGAAAGTAGAGATCGAGAGGAAGAGGAGAGGAAAGGGGTCGTGCAGTGAGGAGGAGGAGAAGAAGCTCTGCTAGGGTTTTGAGAAGGAAAATAAAGGAATAGAAAATGGACTTGGTGTGTTGAAGGGAGGGGGAAGTGACAGGAGGGAGGGGGAGTGATAGGCTGATAGCCTGTCAGGTGGTGGGGGAGGAAAAAAAAAGAGAAAAAAAAAAATTGGGGGTGGGGGAAAGAGATGAGGGAAAAAAGGGAGTTTGGGCAGGGGGTTGGGGGTTTTTTATTTAATCGAAAAAATTATTAAATGTAATTAAAAATTAATTTTGGGAGTTTGAAGGACTGTATGTTGAATGATTAGTGTAAATTGATTGTAGCTTCTTTTTTTTAATTAATTAATTATTTATAAATTTGAATCAAATTAATAAAAAATAAAAATATTCATTTAATATACAATGTGTCCTAACGTGTCGGAATTTCTATTTTTGAGAAATGACGTGTGACGTGTCATGTCGTGTCGTGTTGCGTGTCCGTGTCGCGTGTCGCGTGTCGATACAACATAGGCAGTAGTGAGGGCCTCCATAGCCCTAGATCTAATTCTTTTTCTTAATTTTGTTTTTAAAATTAAATTAAATTATTTGTATTAAAAATCAAATTTGTACCAAAATGACGTCATTTTTGGATTATCTAGCCACATCAGTACCACGTGGATATTTTTTTTTTTTAAAAGAATTACCACATTAGTAAAAAATCTCACCGGAAAAAATCACATCAGCTGTTTGGCTGGAAATTCTCGCTATTGACACTTAAATGTTTCTTTCTTCTCCGATCTTGACATTTATGTATATGCTTTGGAAGTTTTGGTACTTATATATCCACCTGTATCAAGTTTTAAGACTTGGGGTGTCTGTGAGATAAATTGATTTGACTGATTCAACCGATGGTTTCATCGTGCCGGAGCTAAAGAGAAATAACGAGAAATTATTCTCATGGGTTTTCTTCCTAGAAACTGGGCCAATAACCCCCTCTCTGCTCTTTTGGATTTACTTTGTACTGATGCACATGCTATATTTGCTCCGACTTTTAGCTGGTAATGATATCCTGCTTTCTCGATAAAAAAAAAAAAAAAAATCTATTTTTCGTGATTGGTATCAAAGCTGGAGTCATTCTTCGTCATCAGCATGACATAAACTCTCTATACATGATTCGACGGTGTGTTGCTTGCTAAGTATTGATAAGAGCCCTTGGTTGTATATGTGAGTAGCTGATCAACCACGGAGTGCCTCAGAGTCAAATGAAGGCGACGGTCGACGCGCTGATGGGATTTTTCGATCTGACAGAGCAGGAGAAGAATAAGTTTATAGGGAAGCACGTGTTGGATCCCATAATATACGGGACGAGCTTTAAAGCTTCGATCGACAAAGTGCTCCTCTGGAGAGATCTTCTGAGGATGATGGTGCATCCAAAGTTTCACTGCCCTCCCAAGCCAGAAGGATTGAGGTATCCATTCTCTCTCCCTACCTCGGTTCTGCGTGCAAGTTCTCGGTTTGCATATACGTACTGAAATTTCTGTTTTCTTGATATCATTTGTCTATTTAGTTATTTTCTTCTTTTTGTGGGTGAGTGATCATTAGGTTACAAATAGCGGTAATGACAACTATATTTCCTTACTGTAGCTTTGATGCTACAGTCCAAGCAGCAACTGAACTTTTCCCTTGTGGTGACATTTTTTTGTCAATCGAGTATAGAATGAAAATACAGAATCTTGAGAGAGCGAAAAATTGAAGAGTACGTACTCTTCTCACCATGTAATGCTAAAATAATGTTCAGAGTTATCAATCTTTGGCTTGGTACTTCAGAGTTATCAATGCATCCAGATCTTAGTGCACAGTGTAACATTGTCAGGTACATCAGAAAAAGAAAACATGATGAGGAACTTGAACAAATTCTTCTTGGTAACACAAGAATCCGAATCTTCAACTTGACTATTTCCAATCTCTATCTATGTATAAGACTGTCCACTTGGTTGGCAGATTTGAGTTCCAAAGTTACCGTAATACGACACGACGTGATTTAGATACCAGATTTGCCATATCTACAGGAAACAATTTGTTGGAGAAATCTTTCCAGAATATTTTGAAGCTGACAAAACGTTTCTATCAGTCTAGTCTGGATATTTGCAGACCGTCTATTTAAATCTGAAAACTTTCTAATCACCAGACTCAGCACTCAAAACTCAAGACTTAAGACTCAAGACTATTCTCATTGACAGTCTTTCTGATCCAGTGTCGAAGGAAATCCAGAGCCGAAGTATATGGTTGAGGATTCAATCCTATCCTCTGGAGAAGATCTCTTGGTTAGATAAATATAACGGATTCTTTTATTCGTATCTAGATCGATTGAAGATCCAGTGGTCAACGAAATATTCTTGGAAGGTTGTATTCTTGTAAACCAAGATCCTGATTGTATGGGCGAACATGATTGATGGGCTATCGTCAGGTTCCTTTAATAGCTCGAATGATCTTCTTAATTGATTCCGTCCAACGGGTAGATTGGAAGAATTCATTTGGTAAGTGCCAACGGTATGATGGCATAAAGGAGTATAAAAAGAAAGACGTTCTAGTTGTGTTAGTAACGTGATCGATAGAGAAATTCCAGAGTCTGAAGCACCTTGATTATTAGTCGATTCATTCTGAGCGAAATTGTATACACAGAGAGTGTCTATACTTGGTGATACCTTGAGTGAGTGTGGTAGATCATCTACACCTAGAATTCAAGGAAGACCAACGCTGTAACATCTCTTTGTTCATAGTAGAATCAAGCCAATTGGCTGTTAGAGCAAAAGAGTGGACGTAGGCTTGAATCAAGCCGAACCACTATAAACCGCGTGTTCAATTCTCTCTTTCCTTTACTCATTCTTACGTTGATTATTATTTGTCGCGAATCCTTCAACTGTCTAAGTATTGTGCAATTATCAAGAAAAATCATTTATATACCTATTCACCCCCTCTAGGTACTCGTACTAGCAATATCAATTGGTATCAGAGCCGACTCCCGCAGCGTGTGGGGCCACAGCGAGGGCGCTGTGCCTTAAGGGCGGGGGAGAATGTGACGACTCAGACCTAGGGCAGTACGGAGGGACGGACTAAGATGGCCTCGGCAGTACGCGAGTGAGGCTAAGGGCATTTCTCCTGTCCCACATCACTTAGGGGGGAGTCCTGGGCCTTGTTTATAAGGCATGGGTTCCTTTAATGGTGTAACACATTTTAAAACCGTGAGGGAAAAGACCGTGGCTGGGATGACGGTTCGTCCGCGCCAGGGCGGGTGACCCAAAGCGGACAATATCACACAGTGGGCCCGGGTCCTTACAAATGGTATCAGAGCTCGTGTTCTTACTTTATTTGAAGTGTTTTACTTTAGAGTAAAAGATCCATGGCTAGTATGCTAGCACCAGGGCTCGTGGAAGGGCAAAGCAATACTAAACCACCCTACTTTGATGGAAAGGATTACAACATCTAGAAGAACAAGATGAAAGCTTTCCTACGATCAAAGGATCCTCTGGAATGGGACGTTGTAGAAAAATGAATTACTCCTACAGCTGCATCGTCTCTCGAAAGAGGAAATAAATTGTTGAGACCCGGAATGACTCAGGAAGAGATAAACAAGAGACAAGCACTCGATGCAAAAGCAATTTACTCTTTATATTATGCTTTGTCACCAACTGAATATAACAGAATATCTTCTTGTGTTACAGCAAAAGAAGTATGGGACATATTACATATCACCTATGAAGGAATAGATTGAGTGAAGGAGACCAGAATTAACATTCTCCTCGGTCAATATGAAGCCTTCAAAATGAAACCAGGAGAATCTATAACTGACATGTTTAGTCGTTTTACAGATATTGTCAATGGTCTTGAGAATCAAGGACATAAAATTTTTGATCCTATGAAGGTAAACAAGCTATTGCGTGGACTCTCCAAGGATTGGAATCACATAAAGACTTCAATAAGAGAGACGCAAAGAATTATGCCACTATCTGTCGACGAGCTGATTGGAACTCTTGATCTTATGAAGTGGAACGAATTAATGAAGACGAAGATCCAAGAGGTAAGAAATCCATTGCATTAAAATCAAATGATGATTTCGATGATACAGATTCAAGAGATGATATGGACGATGGGGAGCTTGCTCTCATGATAAGAAGATTCAGAAAACTGAATAGAAAAGGAAGAAGATTCAATTCAAAGAAACAAAGTTTCCAAAGACAGCAGACCAAGTCTGTTGATGATGAGGAACCAAACAAAGATGTAGTTTGCTTCGAATGCAAGAAAAATGGACACATCAGACCCAACTGTCATCTTTTGAAGAAGAAAAGAGGAAAAGCTGAAAAGTTTCGAAAAGCTCTCAAAGCCGAAACTTGGAGTGATACAGAGTGTGAAGAAAGTGATAATGAATATGCCAACATATGTTTGATGGCACATTTAGACTTAGATTCTGGATCAGACTCAGACAGTGAATTTGAGGTGAGTGATTTTAAAATTCCTGTCAAGGTCTCTAAATACATTGATGAACTGTGTTTTAGTCTTAAGACTTATCTCAAAAGAATTTCCGAACTTAAAAAGGAAAACTCAGCTCTAAAACAAAAGGAAAACATTTTAGAAGAAAGAGTTAAAAGTTTAGACTTGAATGTTTCTACTCTTAAAGAGAAAGAAGATAATCTTTTGAAAGAAAATGTTTTTTTAAAAACTGACTTATCAAATATTTCAAAGAAATTTTCAATAGGATCCGAAAAACTTGAAAAAGTTCTTTCAGTTCAAAGACCTTACTTCAATAAGTCTGGTCTGGGTATGACAGCAGAAACAATTCCCTTGATTGATTTTCCTAAAGTAAAAGAAAGAATTAAGAAAAGACCGTCGAGAGAGGCTTACAGAAATCATTTCAAGAAAGTTTTTGTAAAGTCTGTAGGTCGAAATGCCCTTAGATGTTCAAAATGTAACAGTCAGGATCACTTTGAAAAAGAGTGTCCTATGGTTTGGAAACCTGTTAAGAAAGTATGGCCTAATAATGTTTATCCTACTAACACCAAAAGACCCAAGAAAATTTGGGTACCAAAGAAAGCTTGAGACTCTCTTTTAAATGCAGGTCTCCGTTAAGAAAAAGGTAAAGTGGTATCTTGACAGCGGATGTTCAAGACACATGACAGAAGACTCAAATTACTTCATAAAGCTTGTTCAAGTAAATGGTGAAAATGTTTCATTTGGAGGAAACGGCAAAGGAAGCATTATGGGATTTGGAACTGTGAAAATTGGAAATCTCACAATAAGCAATGTTTCTCTAGTGGAATGACTCAACTATAACTTTCTCAGCATTAGTCAATTGTGTGATATGGTTTCAAGATCTCCTTTCAAGAAGGAATATGCTCTGGAATCAGTAAAGACTCTACTCAGTCTTTCATGGGTCGAAGACATGGAAATATCTACCTCTTAGACATGAAACTAAATGAATCACAATACCTAATCTCAATTCAAGATGAAGCAAGCTTATGGCACATAAAGCTTGGTCATGTCAACAAGAAGCAATTAGCCAAAATCTCATCAAAACAGCTTGTTCGAGGTCTACCCAAATTACCATACCAAAAGTCCGATCCATGCACATCATGTATTCTGGGAAAACAGGTAAGAAATTCATTTAAGCCAATAAATCATGTCTATACTAATCATGTACTACAGTTGCTGCATATGGATCTCTTTGGACCAACCAGAACCCAGAGTATTGGAAGTAAGAAATATTGCCTAATAATTGTGGATGATTACTCCCATTTTACTTGGGTATATTTCCTTGCAAGTAAGTTAGAAACCTTATCGTATTTTGAAAAATTTGCTAAAAATGTTCAAAATGAAAAATGATGTGTTATCTCAAGTATACGAACAGATCATGGAGGTGAATTTGAAAATCAAGATTTTACAAAATTGTGTGATGAATCTGGATTTAAGCATGTGTTCTCCTCTCCATATACTCCTTAGCAAAATGGAGTTGTGGAAAGAAAGAATAGATCTCTTCAAGAAATGGCTAGAACTCTTTTAATTGAAAGTAAAATTTCTTCACGATTTTGGGCTGAAGTGTTTCAACAGCATGCTATATCATCAATAGAGTCTTCCTAAGACCTATTCTAGAGAAAACCCCTTATGAGTTATTCAAAGGTAAGAAGCCTATTGTTTCATACTTTCATGTGTTTGGTTGCAAATGCTTTATATTGAAAAATGCAAAAGATCGAGTTGGTAAGTTTGAAGAAAGATCAGATGAAGGCATCTTCCTTGGATATTCTACATCAAGCAAAGCCTACGAGTTTATAACAAGAAGAGCCGAGTCTGTGGAGGAGTCAATGAATGTCAAATTTCAAGACTCTATGCAAGATGAATCTAGTTAGACTCAGTATGAAGAGTCTGAACCGCTCCGAACCTTCCAAAGCTTATAACTCAAGAAGTATCTCAGACTCTAGAAGACCAGCATCAAGATGTTCATGAAGATTCAAATAAAGAAAGAGATCATCATCCAGACAAATCAACTAGTAACTGGAAGCATAAGTCCAGTTATCCCAAAGATCTCATTATCGGCGAAATTAATGAAGGAATTCGCACCAGATCCAAAAGACGTGAAGAGTCTAGTGCCGTGGCTCTCATTTCGAAATTGAACCAAAAAGCATAGAAGAAGCTTTATCGATGAAAGCTGGATCGAAGCTATGCAAGAAGAGCTCAGACAGTTCAACATTAATGATGTCTGGGAATTGACATCTAAACCAAAAGGTAAAACTGTTATTGGAGCCAAATGGGTGTTCAAAAACAAGATGAATGAAAAAGGAAAAGTCGTACGAAACAAAGCAAGACTCGTGGCCAAAGGATATACGCAAAAAGAAGGAATAGACTATGATGAGACTTATGCTCCTGTAGCAAGGTTAGAAGCTATTCGACTATTACTTGCATTTGCTTGTTATAAAAATTTCAGGTTATTCCAAATGGACGTCAAAAGTGCGTTCCTAAATGGATTTATCCATGAGGAGGTTTATGTGGAACAACCACCTAGGTTTGAAGACCCAAAAAAGCCAGATTCAGTCTTCAGACTGAAAAAGGCATTGTATGGTTTAAAGCAAGCACCTCGAGCTTGATACGACAGACTGAGTAAGTTCTTATTATAGAATGGTTTTGTCAAAGGTAAAGTAGATACTACTTTATTTATCAAAAAGGAAAACAAAAGCTTTTTACTTGTTCAAATATATGTGGATGATATTATTTTTGGATCCTCTAATGAAAGTCTATGCAAGAAATTTTCTAAGTCTATGTAGGATGAGTTTGAAATGAGTGTGATGGGAGAATTAACATTCTTTCTTGGTCTTCAAGTAAAGCAATTGAAGGAAGGAACTTTCATTTACCAAGAAAAATATGCTAATGATCTTGTCAAAAGGTTTGGATTGAAAAATTGCAAAAAGACTGATATACCAATGTCAAGTTCTTTGAAGATAGGCAAAGATGAAGAAAGGAAGAAAGTTAATCAAAAGCTGTACATGAGCATCATTGGTTCACTTCTTTATCTTACTGCTTCTAGACTTGACATTTTGCTGAGTGTTTGCATCTGTGCTAGGCTTCAATCAGATCCTAGAGAATCCCATCTCAGTGCTGCAAAACGTATCATTAAATACGTTGCTTCATCTTCAAGCATCGGTCTTTGGTATCCTAAGAAGAGAGACTTTAATCTTCTGGGATATTCAGACGCAGATCTGGCCGGTTGCAGAGTCGAAAGAAAGAGTACTTCAGGAACTTGCCAGTTGCTTGGAAGCAGAACAGTGTCTTGGTTTTCAAGGAAACAAAGCACTATAGCTCTCTCAACAACGGAAGCAGAGTATGTAGCTCTTGGAAGCTGATGTTCGCAAATTATATGGATAAAACAATAGCTACAAGACTTTAGGATTGAAGACTCATGCACAAAGATCAGATTTGATAACACCAGCGCAATCAATCTCACCAAAAATCCAATCCTTTATTCAAGAGCAAAGCATATAGAGATTTGACATCACTTCATTAGAGATCATGTTCAAAATGGAAAAATCTCGATTCAATTTGTTGATTCAAAAAGTCAACTAGCGGATATATTCACAAAGCCTTTGGAGAAAAATCAATTCGATTTTATCCGTTCCAGACTCAACATTTTGAAGCTCGAGGAAGTTAAAGTCTAGAGACTCTCCAACCATCAGACTCTAAACCGTCAGACTCGGACATTCATGGCTATAGGCGTAAGTTGCTATTTTATCTAAATGTATTATTCGAAAAGGTACGATCTCTCGTTCAGTTATTTTATAGTCTCCGTGAAAAACAAAATCTTGTCTTTTCAAAAGGATTAATTTTGGCAGTTAATGATTTTAAAAAGAGGTGTTCGTACACTTTCCTTGTGCCGATTGAATTTCTCTTTTCAAAACTGAGTTATATACACAGTTTTCTTTTTCACCAAATCTTCAAAACCCTAAAAGGCATTCTCCTCCCAATTCGGTTTCTACTTCGTGTTCATCTTCGAGAAAGTTGTCATCTTTTCTTGGAAAAGCAAGTAAAGGAATCTTTCAATGACAATGAAGGATGTCTTCTTCGAGGAAGTCTTCAAGAATCGCAAACAAGGGACCACAGAGAATGAAAGAGGGACCTACCCATTTTGATCTCACCTAAGAGGAAGAATTTATCGAGTCAACAACAGAGCTCGATTCAATCTCCACCACGTCACTCAACGCCATCTACCCCACAAGGTGCGGGTCAACAACCGGAGGAAGAGATAATTGAGGACGCAGACCCTGTAAGAGTCCAAAAACCCTCTTTTATTTACAAACTCTACTGTGCGTTGAAAAGTACTGGGACTCCGTTGAACTACGTGGATGATTTTCTTAAAGACAAGAATTATGGGAATGAGTATATCTTTCTGAGAAAAATTGAGGATTTGGGAATTGCTCCCAAGGGAAAGGCTGAGGAAGCACTTGCGAACATTCCAAGTCACCCTCGTATGTCGGGACCTAATTCGACTGACGAAAACGATGATGATAAAATGTTCAGTGATTTTCAACCTAGAATGGGTATTGCTACGAAGGTGAAGGGAAAGAAAATGGAGTTGTTTAAATCAAAGGAACAGGAGAATCTGTTCTTCAGACTACTGAAATGAGGGGTGATAAACCCTAGGAGTGTTGATTTCGATTTCTTGGATGCCGTTAATGTGAACTTAAGAGAGAAGTTCAATCTGCTTCAACTTGAGCAATTTTGCACCGATACCACAGACGGTTATGTGCAATTGACAGCATATTTCTATTCGAATCTCAGCTTTTTAGATGCGAATATAATATCATTCAGTGTTCGAGACCAGGACTATGTGGTAAACGTGGACAAGTTGGCAAACATAATTGGAGTTGAACGAGGACGTTATCAACCAATCAAAGTCTCAGTTGCTCGTGCCTCAATGGAACTTGTCAAAGATAGAGATATAGAGGGAAGAATCATCTATTCAAGGATGCGTGCCATCAATATTGTGCTGCACAAAATTGTGATCAATTGCATCAGGCCCAAGTCTACATCAAAGATGCGATGTGTCTAATTCCGAGGCAAAATTGATGTACGCAATCAACTTAGGGAAGAAGTTCTCTCTCCCTCACATTATTCTCCTTCACATGTACAGAGCAATGTCGAAGGACAAGGGACAATTGCCTTACCCAGGTCTGGTGACCAAGATTTTCAGACACATGAATATTGAACCGCCACATACACTTTGTGTTCGACCGTGCGATAAGATGGTGGTAGGTTTGAAGATGTTGACGAAGATGCGTATGAAGAACTTTCCAAGGCAATGGAGAAATTCAGAGTGAAGACTCCAGTACCGTCTGCTTCAAAGAGAAAAGGGAAGGAGGCCATTGGTGCCTCATCCAAAAAGAAGAGAACTCTCATCTTGGAGGATGAAGATGAGGAGGAAGATCTCACAATCTCTGCCTTGATAAGAACCAGACGTTCTGTATCTCAACCGACGGAACTTCAGAAGAAACAGAGAGAAGAAGAGGAGCAAGCCAAGAACAGAGAAGAAGAAGAGTAGCGAGAGAAGGAGAAAGAAGCTGAAGAAGAAGGAGAAGAAGAGAAAGAAAAGTCAGCAGCTGAATCTGGAGAGAAGGGGAATCGAGATACAGAGGAGCATCATCATCACTCTTCCCCTTTTAAGGTCCTAGAGACAAGGGGAGTTGGCGAGCAAGAAAGATCCACACCTCATGCTGCCAATAGTGAAGGTCTAAGACAATCTCCAGCAGATCCATAAGAGTTTCAGGCTTCTCAATTGCCTGAAGAAGGACACGATACGTCGACACCAAATCTACAAGATTATACAGAAGCGCCATCATCTGCATTCACTCCATCCGAGAAAGCAAATGCAAGTACTTAGACGGACAATCCAGCAGATTTTCGTCGTATTCTTGATGTTCTTCTGGAAATGCGGGGCCAAACTATGCTCTGGACTGTGAAATTCAAGCCATAAAGAATGCTGGACAAGCATCTTCGGTTACCCTGGAGGACAAAATGAAAGACCTCGCTCTATAACTTCAAGCCAATGCCAAAGGAGAGGAGGTAGCTCAACTAAGGGAAGACTTGAAGAGGCTAGAAGGCATAGTCCATTCCATGGGAGATTTCCAGATCGTGCGCATTCCCAAGCAAACCTGACTCCTTTCTCACCTTTTTTAATGATGACAAAAAGGGGGAGAAGCAATTTGAACCAACCAACTTTAAACTTTGACTTTAAATTTGTTTTTGTGGTTATATTTGTTTTTAAGTATGACTTGAGTGAACTTGGGTGTGAACTTGAATTTGACTGAATTGGCTATGGATTTTGATGCTTGACTGTTTGCATTTATATCAAGTGTTGTCATATGGTATTACTCATGAAAGACTAACCAATTTTCTGTGGATGCAGAGTCTGGTTGTTTTATTAATCTTTATGAGATAGCCATATTGCTTGAGAAATGTTTTTGCAGGTCAAAGTTGTTCAAATCTACATGAAAGTTTTGTCACCATAAAAAATGGGAAGATTGTTGGAGAAATCTTTCCAGAATATTTTCAAGCTGACAAAATGATTCTATCAGTCTAGTCTGGATATTTGCAAACCGTCTGTTTAAAGTCTGAAGACTTTCTGATCACCAGACTCAGCACTCAAGACTCAAGACTTAATACTTAAGACTATTCTCATTGACATGTCTTTCGATCCAAAGTGTCGAAGAAAATCCGAGCCAAAGTATATGGTTGATGATTCAATCCTATCCTCTGGAGAAGATCTCTTGGTTGTATAAATATAACGGATTCTTTTATTCGTATCTAGATCGATTGAAGATCCGGTGGTCGACGAAATATTCTTGGAAGGTTCTATTCTTGGAAACCAAGATCCTGATTGTATGAGCGAATAGAATTGATGGGCTATCGTCAGGTTCCTTTAATAGCTCGAATGATCTTCTAAATTGATTCCGTCCAACGGGTAGATTGGAGGAATTCCTTTGGTAAGTGCCAACGGTATGATGACATAAAGGAGTATAAAAAGGAAGACGTTCTAGTTGTGTTAGTAACGTGATCGATAGAGAAATTCCAGAGTCTAAAGCACCTTGATTATTAGTCGATTCATTCTGAGCGATATTGTATACATAGAGAGTGTCTATACTTGGTGATACCTTGAGCGAGTGTGGTAGATTATCTACACCTAGAATTCAAGGAAGACCAACGCCGTAACATCTCTTTGTTCATAGTGGAATCAAGCCAATTGGCTGTTAGTGCAAAAGAGTGGACGTAGGCTTGAATCAAGCCGAACCACTATAAACTGCGTGTTCAATTCTCTCTTTCATTTACTCAGTCTTACGTTGATTATTATTTGTGGCAAATCCTTCAACTATCTAAGTATTGTGCAATTATCAAGAAAAATCATTTATATACCTATTCACCCCCCTCTAGCTACTCGTACTCACAATTGACCACTCAATTAATCATGTGGGATCTGAACTTGAACAACCTCAATCCATCTGATGCGCAAGCTCTTCATCATCTTTGGTTATGGTTTGTTAGTTTTGTATAACAGACCTATATTTACCTAGAAATATGGCAGTCTTGAAATATAGCAATGAAAAGTACGCGATTCTTTTGTTAGGATACCATTATTTTGGATCATCTTGATGTCTGACAAGAACAATTTTGTATGCCTAGAAAAATAAGCAAAGTGTGGATTCAATGAGATAGGGCAAAATAATTGGTAATACCCCAGATAAAAGATAAGAGTGATAGAAACCTATGAAATCCCTAAAGATGAAAAGAATTCCACCACGGCATTTCCTCTGATAAATGAGAGCAATATTTGTTGCAGTGAAGTTTTAGCAGAGTACTCTGTGGAGCTCCGGAAATTAGCCAGGGAATTGCTCAAGGCTATATCGGAGAGCATAGGACTCGGATCAGGCTATATCGATGAGGCAATGAACATGGATTCAAGCCTACAGATATTAGCAGCGAATCTGTATCCGCCAAGCCCCCAGCCAGAACTTGCTATGGGCCTACCCTCGCACTCGGACTTTGGCCTGTTGACCATCCTCATGCAGAATGACATTGGCGGCCTCCAAGTGAACCATGGCGGGAAGTGGGTCAAAGTTGATCCCATTCCGAATGCCTTTGTGGTCAACACCGCTGATCAGCTCGAGGTAAACATACAAAAATCCATGTTTTATCTGTCCTGCAAGAGAGGTCCAATTAATTTATCTGTCCTTGGTTTAAAGAAGGAAAATTTTTATACATAGAACTATAGATGCAGATACAGTGTAGGTATTTATAGAAGGAAAATTGTTATACATAGAACTATAGAAAATACAAGTGTCTTAAAAATTTGCTGAAACATACTCTATGGTCTTTGTTTCTTTAACCAGATATTAATCAGTAAAAAAGTTGATACGAATCTCTGTGATTTACTCTTGTTTCTCCCATCGAACAGATCAAGCTTATTACAGATACTATTTTCTTTTTGTTCTTGACACTTTTCAACTGTGCAAGACTATGAGCAATGGGAAATACAAGAGCGTTCTGCATCGAGCTGTCTTGAACAACAAGACTACAAGGATATCGATCCCTTTTTCTATTGGACCATCACTCAACACTGTCGTTGTGCCAGCGGAGCAGCTGGTGGATGGCAAGCACAACCAAGCCACATACATCTCGAGGAATTACTGGGACTACCTGAAATTTAAACAGAGCAGAGTACTCAATAAAGGGTTGTGCCCAAATCAGGTAAAGATATGATTTGTGTAGCCTATTGTTATGCTGTATTATGTTAAAAATGGATGTGATTGTCTCCTGCTTCTAGTCTGTTTGGACTCTTTGGAGACCAACCTGATGGAACGTTTAATATTATGTGATGCATTGTGCAAGAACCATACAGTACTGTGGATGTAAGCTAAAGCTTCCTGAGATGTATCTTCTTGGCATAATAAATGGAAGTGAGAACTGCATAATGTCTGATTAAACACCGTAAGTTTGTAGTGCTATACCAAATTATGATGGTTGGTCAGCATGAGCATGCAAATTTGCCTGTCTAGATTTTCTCGGAAATGGCCACTTGATTGGGCAGAAAATATCGAATACTCGCTGCAACTCAAAGAACTTGTTTCGAATATAATCCCCTTGACAAAAATAATGATATGTTTCTTGAAGGATAAGAGTAGAGGTGTTAAATGGGTAGACAACCCATTTATCGACCCATATTTGCTTAAATGGGTCGTTAATGGGTCAGCCCTTTTTTCCCAAGACACCCATGATGGGTTTTAAAAATAAAAGGACTGGGTCTTAAATGGGTCTACTATATATCCATTTAAGATTCATTTACCAATCCATCAAAATAAACCCAATAAGAGATGTGTACAATATGAATCAACGGTCAAGATCAAAATGAACATAAGACGGACGGTGAGCATTAGATATGGTGGTTAATCAAAATAGGAAGATAAAATTTCAATTTGATCCAATGGTGTGTGTAGATGGGGAAAGTAAGGTAACCGAAAGCAACCGCTGGATTAATTGACAACCAAGCAATCAAATTTTATCAACAATGCATAGCATAGTAGGGGAAAATCCCCCTATATTGCCGGCCACCTAAGGACTTGATTGAGCATACGACGGTTCGTGGTATCATCCATAGAGAGGCTATGTGATTTGCATGTGAGAAAAGCATGTGCACGGCCCATGAACTCCTATGCTATGCGCTTATTCTGGTGCATGATAGTTCATGGAGATGCAATGGAATGGTCGTGCGGATGGCACATTATCTTGGCAGGTGACTGGCACATGATCGAGTCTTGTGAGGCATGTGACTATTGAACATGCAAGATGCACATGTGGCCATAAATTTCAAGGCTCGTGGAAGCTCGGGATCTTGTCACATGGTGACATGCAATACTACTTATTTGTTATGTCTAGACCTTATCAATCTCTCACAATTTTGAAATTATTCAAGTTACTATCAATGTCCTTACTGTTGACACCTCATTTTTAATTAGTTTTATTAATTAAGTTTTTAATTTTTTCTTTCCGGATAAATAGATGATAAAAAGATAAAACAACAAAAAACAAAAAGAAAAAAAAAAAAAAAAACAAATAAAAGCAAGAAAAGCAAAAAGCAAAAAAAAGTAGCCAGCCCCTTTTTTCTCTTTCCCTTCGCACGACCAGGCCCCCCCTTCTTCTTCTCCTCCTCTGTCTTCTTCTTCTTCATTCGCCCTCGCAACTTCACGCGCGCAAAGGGTGCCGACGTGCGAAGGACAAGCTAGGGCGAGAGAGAGGAGCATAGGCCGGTGGCGAGAGGACGTGGCATTGATGGCGAGCGAGCCTTCGTGGAGGGGGAGGAACTGAGGCCGGTTCGGCCGGCGAAGGGAGGCCGGTTGGCGCACCAAGGACCGCCGGCATAGCCTCCGTCGACCGGCATCCCGCGCCTATAAATAGGGTGTCGGGGGGAAGGCCAAAGCAGCAGCGAGCTCTGAGAGCTTTCCACTGAGAGACTTCGGGGGAAGAGTCGAAGAGCGAACAAGAGAGAACTCGGGCCGCAAGCTCGGCTGACCTCCCACTGAGAGACTTCGGGGGAGGCCGTCGGCGAGCGAGTCCGAGGAGGTCAGATCCGGCCGGTGGAGGCTCGGATCTGGCCTAAGCGAGAGGGAAACCGGAGAAAAGGGGGCAGATCTGAGCGTGAGGGGGTTGAATGGTCAGATCCGAAGGAGAGAGGGTCGAGATCTGGGCGCAGATCTGGAAATCCGCCATGCCGAGCCACCCCGAGCCAGCCGCCACCGCTGCTGTTTTTCCGACGCCGGCCGCTACCTCCCCACTCGGACACCGCAATGTTCAAAGACTCGGCCCGAATCAAAGCCCTTCATCGCGGAATCATCTGCTGTAGCTCGCTGAGACAGGTACAAGTTCAGTTGCCGTCTTCCGCCGTGCCCCTCTGCATCTCCACTCGTCATCGCCACCACGCCGTCACGCCGCATCAACCCACAGCTGCTGTACTCCATATCGCTGCCGCCGTCGATGCCGATCTGCCGTCCCAGCTCCTCCGTCAGCGTCGCGTCCAAGCGAAAGAGGAAGGAGGCATCGCGTCGGGTCAGAAGCGGGTCGCGGCCGGGTAGGGTTCCATGATCCGGGTCGCGGCTGTGAACCGGGTCGAAGCAGGTCGAATCCGGGTAGGGTTTCTAGAATCGGGTCGCGGCTTGTAATCCGGGTCGGCGGCTGAAGGATGGGTCGAGCATGGCTTTGAATCGGGTAGGGTTTCGCCTGGGCCGGGTTATGCGCGTGGGCCGGGTAGTCTTTGGGCTAAGTCTCTTTTAATGAAAAATCGTCAAAGTGGGTTTGGGCTTTTAGGTTTTTTTTTTTTTAAAAAAGAAAAAAGGCAAAAAAAAATCCGAGTCGGGCCAGCAACGCGAGCCCATCCTCATTCGGATCTCGGCCGGGTTGGACCCAACTCGAGGATCCAACCGGGTCGTTTTTATAATATTAAATAAATAAATAAATAATTTATTTTAAAAAAAAAACAAAAATAACTTATTTTCGAAAAATATTAAAAAATGTTGTAATTTCCAGAAAATCGAAAAATATTTAAAAATGTCAAAAAATTTTATTTTCCGAAAAATAAAAAAAATAAAAAATATTTCATATTTTCCAAAAATACCAAAAATCCAAAAAAACCAAAATTTCATTAAAAAGCCAAAAAAAAAAAAATTCAGAAAAAGTCAAAGAGACTTGTATTTTTCCAAAAAATACCAAAAAGCCCCTTTTGTGTCCAAAAATTAGAAAATGACTCAAAAAAAATGTTTTTCCTCCCAAAAATGCATGGAAAATCCATCGAACATCCAAAAAACCTCAGGGTTTAAACAAGATTAGGTACCGAAAGGGCATTAGTGATTAACTAGTGTAATCAAGTCCCCGATCCTAATTTATCTGGTTACGCAAGAGTGAGTATTTCTCCTGATACTTCACTTGGGTTTCTAATCAACCCACCCCAAATCGATTAGTGGTGACTCCATTTTAAAAATTGATTTACAAGATTAAAACTCAGAATATTAAAGTCGCGAATTGGTGGACTTGGGAGAGTCCGGGCTTTAACACCATTCAGCCAAGCCACTAGCCTCCTTAGGCGCCCGTACCCGATCGCGGGCGCCCGAAAAAAAAAGAGGTCGCGACACTTACTATTCCCACATTCTTCAAAAGCATATTGTTGAGTTCATGGAGCTAGTTTCGAACTTCCATATTATTAAAAATTTAATTCTGGGCTCACCCTACCTTTCGGATCCAATTTTGAACTCCAATAATATAGGAAATTCAGATCCCGATCTTCTCTTTAAAGTTCAGGTTCCAAGAATGTTGGAATTGTTAGTTCAAGCTCATCTACCCTCCATGATCACGAATTTCCCTCCGGGCTACTTTCAACTTCACATCTGGTCCTGTAACATGGGTTAGTCCTAAAATCCAAGGAAAGTATCCTACAAAAAAGATGCAATATAAATATGATGATGTAAATGATATTCTTTTTATGGGTTGGGATCCCTATTTCTCTGATCCAACATATAGGAGAGGTAAAATTTAGTTGTCAACATCTAAAAGACACTGCTTGTAGTTTGATTATGTTTGGAAAGTGTAATTTAACGATTGAACATCATACTACAAAATAAAGTGACTCCCATGGAACATTATTTACATCTTGGATAATAACACTTAAGATGGCTGGATTATGATTATTTCATTTGTGATCCAAACAAGCAAATTTGGTAGATCTGTCGGGTCAAATCTTAATTTTTTACCTAATGTGGGTTTGGTTAAATTGATATTTCATGGGTTAAAAACTTTTTTTCTGAAAGTTTGGATGGGTTCATAGGCTTGAGTTACATTTAAGATTTTCCTTCTTTGAGATATTCATCATACACTGAAGCATCTTGAAAGGGGGTCATGTCACTTGTTCGGTCAATGCAATATAAACATGATGCCTTCCCTTGAGAAGATCTCCAAAAAAGAGCCTAAGATTAAACCGATAAACATATTCAATTGAACTCATATTTATTCAAAAGTTTAAGACAATGATTTATGGGTCAATTCAGATATATTAATTATTTCATTTGCGCCATATTACCGATGTAAGACTGCTTTTATCCAGCAACCTCATACATGCACCGTAACAATAAGTAGATGGATTAATGACGACCCTAATCAAAGAATAGAAAATATATTAATTTAAAAAGATTACTATAACTTAAGCTCATACTGTGAATATTTCTCGCGTACTCTATTCTATGCAATTTCTTTCGTTTTTATTTTATTTTATAATACTGAGCATGAAGCTTAACGAGAAGCAAGACTCAACTCATAGGGTAGAGGGACGGAGGCAGTAGCCTTAGAGCGGCCTAGGGTACATAAGGGGAGATTTAAATGGCCTCTCCTTTCCCAGAATTGGACATATAAGAAACATTTTTTGTGTGTGTCCAAGTGATGTGGCACGTAGTCCCCGCCCTAGGGGGCTAGACATTTGGTTTTTCATAATATTAAGAACAAAGCTCAATTAAAAGCCAGACTTAGCTTACGGGCTCGAGAGACAGATACAGTGAGCATATATCGGCCTAAGAACCATTCTTTATTATTTTTTAAAGTAAGATCAGTTGTAATTGCCGTCCTTCTATAATTTTATCTTTCATTTTCCACACGCCCACACACATTACATCATCATCATCATCATGCCCAATTTCTCAAATTACATAAACTCGAGGATAAATGTGTTATTAAATAATTAGCATTATATTTCTACGGAAGTGTTTTTTCTTCGTCTCTTTCGTAAGATTTCTAAATTTTATGTAAATATAAATGAAAATCAGCTTTTTATTCCCATTTGCAAAAAAAAAAAAAAAAAAAAAAAGAAGAAGAAAAAGTTGACCTATTTTGTTATCCTAAAAATTTTCGATATATTGTACTACTTATGTTGGATAAATAATTCATATAAAAAAGCAAGCATACGGATAGTCAATTTCATATGGAAAAATCTTACTCATCAATGGCAATCAAAATTGAAGAAAAATTGAGTCACGTGCAAATGCATTTATGCACGTGCATCGGCATATTATAGCAGATATCAATATCATTTCTCTCTCTTTCTCTCTATGAAGCTCTTTTTGGGTGCATATAGTAACAATTTTGTTCTCAGAACCAATTTTTGTTTAGAAATACTTTTTTTTTTCTATTTTTACCCTATATACAAGTTTTTGGGCAAAAGAATACCATTACGGCATACTTGATTGGGTTTGAGAAATATCAGGTTCATATTTTGATGGGACATCTCTTGTTTTAATCTGTGGTCATACTCCCAAAGAGATGATTGTGCATCGGTTCATGAAGGGGTACATGCACAATAAATGTTTGAGGAGTGACTAATCCTAGTGGTTTAAACCCAAAGATGATGAATTCATGAAGGTTGGAATATATTTTCATGGTCGATATCATGTGAAATGTGCACAATTGCATGTGATGTGTTCTTTTCAAAGATGTTCATATGATGATGTCTGTAATTCTCAGGATTTGTACTTATGCAATTTCAAGATACACAATACTCACATGATCCTAATTGTATACATTGCTTATTTTTAATCACATTCTTTGTAAAAGATAAGTTTGTTACAATTGAGGTTCTTAGTAGATCAAATTTTTAAGAAATGGAAATGTTAATCACTCCCTTAATGGATACCTGTATAAGCATTTTTGGGTTAAGCATATTAGGAGTGTCAAAACTTTCATACAACACTCACTTAAGTGCCACAAATTTGAAAAATTGATCACTTAAGTGCCATCGACAATCTGCCTCACTGGAAAATACAACATGAATACTAGTCGTCCTATGTGGGCATCACCGGCGCTAATGTAAACAATTAATACAAATTCAAAATTAAAATAAAAAAACCACATCGAAATGGGAAATTAATAAAAATATCCACATAGGAGGATGTATTGGAAATGATACTCAAATAATCGATTTTACTCTAATGTGGCACTTAAGTAAATGGGAAAAAAAAGTTATGGTATTCACTCCCTCTATATTTATCTCGTTAAACAATTAAGTTGCCACAAAACTTATTGAGGTTTTGCCAACCTACAGTAGGGAATTTGTTCCCCCAAGGGCATGTATTGTTGGTGAAGCCCTCACAACATATGAACTATATGAGGTGCCTTGAAGCACAATTCCTATTAAGTGACGAGTATAATATTTTGTAGACAACTTAAATACATGGTAGGGTATTGTAAGAGGTAGAGTGGCTTTGCTATTATGATCCACTGAAATTCAGCAATTGTCGCCTCAATTCGTCTTCCCCCAAATCCTAACTCCACAACCAACAAATTCCTATTCCCCAAACTAAACTCAAGGGTCGTCATCCATAAGAAGCCGCCAAGTTCTAAGTTCCGATCATTCATCATTTATTTACGATCAACCAAAACATGTATATGATAAAAGTGATCTTAACAATATTATGTTAGTGTTTTCTAGTACTATGTATTGAAGCAACTCGAGAGCACCCATGACACCAAATGATATCCAACTTTCATTTCATGCGCTTTATATATATTTAATAGTGAATAATCCTCATGCACTTGTTAAAACATGCATTATAAGAAAATTCAATTTTCAAAATACTGAATTCGCATTATACTTAAATAATTTTTTTGTCAGATATTATACTAAAATAATTAATCCATTGAAAATTGTCACAGTTCCTTGAATACTTATTTTATGAGTGTTCCGAAAGTACACATTGATAAATTCCTTAATGTGGTAATATAAATAGATCATTTTTTGACATTGGTGCTCTATAGTTGCTTTGTCTTCTTTTGTACAGGAGGATGGTAACTGCATGATTATTTTTAAAATCTTTAAGCAACCAATTGTTTTGCCCACATAAATTTCATACTAGATAACACAATCCTATATAAAAAACGCCACATCAGAAATAAATAAGTGAAAATAGATAAAAGAAAGGCTCGTCATTTACCTTATATTAGGCTGGTGATTTGTTATAAAATGTCTCAAATTTGAGTTTGCTTGATAAAATCCGGCCCAAATAAAATGTTTCTTGATCGTGGAAATTGCAAGGAAAGGAAGGTGGGCACATTATTTCTTTACTGGAATCGGTCGAGCCATAGAAGAAGAGGAGGGTAGATCTGTGTCAGAGGAGGGAGAGGAAAGTGCAAGATGTTGACCGAATCTCACTTTAATTTGCTTCCTTATCCGGTACGTACGTGTAGCTTTTTTTTTTTTTTTTTTTTTTTAAGGTCGAAACGTGCGTGTAGCTTATCTTCAAGGATTTGGTGCACTTCTCTTCTCTAGGCTGTTATTTAAATCTCTGTTTTTGTGTATTATGCTTGCGCAAATATATATTTTGCAAGTAACACCGCAATAGAGCCTTGGAGAGTCGTGGGTCGTTTTCTGTGCTAGTGCTAGGTGTGCCGTTGTTTTCTGTGCCAGTGCCAGGTGTGCTATCGTTGACAGTAGGGCCTTGAAGCGTCGCATTCTGTACTAGTGCTAGTTGTGCGCCAGTGCGAGAAAATATTGGATGGTCCAGGACCGCCACGTTAGCGTGGTCCCGGACCACTCACGCGACGCCAAGTGTATGGGGAGGGGGTAAAGGACCGAAATTGGGCCACTTCTTTGATGCTCTCTCTCCTCTTTCTCTCTTTTGTCCCATCTTCATACATGTGACGTCGCATGAGTGGTCCGGGACCACGCTGAAGTGGCGGTCCCGGACTACCCAATATTTTCTAGCGCCAGTGCTAGGCGTGCCATTGTTGAGAATAAAGCCTTGAAGCATCGTTTTTTGTGACGAAGAAATATTGAAGCACCATTTAAGAGTATTTGGTCGTGGATTCCTTAGTTGGTTTTGCTCGTACGATTACAACAAGAATTATTAGTATTTGTAGCCAGTTAAATTATCATGATGAGAATTTGTATATAATTTTTTTGTGAGATTAAAAAATTATTTCGTGAGAAATTTGAAGCTAAATACCGAAAGAATTTGAGTGTGGTTGTAATTTTATTATATGTTGTAATTTCTATTACATCACTTGATTTATAATAAAATTTAACATTACTTTTTCTGTAGGCATATATCATTATTACCGAACCACGTAAAATTTAGTATTCAATTAATTTTTTTATTCTGTCTATTTTATTGTACGGCCGCTTGTTGTCCACAACAATTCCCATTGAAAATTTTCGAATGATGAATAGTTTTCTCGTTAAAAAAGTGCATTCTGTATAGTGGAAAGTAGTAGATAGGGGCAGTTAATGGTGGTTTTCATTTTTCAAGTGCTAAATGACAATAGCGCATGGATTCATTTAAAGTTAATTTAATCTACTAAAAGTTAATTCGAGCTACTAACACAACTTAATTCTAAGATAACTTAGGTAGAGAGACCAAAAGAGAAATCTCTTCCTAAAAATTACGCATTTTATATGATAATGGTATTATCATAATTCAATGGGCTTCACATTGAGAATTATTCTATTCTCTCGAACTATCAATTAGGTTGGCGTCATTTTATCAATTGCAAATAAATTTATAATGTAGATACAGGAGTTTTGATGTGGATTTGTCGGTCACTTGATTGATAAAGGGGCCATGCGTAACCATGACAATTTAATTAAATGATTAGGTGGTATATCTATCTATTCCTTTTCTTGTTCACTTAAATGTTGCTTAATGATACCTAACATTTGATTCGGCTCTTCACTCTCTCTCTCTCTCTAATGGCGATTTTTTTTTACGATGTTTTACTTGGCTATCATATAACTTTATTCCTCCCATCAAACGCAAAAGGGTAGCCCAAGTCCATCACATCAAACGAAGTATCCAAAATTCAGAAAATGAGCAGAATATGATAGAATGACAGCGAAAAGAAAATTAACTGGTGAACTTACTCTTTGAACATGTCCAAGTTAGTAATACTCACTTTCATTTTAGGGTTCTTTCTAATAAGAACATATCTAGGAAGAAGTTGCTAAGAAGTACAAGCCACAATGTCAGGATCTTGCTTGAAAAGATCCTCCATTGGTCTGCTGGAATCAAGAAAAGCTTGATAGACAAAATATAGTGCTGTTGAAAGATGTAGTTGGTGAAAAATGCCACGCTTGATAGGGAAAGCACAAGTGACCGAAGGGGCTCAAACAATTGGGATCAAAAGAAGCTACCAGTAAAGTGACCTGTTTTGTTGGGCAAGCATTGCCATTCGATGTGCGATCCAAAGTGATGTATCAATGGTTAAGGAAAGCGACAAAACAGCTCACAACAAAGGCGTTGTGGAATTAAGTGGGGGATAATGTCAGAGTCCATGATTTTCTCATAGTCGTGAATCCTTGTGAATGGAGGGGATGAAACAATTGGTCTATGGGAGTAGGGAGTAGAGTTAGAATGGTTGGTGTTAGGAGTTCTAGAATAAAACGACTTTATCTTTACAAAGTTTTGAAAGTAGGATTGACCTCGCATGCATAAACTGGTCGGGAACCGATGCCGCTCTCTCAATAAAGTCACGGAGGGAAAATTGTTTATTGAGCCTAAAGTGATATTAGCAACTATATGCTCAAACTAAGCTGAGCACGGTACAACCTGATAAGAGGAAGTTATTCGCTATATTATTTTCTAGAACAACTATAGAAAAAAGGCTGACCTAGTGTTGCCGCTCACCAAGGCCGCACAGGCTATTTTGAGGCCAAGGAACTGCCAACTCGTGACAATCAGCGCAAACATGACTTCTTAGGCCGTTGAATCCAATGAGTTGGAAGTGATGTTGCACTCATGTCACTAACTTTAAATTGGGCGGGCAATCCCCGTCAAAAATTTTCAAATGATAAATAGTTTGTTCATTAAAAGGTGCAATTGCATAATTTAATTATATATATATATATTTGACATTTGATTAACTGCACCTTTTTTTTTGTTCGCAGATTAACTGCACCTAGATAATGGAAAGTGGCGGCGAGTTGCAATTTTCACTCTCCAGTGCGCTATGTGACAATAACCCATGGATTCATTTCAAGTTAATTCCAGCTATTATCACAACTTGGTTTTGAGGTAATTTAGTGACCAAAAGAGAAATCTCTCCCTTAAAGAGTACTATAGACTATAGATAATACGGCATGTCAAGTTTCGCATTGTTTATGAAAATGGCACTATCGTACTATCGCAATTCGATGTGCTTCACGTTAATTATATTTAATTCTCTCTAGTTTGGCATTATTTTATCGTGGGCTAATAAATTTAAATTGTGAAGCGGGTATTCTAATGCGGATTTTGTTGGTCGGTTGATTAATCAAGCGGTGACGAGTAAGCATTAGCTATTTAATTAAATGGTTTGGGTGATAAGATTATCTATCCATTTTCTTATATAAGAGAAATCGGTGCTTAATGACACGTACCATTCGATCACAACAGTGTCATTGCGGCAAAACAGAGTCAGCTTCGCCTCAAATGGATACCATCTCTCCAGTCACTCAACTACATCAAGAAGCTAGTGCTCCTCGGCTTCAAATAACCAGTGCAAAGACTCTAGCTGAATCTTCCAACCTCACTTCCATTCCCTCCTACTACGCCTTCACCACCCCCACTTCCGGTGATCAAGCCGTTCATGCCGACCATGATGACTCCATCCCCGTCATCGACTTCTCTCTCCTCTCCTCGAGTAATCCCGATCAACGGTCTAAAGCCGTCTCCGATCTTGCAAAGGCTTGTCAAGACTGGGGCGTCTTCATGGTACACATGTTCCTAGCTACTTCATTATCTGCTTCATAGAACTTTTCTTTTTTTAGATCTCATCGCGAACATGTGAAACAAACAGTTGGTATCTTTGATCAGCTTTCGCTTGTCAAAGTCATTTTTAATACTTAAAAGACACAAGAAATACACTTCAAGTGTCAAAACTTGATATGAATGGACACATATGTATCAAAACTTTCAAAATATACACTTGAATGCAATTTTATTTGAAAATTGGACACTTAGAATGCCAACTCTGGCAAGACTTACCAAACATCTGACATAAGCAGCGACCCTAGCCACAAAGCCTTGCCCTAGATCTAGCTGAAGGCCTAGCAATCAGCCAGGGTTGTTGGCCAATGGCTTGGGGCTTGCGACCCTAGCCGACCCTCACCCCACCGTCGTCGACCCCTTCTGGTGATGGTAGGACAGCAGTAGTGAGAGCCTCCACAACCCTAGATCTGATTCTTTTTATGCAATTTAGTTGTTTAAATTTAATTTAATTGATGTTTATATTAAAAATCAAATTTGTACTAAAACGATATCATTTTTGGATTATATAGCCACGTCAATGCCATGTGGATATATATATTTCTTTAAAGAACTACTATATCAGTTAAAAATCTCACCAGAAAAAATCACATCAGCTGTTTGGCCGGAAATTCTCGCCGTTAACACTTAAGTGCTTCTTTCTTCTCCAATCTTGACATTTATGTATATGCTTTGGAAGTTTTGGTACATATATATCCACCTGTATCAAGTTTTAAGATTTGGGGTGTCCATATCTCCTTAAAAGACTAGCAACGACATAAATTGATTTGACTGATTCAACTGATGGTTTCATCATGCCGGAGCTAAAGAGAAATAATGAGAAATTATTCTCATGGCTCAGCCTGCACGAGATTGGGCGCTGCACGTAAATCAAACCCGACCCCTTTCGTCTCTTTAAATCTATTTTTCGTGATTGTATCAAAGCTGGAATCGTTCTTCGTCATCAGCATGACATAAACTCTCTATACATGATTCGACGGTGTGTTGCTTGCTAAGTATTGATAATAGCCCTTGGTTGTATATGTGAGTAGCTGATCAACCACGGAATGCCTGAGAGTCAAATGAAGGCGACGGTCGACGCGCTGATGGGATTTTTCGATCTGACAGAGGAGGAGAAGAATAAGTTTCTGGGGAAGCACGTGTTGGATCCCATAATATTCGGGACAAGCTTTAAAGCTTCGACCGACAAAGTTCTCCTCTGGAGAGATTTTCTGAAGATGATGGTGCATCCAAAGTTTCACTGCCCTCCCAAGCCAGAAGGATTGAGGTATCCATTCTCTCTCCCTGCGTCGGTTTTGCGTGCAAGTTCTCAGTTTGCATATACGTACTGAAATTTCTGTTTTCTTGAAATTTCTGTGTTCTTGATATCATTTGTCTATTTAATTCTTTTCTTCTTTTTGCGGGTGAGTGATCATTAGGTTACAAATAGTAGTAATGACAACTATATTTCCTTACTGTAGCTTTGATGCTACAGTCCAAGCAGCAACTGAACCTTTCCCTTGTGGACATTTTTTTGTCAATCGAGTATAGAATGAAATTACAGAATCTTGAGAGAGCAAAGTACGTACTCTTCTCACCATGTCGTGCTAAAATAATGTTCAGAGTTATCAATCTTTGGCTTGGTACTTCAGAGTTATTAATGCATCCAGATCTTAGTGCACAGTGTAACATTGTCAGGTACATCAGAAAAAGAAAACATGATGAGGAACTTGAACAAATTCTTCTTCGTAACACAAGAATCCGAATCTTCAACCTGACTATTTCCAATCTCTGTCTATGTATAAGATTGTCCACTTGGTTGGCAGATTTGAGTTCCAAAGTTACCTATATACGACACGACGTGATTTGGATACCAGATTTGCCATATCTACAGGAAGCAATTGACCACTCAATTAATCATGTGGGATCTGAACTTGAACAGCCTTAATCCATCTGATGCGCAAGCTCTTCAACATCTTTGGTTCCGGCTTGTTACTTTTGTGTAATAGATCTATATTTACCTAGAAATCTAGCAGTCTTGAAAAATAGCAATGGAAAGTACGCGATTCTTTTATTAGGATACCATTATTTTAGATCATCTTGATGTCAGACAAGAACAATTTTGTATGCCTAGAAAAATAAGCAAAGTGCGGATTCAATTTGATAGGGCAAAATAATTGGTAATACCCCAGATAAAAGATAGAGTGATTCAAAGTCTATACTATACTTACTCTTACCCAAAAGAAAAAAAGAAAAAAGATAAAGAGTGATAGAAACCTGTGAATTCCCTAAAGATGAAACGAACTCCACCACGGCATTTCCTCTGATAAATGAGAGCAATATTTGTTGCAGTGAAGTTTTAGCAGAGTACACTGGGGAGCTCCGGAAATTAGCCAGGGAATTACTCAAGGGTATATCGGAGAGCCTAGGACTCGGACTAGGCTATATCGACGAGGCAATGAACATGGATTCAAGCCTACAGATATTAGCAGCGAATCTGTATCCGCCATGCCCACAGCCAGAACTTGCTATGGGCCTACCCTCGCACTCGGACTATGGCCTGTTGACCATCCTCATGCAGAATGACATTGGCGGCCTCCAAGTGCACCATGGCGGGAAGTGGGTCAAAGTTGATCCCATTCCGAATGCCTTTGTGGTCAACACCGCTGATCAGCTCGAGGTAAGCATACAGAAATCCACGTTTTATCTTTCTGATCTCCCTTATTTGTCTTGCAAGAGAGATCCAATTAATTTCAAATCTTGGTGTGCACTGTGTGCCTTGGTTTGTAGAAGGTAAATTGTTATACATAGAACTATAGATGTAGATACAGTGCAGGTATTTATAGAAGGAAAACTGTTATAACATAGAAATGTAGAAAATACAGTTGTCTTAAAAATTTGCAGAAACGTACTCTATCGTCTTTGTTTCTTTAACAGGATAGTAATCAGCTAAAAAGTTGACACTTTTCAACTATGCCAGATTATGAGCAATGGGAAATACAAGAGCGTTCTGCATCGAGCTGTCGTGAACAACGAGGCTTCAAGGATATCGATCCCTTTCTCTACTGGACCATCACCCGACACTATCGTTGTGCCAGCAGAGCAGCTGGTGGATGGCGAGCACAACCAGGCCACATACATCTCGATGAATTACAAGGAGTACTTGGAATTTAAACAGAGGAGAGTACTCCATAAAGGGTTGTGCCCGAACCCGGTAAAGATATAATTTGTGCAGCCTACTGTTGTGCTGTATTCTGTTAAAAATGAATGTGTGATTGTCTACTGCTTCTACTCTGTTTGGACTCTTTCGAGAGCAACCTTATGAAACGTTTAATTTTTTTTTTTTTTTGGTAAAGTATGAAACGTTTAATGTTGTGTGAAGCAACGTGCAAGAACCATACAGTACCGATGGATGTAAGCTGAAACCTTTCTGAAATGTATCTTCGTCGCATAATAAATGGAAGTGAAAAACTGCATAATATTAAACACCGTAAGTTTGTAGTGCTATACCAAATTATGATGGTTAGTCAGTATGAGCATGCAAATTTGCCTGTCTAGATTTTTACGGAAATGGCCACTTGATTGGGCGGAAAATCAGGTACTCGCCACAACTCGAAGAACTTGTTTCGAATATAATCTCCTCGACAAAAATTATGATCTGTTTTCTTTTTTCTTTTCTTTTCTTTTGGTCTGAAATAATGATCTGTTTGGGCGTGTTGAAAAAAAAGTGATCCATTTTTCAGAAAATTCTAGATTACACTAGAGAAAAAGCTGGCCAAAACAAACCAGCAAAAGACAAGCCTAGAAGACTCTACAATGCTGAAGAGTTCTCTGGTACGTGGACAGCAAACGGAGAAAAGAAAAAGTCATCAAGTCAACAAAAGCTGTAAAGCTGAGAATAGAAAAATACAAAAAATTGAAAAAAAGAAACTCCTAGAAGATGTGTAAGTCGGTGGAGTGTCCCTATAAATAGGGAAGGAGGGGGGAGCGTAGAAAGGTAGAGCAAAAGGTAAGCTCCTCCCCTTCCTTTGTACTTTGTACTACAACTAAATAAAAAAGCTTTCTTTTGTTGTTCCCTTGTGTCCCCTTGCCTTGTGTTCCATTTTATTAACATAACACTTGCACACACACACACACGCTTCCGCGCAAAAACACCAACAGTGGTATCAGAGCCACGTCTTTGGTTGGTGTTAGGCGTTTGTCCTACCCACCAATTCCTAAAACTAACCTTTCCAAATACCCACTAACTAAACCATGGCCAACCCAACCTCATCCTCATTTCCCATTCCCATTTTTGATGGGAACAACTATGATTTTTGGAGCATAAAAATGACTACATTCTTGATGGCCCAAGACTTATGGGACATCGTGGAAAAGGTTACGAGGCTCCGCCAGAAGGTGCAAGTGTTTCAAAGGATCAACTACAAAAGGATGCAAAGGCGCTATATTGTATCCAGCAAGCGCTCTCGAAAACTGTATTTCCGAGAATAATTGGAGCAAGGACTGCAAAAGAGGCTTGGGATATACTGCGAGAGGAATTTCAAGGATCGGAAAAGGTACGCATTATTCGCCTTCAAACACTAAGAAGAGATTTTGAGAATTCTAAAATGAAAAATTATGAGACCGTACAAGAATATTGTGGAAAATTAAAGGAACTCGTTAATCAAATGAGAGCCTATGGAGATGGGATAACTGATCAAAGGGTTGTTGAGAAAATATTGGTGTCACTTACCAAAAATACAACTCTATAGTTACAACTATAGAAGGAACTAAAGACTTGACGACCCTATCAATAAGTGAATTAATTGGCTCTCTAGAAGCATATGAGAAAAGACTAATGGCACAAGATGAAGATTCGGTCGAAAGTGCCTTTCAGTCTAAAGTAAATATACGGTCTCATCAAACTAAAAATGATGGAAGGAGCTCATGGAAAAACAAAAGAGGAGGAGAAATTATAAAAAAAGAAAATTATCCACCTTGTGGTATTTGCAAGAAAACAAATCACTTGGAGAAGGATTGTTGGTTTAAAAATAAAAAACAATGCCGCTTTTGTAAAAAAAATATGGCCACGTAGAAAAGATTGTCGCTCGAAAACAAATAATCGAGCAAACTATGTAGAAAAAAAAGAAAGTGAAGAGAATACATTCTACGCAGGCCAAGCGGCAAGTGACAATAAAAATGAAACATAGTACATCGATAGTGGGTGTAGCAATCACATGACGGGGGACGAATCTATATTCACTCATATTGATAAGTCGGTGAAATCTCAAGTAAAGTTGGGCAATGGTGCATTAGTAGATGTCAAAGGAAAAGGCACCATCGCCGTGGAAACAAATAAAGGCCCAAAATATATAAGTAATGTATATCTAGTCCCTCGTCTTGCACAAAATCTCTTAAGTGTGGGCCAAATGATACAAAGTGGGTATTCTCTATATTTTAATAGAGATACCTGCATTATCTATGATAAATATAAAAATATCATTGCCTCTGTTAAGATGAAAAATAATAATTTTCCTATTCAATGGAAATTGGTCAAAGATATAGCCATGAAAGCTCAACTTGATGATTCATGGCTATGGCATAGAAGATTTGGCCACTTCAATTTTGCTGGGCTAAAAATTCTCCATCAGAAAAATATGATGAGAGATTTTCCAGCAATCACAGAAATTTCAGATGTTTGTGAAGGCTGTCTTCTTGGAAAACAACAGAGACAGTCCTTCCCATCTGGAGTTTCATGGAAAGCTAAGAAGCCTTTAGAACTTGTCCACACGGACGTGTGCGGTCCGATGAGGACACCTACACCTAGTCAAAATAAATATTTCATCTTATTCATTGATGATTACACAAGAATGACGTGGGTATACTTTCTTCGAGAAAGATCTGAGGTTTTCTCTATCTTTAGAAAATTCAAGAACCACGTAGAGAATCAAAGTGGCCAAAGAATCAAAGTCCTAAGAAGTGACAGAGGCACAGAATACAATTCAAAGGAGTTTAATAAATTTTGTGAAGATGAAGGAGTTCATCATCAACTAACTGTTGGCTACACCCCAGAACAAAATGGAGTAGCTGAAAGAAAAAATAGAACCGTTATGGAGATGGCAAGGTCTATGCTAAAGGAGAAAGGCCTTCCCAACACTTTCTGGGCAGAAGCAGTTTATACTGTTGTATACCTATTAAATAGGTGTCCAACTAAAGCAGTTCAAAATAAAACTCCAGTTGAAGCATGGAGTGGACGGAAGCCTTCAGCAAAGCATCTCAAAGTGTTTGGATGCATTTGCTACGTCCACATCCCTGCTCAAAAAAGGAGTAAGCTAGATGAAAAGACAGAAAAAGGAATATTCCTTGGCTACAGTGACCAATCAAAAGGCTATCGGATTTACAACCTAAGAACTAAAAAACTAATAATTAGTCGAGATGTCGAGTTCGATGAGAATGCTGCCTGGAATTGGGAAGACGAGAAGATCGTGAAGAAGTACATAACCTTGCCAGACACACCACCTACTCAAGAGGAGTCAACGTCACAAGAAGAAGAAGAAGTACCGGATTCCACCACTCACGACGTAACTCCACCAAGCTCTCCAAGGGTGACGCAAGAAGAATCTACTCCAGAGTCTCCAATACTAAGGGTAAAAGGCCTTAGAAGAATTTATGACACATGCAATTTTGCTATTTTGGAACCGGAAAACTATGAACAAGCATCCAAAGATGAAGTTTGGATAAAAGCTATGGAGGAAGAGATTAAAATGATCAAGAAAAATGAAACCTGGGAGCTTGTTGATCGACCAGAAGACAAAGAGATTATTGGCGTTAAGTGGGTTTACAAGACAAAGCTCAATGCAGATGGATCAATCCAGAAGCATAAAGCAAGGCTTGTGGCGAAAGGATACTTGCAACAACCAGGTATCGACTATACTGAAACTTTTGCTCCCGTCGCTCGCCTTGATACTATTCGAGCACTTATAGCCTTAGCGGCACAAAAAGAATGGAAGATCTATCAACTAGATGTAAAATCAGCATTCCTAAATGGATATCTTCAAGAAGAAATATACATAGAACAACCACAAGGCTTTATTCTCAAAGGCCAAGAAGAAAAAGTCTTAAAGCTTAAGAAGGCCCTATACGGGTTAAAACAAGCACCACGTGCATGGTATAGTAGAATCGATGAGTATTTCATCAAGCAAGGATTCAGGAGGAGTATGAGTGAGCCGACACTCTACATCAAGACCCAAGGTAAGTCCGACACTCTCATTGTCTCTCTATATGTAGATGATCTCATATATACAGGAAATAATGGGACAATGATCCAAGAATTCAAAGAAGAAATGATGAAAACATTTGAAATGACGGACTTGGGCTTGATGAACTATTTCCTCGGTATTGAAGTTAATCAAGATAAAGGAATTTTCATCTCACAAAAGAAATATGCAGAAAAGCTCCTTGAAAAATTCAAAATGAGTAATTGCAAAATAGTTTCAACACCACTAGTGATGAATGAGAAACTATTGAAAAATGATGGAGCTGAAAAAGCCGATGCCTCCCTCTATAGAAGTTTAATTGGGAGTCTACTATATCTCACTGCTACACGGCCAGATATTATGTACGCAACAAGTTTACTATCACGGTTTATGCAGAACCCAAGTCAAATTCACTTTGGAGCTGCCAAGAGAATTCTAAGATATTTACGAGGAACTACAAATTATGGCATTTGGTATCGCCCAAGTGCAAATGCCAAGCTCATCGGCTACACTGATAGCGATTGGGCTGGATCATCTGATGATAGGAGGAGCACCACTGGTTATGCATTTACATTAGGTTCTGGAATATTTTCATGGATATCTAAAAAACAAGATTTAGTGGCACAATCCACTGCAGAAGCTGAATATGTTGTGGCTGCTACAACTACTAGTCATGCAATATGGCTACGAAGAATTCTAGAAGACATTGGAGAGGCACAAATGGAAGCAACTCCAATACTTTGCGACAATAAGTCCGCAATCGCTATATCAAAAAATCCAGTATTCCATGGAAGAACCAAACATATAGACATTAAATATCACTTCATACGAGAGGCACAAAGTAAAGGAGAGATCGAGCTAAAGTATTGTAAGACTGAAGATCAAATTGCGGACATATTCACTAAAGCATTACCAACAGCAAAATTCGAGACATTGAGAAGCATGCTCGGAGTATTTCAAAAATGGATCAAGGAGGAGTGTTGAAAAAAAGTGATCCATTTTTCAGAAAATTCTAGATTACACTAGAGAAAAAGCTGGCCAAAACAAACCAGCAAAAGACAAGCCTAGAAGACTCTACAATGCTGAAGAGTTCTCTGGTACGTGGACAGCAAACGGAGAAAAGAAAAAGTCATCAAGTCAACAAAAGCTGTAAAGCTGAGAATAGAAAAATACAAAAAATTGAAAAAAAGAAACTCCTAGAAGATGTGTAAGTCGGTGGAGTGTCCCTATAAATAGGGAAGGAGGGGGGAGCGTAGAAAGGTAGAGCAAAAGGTAAGCTCCTCCCCTTCCTTTGTACTTTGTACTACAACTAAATAAAAAAGCTTTCTTTTGTTGTTCCCTTGTGTCCCCTTGCCTTGTGTTCCATTTTATTAACATAACACTTGCACACACACACAGGCTTCCGCGCAAAAACACCAACAGGGCGAGACAATGCGTTGACCCCTAGCATCGTAACCACTGAGGTATAGAAAATTTCAGAGTTGCTTTGAGAGCTCCGAATGAGCGTGTGTCCTCATAACGGATGATGGAGGGGTCTATTTATAGGCTCTAAAGGTCAGCTCAAATTAGAATTAGAGATGTTGCGACAGAAATTTGAAGGCTAACGTGTACAATATGAATCAACGGTCGAGATCGAAATGAACATAGGACGGACGGTGAGAATTATATGTCGTGGTCAACCATAATAGGAATATAAGACGCACTTTGATCCAATGGCGTGTGTAGATGGGGCGATTTAGGTAGCGAAAGCAATCGTTAGATTAATGGACAACTAAGCAATCGAATCTTATCAACAATGTGAAGCATAGTAATTAGTAGGGGAAAATCCCCCTATATGGCCAGCCACCTTAGGACTTGATTGTGCATGCGACAGTTCGCGGTATCATCCATTGAGAGGCCATGTGACTTACACGTGAGAAAATCATGTGCATGGCACATGACCTCCTATGCTATGCACTTATTTTGGTGTGTGATAGTTCATGGAGATGCAATAGAATAACCATGCGAATGGCACATGATTGAGTCATGTGAGGCATGTGAACATTGGCCATGCGAAATGCACATGTGGCCATGAATTTCAAGGCTCATGGATGCCCAGGATCTTGTCACGTGATGACATTTAATGCTGCTTATTTGTTATGTTCAGACCTTATCCGTCTCTCACAATCTTGGAATCATTCAAGTTACTATCCAAGACTCTGCGATTCCCAGATTCTTCAAAAGCATATGGTTGAGTTCATCAAGCTAGTTTCGAGCTTCCATAGTATTAAAATTTTAAATCTAGGCTCACCCTACCTTTCGGATCCAAATATGAACTCCAATATTAGAGGAAATTCAAATCCCGATCTCATCTTTAAAGTTCAGGTTCCAAGAATGTTGGAATTGTCAATTCAAGCTCATCTCCCCGCCATGATCACGAATTTCTCTTCGGGCTACTTTCAACTTCACCCCTGGTCCTGTAACATTGGTTAGTCCAAAAATGCAAGGAATGTATCCTAGAAAAAAGCGGCAATGTATATTTATGGGTTGGGATCAATCCCTATTTCTCTAATGCAATATACACGGGAGGTCAAATTTAAATGTCAACATCTAGAATACACTGCTTGTATTTTGATTGTGTTTGGAAAGTGTAATTTAACAATTGAACATCATACTATGAAATAAAGTGACTCACATAAAACATTACTTTTATCTTGGATAGTAACACTTAAAATAACTGGAGTATATTATTTCAATTGTGATCTAAAAAAACAAACTGATATTTCGTGGGTTAGAATTTTTTTTTGCCAGTTTGGATGGGCTCATAGGCTTGAGTTACATTCAAGATTTTCCTTCTTTGAGATATTCACCATCCATTGATACATTTTGAAAATGGGCCACTGATCAACCAATTGCCGTGACACCACTTGTTCTATCAACACTAGAAACATGATAACTTCACTTGAGAAGATCTCCAAGAGAGAGCCTAAGATTAAGCTGATTAACATATTCAATTGAACATATCTTCATTCAAAAGTTTAAGACAACAGGTTATGAGTCAATTGTAATATATTAATTGTTTTATTTACGCTATACCGCCAATATGAGACTATTTTTATCTGCTTAACAATAGATAGATCGATCAACAACAACCCTTATCAAAGAATAGACAACATAATAATTTAAAAGGATTACTATAACTTAAGCTCATAATATGAATATTTCTCACGTACTCTATTCTATACCAATTATTTTTTTTCAGATAATACTGTGCATGAAGCTTAACGAGGAGCAAGACTTAACTCATGGGCTAGAGGGACAAAGGCAAATAGCCTTTATAGCCGCTCAGGGTATGCCATAAGGGTAGATTTAAATAACCTCTCCTTTCGCAGAATTAGATATATAAGAAACGCTATTTGTGCATATCCAAATGACGTGGCACATAGTCCTTGCTCTAAGGGGCTCAGACATTGGGTTTTTTTCGTGATATTAAGCACAAAACTCAATAATGAACCAATGAGTTTTGATCTATATCAACATTGACCAAGAAACTTCCACGGCAGATAGACATCGATGATTATTTATTTGAGTAAGGACACTGTTAGTATAACTGTACAGTTATTTTAGTCTAGTAATGGTGCAAGGGCAATCACACATTTCAGTTTAGATGGAAAGGACAACCGGCATTTCACCGAAAGCAGAAACTAATATGCTCTGGAAAGATAGTAGATTGTCGACTTTCACATCTTTTTTGTGTGTATTTACATACACAACAACAATTTTTTTTTTATTTACGTTAAATTTAAATTAATCTTTCTTTCTAAAAAAAAAAGAAAAGTATCAATCTCTCTTAATTTTCTTAAAAGAAAACAATAGGTTTCTAGGATAGAAATCTAGCAATGTTGCAAGGGCGACCACATATTTCACTTTAGATGGAAAGGACAACCGGCATTTCACCGAAAACAAAAACTAATTATATACCACCGGCCGCGGTGGCTCCCCTGGATAAGACTCTGTTGATCCTCAACGAAGAGGTGAAGGGTTCAAAACCTAGGGGAGACGCTAGGTGTATTAAGTGTGACTCAGGGGTGGTGGGTCCTCCTGCTTAAGTATCACTTGGGGGTTTACGACGCGGCTGTCGGCTGCAAGCTGGTTCCTCCAATACCAAAAAAAAAAAAAAAAAAAAAACTAATTATGCTCTGCAAAGATAGTAGATTGTGGACTTTCACGTCTTCTTTTTTGTGTGTATTTACATACACAACAACAAAAGTTATTTTATTTACACATTAAATTGAAATTATCTTTCTTTCTAGAAAAGAAAAGTCACAATCTCTCTTAATTTTCTCAAAAGAAAATGAGAGGTATCTAGCGTAGAATTTTAGTTGTAATCTATCAGCATATTTATTACATCTTGAAATAAAGATGATAAAATTAATCTTTTTAAATGTTTTTCAAATGAAGGAATTTGTCTGACAATTGTTTATTGATGAAATTTTTGTTATTGCAAATGTTGAGATAAATTATTCAATTATAGATACAAGTAATACATGAAAGGGATCGTGATATTAGAACACGTCAAATGTGCATTTCACTTTACATGTGTTATGGAGTCCATTAACTTATATAATGAGATTTATAATTTATTAGAGTAATTATTAAGATGGCCTCAGAATTTTGAAATAAAGGAAAACAGCTAAGAAATTTTTATAGTTCTTTTTTGTGGCCATTAGTTATAAAATCACAATAAAATAATTTTAGACAGACCAAAAAATCAAATATAACTTTTGATTATGTTTATTTTTACAATTTCTCATAATGTAATATTAAAATTCAATCAGAAGATTGATAATAAAGCAAGTAATCAAGTTAATTTATGACACTAATATGGAACAAATAAATCATCTCATATGTATAAGTATCTAAATTGTGATTGTTTTATTTCTTTTCTTTTTCCTTATTTTCATTGTGGCCAACCTTTTCTAAATTAAAAATTTAAGACATAGAACTCAGCCAGATTTGCCAAAAATAAATATTTGAGGTGTGGACACTCCCAAAACCAAAACTTGACATGGGTGAACACATAAATGTTAAAACTTCTAAAAGGCATACTTAAGTGCCACAATATGATAAGAAATGAACACTTAAATGCCTTTTGTCGCACAATCAACACTGATAAGAGCCTTACATATCAACGCAGACGCAATTTCCATCCATGACCTTTGACTGTTGTTAGTTGTTGAATCCGATGAGTTGGAAGCATTGGAAGCAGCTTTCAATCTCGACAAGGCTAGGCTGCTGAATCTAAGTCTAGTCAGTGCCTAGTCTTTCCTGAAGGGGAGTGCAAGCCATTGTATGAATGTGGGTTCTTCCACTTGGAATAAAGATGGCGGCTCGAAATTTGGCAGGGCTACTTCGTGGATTTTACTCCATCATGCAATGGCCCATGAGTTCATGAATGTAACCATGGTGCACATGTCACCTATCTTTTGAGAAAAGCTCAAGCTGATTGCTAATCCGTCACAATTGAAGCTGTTCGCTTAAAATACGACCAGTGGATTGTTTGCTGCTTGCAGCAGGAATTGTGACAAGCGATTGAGAAGGTCATGGTCAAGATTTCCTTGGAGGAATTGATCTAAAGTGCCATCCACTTTAGCTTGTATAAATTCTATCCCTTGGTCATTGCAGTCGATGAAGAGCACGTCTTCAATGTATTGACCGGCTAGAGGGTAAAACAGGGACGAGGCCACCTCTTACGGACGTTTTTTTATGTGAGGTAGTGGGTGTATGCATTTTGAATGACAAAAAATGAGGGCTAGAGGAGGAATCTTAGCCTATTTATAAAGTTTTGGATGGGTCCTCTCATCACGGGCCGGACCCAACTCGGCCCACATAAATCAAGCCCATATTTGACTATTAAGCAACTTTATATCTTACCTAATTAGGTCAGTTCCATAAAAATAGTAAATTACAATCTTAATTAATATAACCCACATCAGGAAAACTCTTACATTCTCCTACTTTGGCTATATTAATTGAGACTCTATTGTATATGCACACATTTATGTTGATCTGGAGATAATTCTCAATAGTCAATCAGATCCCATAAAGTCTTAAATACAAGATCACAACGGTAACTGTATATACATATCAGAGCCTTCCATGATCATGAGTGCTCTCAATTTTACTGATATAGATTCAATATGATTGTGTGGCAAAGTGATAACACCTCATAAAGAGTAATACCTTATGTGTTATCCCTTTTATCAATCATTATTCTCTTACTTTAAGTGTCACAAGAAATTGAACGTGCCACTAAAGAATATATTTATGGTTCTAATGAACCCACATATGTCTTATCTTTATGGTTAACATTTCTTCATATGTAATTGAGACATATGTACAAAACTAATAACTGGATATCCCTAGCCTTCATTCAAGGTTTACATAATACCCTAAGATTTTCATTAGATAATATATATAACTCAATAACAATATATACAAAAATCTAAATATATTAAAATGTTACCAAATGTAAAAAATATAGACGTAAACTTTATTAGAACAAATCTGAAATAGCTCCCACTTAAAGACAGTATTCAATGATTATCCCAAGTCCATGCTCATGACATGTTGCTTAAATACACAAGGGTGAAGGCTCTTCGTTAGTAGATCTGCTAACATATCATCTATGAAAATATGCTCTACCATAATATCACCATTCTATACCATTTCCTTTATGGTTAAAAACTTGACCTCCACATGCTTGATCCCTTGAAACTTGTTGTTATTAACAAATAACACAGCAAAGTTATTATCATAATATAATTGTATGAGTCTATCCACAAAATCAAATATGATCTATTTCCTAATGAGATTCTGGAGCCAAATAGCTCAAGTAGTAGCAGAAAAGTATGCTATAAACTCCGCTTGAATGGTAGAGGATGATATATATTTCTATTTCCTATTTTTCCACAATACTGCACCTCCTGCTAACATAAAATATATCCTATTGTCAATTTTCTATCATCCTCATAGCTAGCAAAGTTTGTATCTAAATATGCTAACAGCTGCAAATCAGGGAGATATAGTAAATTAGCATATGATCTCTTGTTCCTTTTAAGTATCTCAAGACCTTTTTGGCAACAATCTAATAATCGTGTCCTAGATTCGACTAACATCTACCCAAAAGTCTTATTACAAAAGCAATATCTAGTTTGGTGCAAACTTGAGCATACATGATACTTCCAAGTGCATTAGCATAAGGTATATCCTTCATTTGGTCTTTCTCAAAATCTAATTGAGAACATTGTGAGAGACTTAACTTGTCACCTTTAATGATAGGAATAGTTCATGGCTTGCAATGCTACATGATGAATCTTTTCAAAATACGATCAACATATGCCCTTTGAGATAAATCTAACATACGGCGAGAACATTCCCTATGGATCTCAATACTAAGAATGAAGGATGCCTCACCTAGGTATTTCATGTCAAAATTCTTCGACAACATTTGTTTTGTCTCATGCATTAATCCAATATCGCTATTTGCAAGCAAAATGTCGTCTACATAAAGTATGAGAAAAATAAATTTCCTTCCAGTGACCTTGCAATATATGCATCGATCTACTTTGTTTTTGACCAAACCAAAAGAAGTGATGACATTGTGAAACTTCAAATACCATTGTCTAGAAGCTTGTTTGAGATCATAAATAGCCTTCTTTAATTTGCATACAAAGTTACCTAAATCATCTGCTACTAAACCTTCAGGTTGCACTATATAGACTTCCTCATCAAGGCCTCAATTTAAAAAAAACAGTTTTAACGTCCATCTGATGTAACTCCATGTCAAAATGAGCAACTAATGCTATGATTACTCTAAGTGAATCTTTAAAAGAGATTGGAGATGTCACGCCCCGACCCCGAGCGCGCACACATCCCACAGCGGTCGATCAAATATGCGACATCCCAGGATACGTCGCCGACCCATTTTTCTTATTTACGCACGCGGAAGCGAAACAAATCCCCTGACAACAATTAACTTGGGATAGAAAAGCAGGAAACAAAATCACAACATAACACTTTCGTAAATCAACGAAATTTCAAACAGAGGTCTACGGCCAAAAGTCTACAAAAGACTGGCTCTTAAAAAGAGGTTATCCTACGACCTACAAGACGTACACGATCTCCAATCCTTATGACTTCACTTCTCCAACTCTTCAAGGCCAACCAAAGCTATCTGGCCGCTCCATCCACCAGGAACCTGAAATGGTTATTCAATAACCACTGAGACAACGTCTCAGCAAGTTCAACCCCCTAAACCCCTATTAGAAAGAAAATACGCCCCAGGGTGGCCTAGCCACATCACACAGAGAACTTACCTCGCCTCAGTTCCTTCCTGCAGGTTAGCACAATTCAAATCACCCACGTACAATTATGATCACTAAACAACCATGGCACAATCACATCATCAGGACAATTCAACCACTTGGATCGTCTCGGCGATCAATCGACTTGGCCGATTACATGTCAATTCTAGTGAATCAATTACTACTTCCAATCTCGACCCTATAGGAAGGCTTAATAACCAGTGGCAATCACGGCCCCACTCGGCACGACCTTTAATTAGGTGGTCCATCACGGCCTCACTGGGCACGACCTCTCATAGGTGATCCATCACGGCCTCACTGGGCACGACCTCTCATAGGTGGTCCATCACGGCCTCTCTGGGCACGACCTCTAATAGGTGGTCAATCACGGCCCCATTAGGCACGACCTCTCTTAGGTGGTTTATCACGGCCCTATTAGGCACGACCTCTCATAGGTGGTCCATCACGGCCTCTACTAGGCACGACCTCCAATCGGTGGTTAATCACGGCCTCACTAGGCACGACCTCTAATAGGTGGTTAATCACGGCCAATCCCCCATCAATTCCCACACTTAGGGTTTTCTAAAGAATCCTCATAAATCGCAATCACACTCGATTTGCCACAACCAACCATCAATTTCAAATTCTACATACACACAAATGATCGGCACGAAATTCTCGAGAGAACAAGGTCCCGACAAAATTTTCGGAATTTAATAAATAATTAAATTTATTCCGAAAATTAATTAAATAATAATATCCATATTTTTCGCAATCCACATTCAATTTATAATATCCAATCATCAATTTCAAAATCCGAATACACAGCCGCGATCAAGACGAAATTCCGAGCAAATAAGGTCCCAACAAAATTTTCGAATTTTAATAAATAATTAAATTTATTCCGAAAATTAATTAAATAATAATATTCATATTTTTCGCAATCCACATTCAATTTATAATATCCGACCATCGATTTCAAAATCCGAAAGACACAAAGCAGCGACCTAAGCACGAAATTTGAGAATTTAGGCCCCGACAAAATTTTCGGAATTTAATAAATAATTAAATTTATTCCGAAAATAATTAAATAATAATATTTTAATAATTTCGAATAATGATATATTATTAAATTATTACATAATTTCGAAATATTTAAATAAATCAAAAGTAAATTCCTTTATGTCACATCAAGCTTTATATTAAATGTAAACCTTCATTTAGCTTTAAATTAAACTCACTTTAAGCTAATTAAACACATTAATATAATCCACACTTAAATAAATTAAACTAACCACCTAATCACAATTAACATAAACTAAGCACACCTAAAGCATAATTAACCCTCTAAGCGAGGTTTAGTGAGTTAAACTCACCGGATTAGCGAACCGAGCGGACCAAAACGACGGGAACGCCGAGGAGAACAACTTTCCTCAAAGCGGGTCGAGCACCCGGGCTCGGGAAGGCGGCCAAAACGGGCCAAACGTCCGCTGCATACCCATTTTTCTTGGTTGCTGTCCATGGCGGTTTGAGGCCGAGGAAGGGTAGATCCGGTGCCGGGATGGGTGGCCAAGGGCGGCGGAGGCAAGGCGAAGCTCCGGCGGGCTAAGGCGGAGGTCGACGGCGGCGGAGACGAGCTCCGGTAGCTCTCGCACGAGCTGAATAGCAGCTCGGGATGCCGGCCAAGCGCGGGCGAGCGCGGGCGGAGCGGGGACGCGAGCGGACCGGCGAAGGGCGGACGAACGGCGACGGTGGTGAACGGCGGAGGCGTGCGGCTTCTCCCACTTGCTGGTTGCTGGGTTTTCAAAGAAGAAGGAGATGAAGAAGATGGAGATGGAGGAGTCGCACGGTTGGGGAGGAAGAAGAGAGGGAGGAGAGAGAAGGAGGAGAGAGAAGATGGGGGCTTTTTTTCTTTTTCTTTTTCTCTTTCTTTAATCCACAAAAAGGCCCACCATGACCTCATGCATGATGTCATACTCCACTCACTCCCACAACCTCTTTCAATGGGTTCACTTCCATTTTCCGCCGGGCCCAATTTTTGACATCAAATTTCTTCAATTCTCATCAATTCTCTTTCAATTGAATCAAATGAAGTCATAAAATTAATCCAATGTCACCACACTTCAATTCACATCTTCACTGTCCGTAGAACCAACTTAAGTCCCAAAAGCGCGAAAAAAAACGCCTACTAATTTCTCAAGCCAAATTAGCCATTTCTTGATTATTTTTTTGAAAAGCTCGGCTTGCATGAAAAATCTTCCAAAGATGATTCAATGATCTTGAAATGATTTGTGACACACCCGACTTCCAATTTCGATTCGATCTCAATTCCACGGTTAATTTCACTTTGGCACGATACTAGCGCGGCCCAACCTACCGGGTAGCCTTTATAAATTTTCATGCATTTGACCTGTGGTTGATCATCTCAAGCCACAATGTACATCTTTGAAGCATTGGCGACTTTCGGTTGTCGGGGTAATCTCAAGGTTTCAAATACGAACACAGGGTACCCAATCGATAGAAAAGTCGGTCCAGTGCCGATCAACAAGAATTATGCAATCCGGTGGAATCACCCACACTCAATCACATGCCTCTTTCGAGTCGACCTATCTCCGGTCTTTAATCGATTTTTATTTGTGTCGTAATGACTCTTGCAGATTAGCTCGGTCGAAAGGTCGCTTCTTGGTCAAATTGTCGAGTCAGATGCATTAGAAACTCTTAACGGCTTCACCCGATAGACTAGTTTTCACATGAGTGGCCGACTCAAGGAAAAGAACTATATGCGTGCCAACGAAATGCCCGTCTCAATTTATTGAAAATAGAATCGGAAAATCGGGATGTCACAGGAGAAAAAGTTACTTCATAGTCTATTCCTTCTATTTGAGTGAAGCCCTTGGCCATTAGTCTAGCTTTAAATTTTTCAAATTTTCCTTTAGAATCCCTTTTAATTTTATAAATCCATTTGCAACCTATGGGTCTGTAATCTTCTGGTACTTCAACAAGCTCGCAAAAACCATTATATTTCATAGATTGCATCACATCTTTCATTGTATTCAACCACAAATTTGATTGAGGACAAGAAATAGTGTTTCTATAAGTCACCGAATCTACAACACAATTGATAGTGTAGTCATGCTCTCCCAAATAGACCATATGTAAACAAGTCTACATATAAAGTGAAGGAAATGTGATTCTCATTAATCCTTATGATAGGTTGTGTAGACATCTTTCGATGCATAAGATATTAGACACAAAAACGCAAACCCACAATCTCCATAGCTAGAACAAGAACACATATAATTACGTAGAAAGATTAACACACCTATTTTGAAATCTATTATTCTTGATACGGAAAATTAATAATCCAAACACAAATCCTTCTCCTTTATTACCTTTTATATCACTGGCTCATTGAGATAGCCCTCTCACCCTTTTGTGCTAAGTAAACACTTCTATGTGAGGATAATTGTGTGTGTTAGGATTAGAAGAGAAGCTTGAGCATTATTTATAGAGTTTTCAATCATGCCCTTTCATTAGAGCCGAAATTAACTTGTCCCAAACTTAGCTAACTCCATATTAGACTAATTAAAAAATCTTCTATCTCACCTCAAACCAACCCTATAAAATGGTAAATTACAATATCAATTAATGTAGTCCACATTAAGAAGACTCTTACATAAGCATCATAACAAAGTTGAGGGCAAATTTGTATTATTTCTTCTTTTAGTGATTTAGAGATCTTCTTCACGGATAAGCATCAAAATAATGCTAGGGACAGGTTTCATTTTTTAGTGATTTAGAGATCTTTACAATAGGCTTTTTGGGAACATTTAACATAAACCCAATATATTCTTTCGGGAATATAAGTCCGAGCCCATCATTATATCCAATTGAACCCACCTTCATTTAAAAGTTTAAGCCAATAAGTTATGGGTCAATTTAAATATGCTAACTGCTCCACATCATATCAATTCTCGGATGTGCTATTTTTTTTTTAACATAACTCACACGTGCATTTCAATAATTTTGCTCTTACATATGAGCTTAGTGTTAAGTTTACTCCACTTCAATAAAGTATCACTCTGCATCAAGATATTTCAACTTGAATCTCTATCGATGCTCAACTTTATCCCTAGTCATTTTCTCCAGAACCATGAAGTCTATGGGACCTGCATTGCTACATTACAAAGCCCACCACTCGAAAACTGTGTTGGTCACATATCAAAGAATTAGTGTAGTGTTGAGCAATTAAAACATTATAGTTGGCCCATAACTCATTTAATTTAAGATTTTGAGTAAATGTGGATCTAACTAAATATCTTGACAGACTCGGATTTGGGCTTTCTCTTGATGATCTCCCCAAGTTAAGGTATCGAATTTTTACTCCGCACTCCCAGTAGCCTAAGACAAGTCCTCACCTAGTTGAGGGGAGGGTCTTCATCTCGTCTTTGGCCAACAAGGACCGATGACCAATGACTTTCTCTAGCCCTTACCAAAACCTAAGTGACCAATGACTTTCAGATTTGGGCTTTCTCTTGAGAACATCATGGCCCTTACCAAAACCTAAGTGTCAACCTAACCTATGACCAATGACTTTTGCTGGCCATAATAGAAGCCCTGGTGATTGACAAAGAGAAGAAGATGAGTAGTAGAATAGGGAAAAAAAGAGAGAAAAGAAACGAAAGAAAGCAAAGGGAAAAAAAAAACCTTCAGAAATTTTTGAAAAAAATAGCATAATGATATATCATTTCATCTATGATCATCAACATCAATTGTTGGCCGTACCATATGTGACAGTCAATGCTGATTATATTGTCACCTTAGTAATTTTTTACTTGAATTTGGTTAGATGGGTTACATTCATAAATTGTCAAAATGTTTAAGATTATATTGATCAAATTGAAAAATTTAGGAATGAGTAATATGTTTAGAATTTGTTTGAATAATTCTCTCGATCTTTTTACCATTTTTTTGTGGTGATCATATAATATTATTCCTCACATCAAGTGCAAAGGGGAAGGCCCATTCCTTTACAAGCCCTAAAAGAGGAAGCTCAATAAGCTTAACCGGCCCCATCATGGCAAAGGAAATGATTATGGTGTCATTGCAGCAGTAGAGCACTAAATTAAGTTTATTATACTTATGTCTATTCAATCATAAACTTCTTAATATAACTAATATAGTCCTAAACATTTACAATTTTAGCTAAAAATGGCTAACACGACGTTTGCCATCCTAAGTGTGGCCAACGATGACATAAACAATTTTTGCAATTTTAAATTTTGAATTTCCTTTTCTTAACTTTTATTTCAATCTTTCTCCACTGGCCGGCGGCCTTAGCGATGGCAACCCCTATTGGTCTCCGCCTGGGACTAGTCGCTGAGGTGAGGTCGCGTCTCACTAAGTCTCGGTGATGTGAGAGAAAACAGAGGATGGCCCCAAGATCCGACATAATGACGACGGCATTGACGACATGGTGGCAGCACCTGCCTAGAACGCAGCAAATTTGCCTTTGCAGGGGTAGTAGCAGCAAAGGACGAGGTGGCTCCGGTTGCTCTACGGTTGAGGGAGGTTTGGCCGCTTGGGACAGAGATAGAGAAAATTGTTTACATCACTACCTATCTAGCAAATGTAATTTCTCATTAAAAAAATAAAAATTTTAAAATTTTACAATTTTAATTTTTTTTAATTTTTTTTTTAAGTATGGCCACTGCCTGTCTAGCAAATGTAATTTCTCGTTACACACCCAATGCTTGCATCTAAATACACAAGAAACATGTACCTTGGTGAGGCTGGCTTGCCCACCTTTATCAATCAAGAAGTGAAAGCCACAATGTCAGGATCTTGCTCGAAAAGAACCTTCTCCTCTTGGCTTAGATTGATCCACGCATCGATTCCACCCTCGGATTTGCTATCGATCAGAAAAACCATGCGGACAGGAATGCAGGTGTTGCTCACCAAGTCCGGCTTCCCCCACCCAAAGTCGATGTCATAGAATGGGAATCCGCACCAGCTTGAGATGGCCACCACGTTCTCCCCATCACTTTGGGCCCATTCCTTGGATTCTCTTGTGGAATCCCTCACCATGTCCACGCACGACTCTCCGTCGGCTACCGCCGCATACCTTGCCTTGGCAGTCGCCAATGTACCGTGGATCAGCCTCACAAATGCCTCGAGGTTCAGGTTGTCCGAATCCATCATGTGTCGGGCAACGACCATGGTGTAGAAGTTACCGAACGCATCGGTTGGTATCGGGAGATTGACTTTCCCACGCAGGTTCATCGACTGGCAAACCACAAGGGGCCTTAGGCGGCTGTGTTTCGCTCGATCCATGGTTACAAACACCTTACATAAGAGTGCGCACACGACCTCCACTCTCGATATTCGCGCCTGTTTAGCCGCAGCTGATTTTAGTCTTGATAGGGCCACGCCGCTGAATACGAACCGATTTATCGTAAATTTTACTCCACCACGGAGTGGAGGCCAACGTGTGGCTTCCGACCCCTTCCTTGGGAATAGAGAGGAGAGCCCGAAATATGGCGAGGCTAGCTCGTTGGTTCCACTCCGGCACACGGTGGCCCAGGAATTCATGAATGTCGCCATAGCGAACATGTCGCCTAACTTGTGACAAGAGCGCAGGCTGATCACGAGTCCCCCGCACTCGAATACGTTCACTTGAACTACGACTAGGGGATTGCCAGCTAGTCCCACCGGGAACTCGGACAAACAATCGAGCAAGTCCGTGTCGAAGTCTCCCCGGAGGAGATGATCGAGCTGGCCATTCACTCTCGTATGCACAAATTCTACTCCTTGGTCGTTACAGTCGATAAAGAGCCCTTCCTCGACGTACCGACCGGCTAGAGGGTAGAAGCTCACTAGGGTTTCTGAAAGCGACTCCTCCAAACGGTGAAGCCTCTGGAGAATATCATCTTCATGGTTTTCGCCATCGACCCGGTAAAAGAATAGGAAACCGGCATAGCTTGGATGCTGAAGCTCATCTATGCATGAAATGTTTAGCTTTCGACGGTGGTTCGGCGTTGGGGCAGATGGCTTGATCAGTTTCTTGCTTTGCACTTCGACCTTCATACTCGATTCTCTTCCGATCGCTCCAGTATTCCCCAACAAATTGGGATTACCTTTTTTGGTGCACTCAAACCTGGTCAGTGAAGATTGGTCATTAGATGCTCGTTAGATAACGATCCATTTAACTAATCTATTAAAGGTAGTAAAAGGTTGTCATTAAAAAAAGCCCATCGTTAGATTTGGCATAGATTTTCTTGTACAAGAGACCTTAATTGAAGCCCAGCAAATTAAATTTCTATCACCAATAATCTTAATCTTTCTTCATTCTCTGTCAGATTATCGAAACTATTTATGTGATTATAGGTCATGTTGATATATTTTGATTCGGAGAAGTTCCATTTTTCTACAAGGACGGAATGCAACTTGCGGTAAATCAATAATTAGACACTAGCAATCGAGCAGACTCGGAGACTATGTTCTGTCCGTTTGCATGAAAATACTTTAATGATGAGAAACCGATGGGATACTGTCAGGACCATGTGATGATGACCCCATAGAGAAATACCAATAATAAAATTGTGACTCCGATTATGAAAAGAATGACGACGCAGCTACTAGATAAGTCGAAAAGTTAATTTTTCTATCAATGGCAGCGATTGATTTAAATGCAATTAGCCAATGGTTTGACGTAAATTTAATGGGGCCAACCCTCAAGGTTTAACGCAAGTTGGCCAGAACGTCCGTGGAATTCCAGTTCAGAAATTGCAGTCATCGGTTCAATTTCTATCAACTGTGTACAAATTGTTCTCATTTAGAGTCACCTATACAGATCCAGACTTAATTGATTCATGGACTCAGAAAACGTACCGCGAAACTATAGATAGTCAATTTTTTTATACCTGCCCTTATAGATTATACGATGCAAATAATTAACTAAATCTAAAGTGGCCTTCATAAAAACATAGGTGGGCCTAACTTAAATCTGTTGTGAAAATTCCAAGAACAGTCGCAAGTAGATGGAAAAATCACGAAAGTTTGAGGCGTGCAAGCACTGTTTTCAAGGGTAGTTACCATTCTTCCGAGAATGCAGAGGGTTGCGACTATCTTCCAAGATTCAATAGAACCTCCGGTTAGTATGCACTAAACTATTCGGTTATAGCAGGAATGGAATAAGAGAGGCTGTCGTTTATTTCTAATGCGTAGATCTAAGAAGAACGGGTAATATTTATAGGAGAAAAAAGTTGAAAACGGCTAGCAAAATAAAATAAGAAACAATTAGCGAATTAAATGTCATAATAGCTAGGAGAATTAATGTGAATTTGGCTAGCAAAATGAAAAAAGAAACGGTAGCAAATTGAATATCACAACAGCCATTTTGACCTGGTAAAACAAAAAAATCAAAGGTTTATTAGTGAATAGGTTTTCTTGGTAAGATCGCGAGACAAAAATAAATAAATAAAAATGGTAAAAAAAAAAATCAAAGGTTTTTAATTTGGTTTGGCACAAGGTCGTGTACGCAAACTAAACATTTTTTTCTTGTTGTTACAGGGTAGTAAACTGAACTTATTAATAAGTGAACAAAAATAACTTCTCAAGGTATATAAAATAATTTCTACAATTATCTTCGACATATTGCAAAAGGGTTTATCAAAACAAAGGAGGAATGAAGCCTGGCTTCACATTAGAGTGCGATGCATTGAATCTATTGTCTTTTGGACTTCGAACCATACTTAGAAAAATGAGATATAACTTACAGGATCAATGGTGAAGCTTTTCCGTGATCCAAGGATTTTTGTTGTAAGCTAGAGTTCTCGCTAATTACGTTAATCCCCACAAATCTTGCTATTCAACGCAAGTTCACGCTAATAAGCCATGCGTGTGCCTAATTGTCCTTGAGCGCTTTAGAGACTCAAGCTTACATAAAAATCCTTGAATCTCATAAGAGCTGGTCCACTCCACATTCATATATGTGATTTGGTCGGCGAGAGGGTGGTGGAGGATATACTATGCGCTTGACCTGTTTGATAAAGTCCACTATGGGGCTTCTATTTCTTCTTTATCTTATTCTTTCTTGAACCGTGAGATTGATTGGGTTTAGAAATTTTTCATTGAGTATTAGCATTTCTGGGAAAAAAAAAAAATTGATTCGAGGATAATTCTGCTCAGTCATTTTTCTTTCCAAACAATGAAAAATATTTTCTTTTTCATTTTTAGATTTCGGCCATATACTGCAAAATATTAATCAGAAACGTCACAATTTTCATGAAATAAATGAAATCTTAGTAATTATTCATTTCCAGTACTAATGTCCCGTAGAGGATTGATTGGGGGACTTCGCTGAATTTATCTTGTCCAAATCATACCAACCCTACTAAGTGATTATTCCTTTATTTCAATATGGAGCCATTAATCTGACCAAAAAATATGGAGCCATTAAATACCTATCGAGGAAATGCAGGTCCCTATTACCCAAATGCTCGTTGCATCTAAGTAAGCAAGATCCCTATAGCTTGGTGGGGACCGTCCACCTTTATTGGTGCCTGACGCTGGTGCAGGCAATAACAACTCCCGGATCTAAGTAGTGCACACAACCGCTCCGCCCCATAGATTTTTCAGGAAGTGAAAGCAACAATGTCAGGGTCTTGCTCAAGAAGAACCTTGTCCTCTTGACTTAGACTGATCCATGCATCGATTGCACCCTCAGATTTACTGTCAACGAGAAGGATTGAACGAAAAGGAATGCAGGTGTTGCTCACGAATTCCGGCTTCCCCCACCCAAAATCGACGTCATACAAAGGGAAACCGCACCAGCTTGAACAGACCCCCATATTCTCTTCATCACTGCGAACCCTTCCCTGGGCTTGTCTTGCTGCAGAATCCTTTACCATATCCATGCACAAACTCCCCATCCGCTATCGCCCCAAACCTTGTCTTGGCACTTGAAAACATTTCATGGATCACCTCCACAAAAGCTTTGAAACTCAGGTTGTTCTGATCCATCGTGTGTCGAGCGACGATCATGGTGTAGAAGTTATCGAAGGCACCCTGCGCAAGTTCATTGACTGGCTGACCACAAAGGGCCTTAGGCGGCTGTGTTTCGCTCAATCCACGGTTAAAAAAGCCTTACATATAAGTGCACACACGACCTCCACCCTCGCTATGCGCGCATTTTTAGCCACAGCTAGTTTTAGTCCTGAATGGGCTGCACCGCTGAATATGAACCGATTCAGCGTGAATTTTACTCCACCAGGGCTTGGAAGCCAATGAGTCTGCACCGGCCCCATCACTGGGAATAGAGAGGACAGCTCGAAATGTGGCGAGGCTAATTCATGGATTCCTCTTGTGCGTGCGGTAGCCCATGAGTTCATGAATGTTGCCATGGTGCATGAGTCGCCTAACTTGTGTGTAAAGTGCAGGCTGATCACGAGTCCCCCACACTCGAGCACATTCGCTTGAATCATGACGGGGGATTGCCGGCTAGTCCCAGTGGGAACTCAGACAAACGGCCATGCAGGTCCATGTCACAGCTCTTCCAGTCTCCCTGGAGGAGCTGATCAAGCTGGCCATACACTTTGGTGTGCACAAATTCTACTCCTTGGTCGTTACAGTCAATAAAGTGCCCTTCTTCGACATACCGACCAGCTAGCGGGTAGAAGATCGCTAGGGTTTCCAAAAGCGACTCCTCCAAAAGGCGTAGCCTTTGGAAAGTATCGTCTACATGGTTTTCACCATTGCCCCGGTAGTAGAAAAGCATTCCCCATATGAGCTGGAGGCTGAAGAACATCTATGCATGAAATTTTTAACTTTTGATGGTGATCTGGTGTTGGAGCTAATGGCTTGATCAGTTTTTTCTTTCTACTTTAACCTTTGTCGCGACCTAAATTTCGGTGTACCACCTAGGGTTTAGGCTAATGGACTATTAAGTCTTAAACTTAGTTCACTCATATCAATTCACAACTTAGGTTCAAATTTTTAATATGCAAATGGATTTTATTTAGGAGTTGCCACTAATTAGTTTATGATAAGCCTGATTAGATACCTAAGTAAAATAACGGGAGAATTATTTTACTTCTATGAACCAGAGACTTTGGGTACGGAGACTTAGTTACCCTAGATTTCTCTAATGCCCTTTCGATATCATTCTTTTTATTTTTAAAAATGTTTTGTAGGCAGTTTGATGTTATTTAAACCTAAATCACTATCATGCAATAGCAACCATTATTAAACAATCAAATAAATTGCATCAAAAGAATTAAACTCACAAAGCAAGCAATTTTTTTGAGTTTTCTTTTATCTTGAAATTAGAACTTTACTATTTAATATGCACTTTAACTACATAACTTAATTTTACTAACAACCGATTTCTAATTAAATGAACCTAACATGCAACTTAGTTTAGATATAATATTTATCTAATAGTTGCTTTTCTTGAAAAATAAAATAAAATAAAACTCAAAAATCAAATCTTGCATCAGAGTGTGTTAGTTTAGTAAATTAGGATTGCATTTTTAGGATTGCACTTTTAGATAATTTTTGGAATAGATTAGGATTGGATTTATATATGTGTGTGTGTGTGTGTGTGTGTGTGTGTGTGTGTGTGTGTGTGTGTGTGTGTGTGTGTATTTATAGATAAGGGCTTAGATAATCTTTGCACATTCTAATAATCTCATTTTTCTAAAATAGTTTTCTAAGATGGGATAGGGTTTAAGTCAAATTAATCCCTAAAATAAATTAGAAAATTATTCATTTTAGATAATTTAATTAGGGTCTTTATTAATTCCGAGTTTCAATAAAAATACAAAAAAAATTAGGTGCATGTCAGATAAAGACATTCATCAAATAAATGATTAAAATAACCGAAAAAATAATCTATGGTCTCATGGATTAAATTAACGATTATTTTAATTCTAAAGATCACAACATATAATAAAGTTCAAAATAATTAAAAATTTGATCTAAAGTCTTATGGAACAAATTAATAATTATAATGATTTGACAATTAAAATACTAACAAAATGCCTAAAAATTAATATAATTAAAAAAATGATCCGGCGTTTTACGGATCAAATTAATAATTACAATAATTTTGGATAAAATCCCTGTGGTTAATGCTCATGAGATTCATGAAATGAATACTGACATCCAATGTTCCAATAACTGAACTTAAAAAAAAAAAAAACTAAAATAAAATAAATAAAGAATAAAATTAAAAAATAAACTAAACTACCTAAGGGGGACAGCAGGTTTGGAGAAACGCAGATGACGAGGGGTGTAAGCGGCGTTCGAGCGGCGTCGGGCGAAGACAGACCGGCGGGCGTCGGGCGAACTGGCAGGTGGCGACAGTGACGGCGTGGGCTGCGGCAGAACGGAGGTGCGGCGTAGGGTGGTCATCGAGGATAGAGGTGGAGGCTGGCCGTGGGCGTCGGATTGCGAGAGAGCTGCTGGCGCGATCGCCGGGCAGACGCGCAGGCGGGGGCGGCGGCGTCAGGTTGCTGCGGAGGTTCAGCGTGGAGGTGTCGCGGGGGGTTGCAGGTGAGGCAGCGGTGCGGTGGCTGGTGCAGGCACAGTGGACGACGCGAGCTCGCGCGTGAGGCGGAGCTCCAGTGGCTGGCGGAACGGTGACTGCTTCAGGTGGACTGACGAAGCGGCGGTGCTGCTTAGAAACCGGCGGAGCAGCTTGGAGACCGGCGGTGCAGGCTTGCAGAGGTGATGACCGGCGAAGGCTCGAGTGCTGCAGGGGCGTCGCGGAGGACTCGGGCGCGGCTGCTGGCATCATGGGACGCGACGGTGGAAGGCGGAGCGAGGAGTGGCAGTGTCGCGCAGTGGCCGGCGGAGGGGGGTCGGCAGCAAAAATCCCGCGAGGAAGAAGAACTTCTTTCTTCTTTTCTTTTTTGCTTTTTTTTTTTCTCTCTCTCCTCTATTCCCGCACGTCACTTTTCCCTGTCACTCTCTGCACTCCCTGCTGACTTATTTTTTTCTGCTGTTGCTTTTCTTTCTTCCTTTTTGACTTTTGAACTCGAGAAACCGAAGGAAAAAGACTCAACGAGAAAACAAACAAGTTTTTTCTTCTCTATTTTTCTGAATTCGCCCCCCATTGGTCACGAAAATTGTCGCTCTTTTTATAGTGATTCCAGATGATCGCTTTTATGGTATTTTTCGAGTTTACATTTTCTATTGCATTAATTTGGCTACGTATTAGAGTGATTTTACAATTAGTTCGATTTTGCTTCGATTCATTCCCTTTTATCAAAATTTTGCCCTGTATTCACCTGATTTTTAATTGCCTTTGCATCTATCAAAATCTAAATATTCATCAGAATTTTAAATTTCCATGCATAATTAATCAAATCGATTTTCCCTATTTTTTTACCTTTTATTTGTGATTTTTATTTTTATTTTCCTAGGGTTTCCAAAAATTAAGTATCAACAACCTTCATACTTAAATGGGTTTTCCTAGCTTAATAGTTTTTGGAGACTATGAAAGTAATAGCATATTATGAGCCAATGTCAGTGGTGTTAGATCATATAATACAAATAATAAATGAATCTAAAAGTGGACTTCAACACAACGATCTAGGTATACCTTCTGTGGACTATGATTATAAATCTATGATTTGCTGATAAATATTCTTAGTGAATCCCATGACATAGCCTATTGAACGCTGGTGTATGAAATAGACTTTAGGAATCTAAGGGAAGTGGTGAGTCGATTCAACTAACTTGCTGTGGACATGGAATTTTTATCGTGCAAGGTATATTGCAATTGCCCACTTTAATTAGCACGGTTTTCTCATCACCGTCGTTGGGCTACATGGTAGTTTTTCAAGATGATATCTCGCAGGAGCTAATCTTCATGAGAATATGCCCTTCAAATGGAAGCACTCGAACGCCCCTTATATCTTTAACCAACTTTTGTTTACATTTCTTAATTTTTTTTGGTCGGTTTGTTTACATTTCTTAATTACACCTTAAATTCACAAACTCTTACCTCAAATTATATCTATTTGAGGTGTTTCTCAACCTCTTTGCTAAGTTAGTTATCAACTAACTTATTTGAGTTAATTACTAGGTTCTAGCCAATTGGTACAAGTTCCACAATTTTTGAAACTCAGAACCTACCTTACATATTCTAAAATTTGGAATCAAGTTGGTCAAGTTCCCAATTCTTCCCTAAGACATTGCTCACCCTTAGAGAGAAAGTATTGTGCAAATGCATAGAGAGAGAAAGAGGGGATTGTGGATGACACGTATCCATCGGTCAATGCACTTGTGCAAATTTAATGTGGCGTCATAGTTGTATGTAATATTTTCTCATGGAATTTAAGCAAGAAAATGATATTTCTTGAAATCCAAATGTAATAACATGGTCTAGAATCAAATAGATAGCATTTATACAAGCAATCGATATTGATCGGGTTTAAGCACATATGAAGAGGAAATTTCAATTTCTTGGGAAAACTGGAATTATTAGAAGAGATTCAAGTATGAAGGTAAGAGGTGAGGGTGTGCAACTGAACCGAATACACTCAAGAGCCGGACCGGCCCACCCAGAAAATAGGATAGGAAACCGGTACTCATTGAAACCAGTTCGGGAACTAGTTCCCAAAATTTGGAATCCGGTTTGAACTGGTCCAAGAACCTATTCCGAGTGATTACCCACCTAAAAACTAGTTGCCGGACCAATTTGGGAAGCCCATAGTCCAAAACCCTACTTTTTCTCCTGATTTCTTTGTTAGGCACGTCCTCCTCTCGTTCTCGTCTCTCAATTCAGTTTTACATATCGTAGCAATGTTTTAATGGCGGGTTTGTTGTTAGAGACTAGTATCCGTGAACAATGAGTGTAAAGTTGAAAATTTTTTGGGATCTTCCTCGCCTGAACAGCGCTTTTCGATTCACTGTGCCCCTTTTTGGCTATGTGGGTGTTCGTTTTTTGTCAATGCGGTTTTTCCGTGGCTGTTTAAGTGGGGCGTGTGATGCAAAAATGGGAGCATTGGCCGTTGCTTTCAAATGGAAGCGTGTTCATGGAGGGATATCATTTGTGATGATGGAGGGTTGGATGGTTCTGCTAATCATGGTGCTCTTCTTCCAGGTTCATTGCTAAAAATGACCAAGGCATCCAAAGTGATTCACGTCTGCAACGTTGGGAATGAAATCTCAGAGGTACATGTTTTCTTGCAACTTTTGCTCCCAAGCAAATTCTTTTGGGTGTAGAAATAGGCATGTTCTCACGTATTAATGTAAAATTCAAAACCGTATAAAATATTGGACAGTTACAAAATAGGTTCCAATGGAAACATGATTAACTCAAGAATCGGACTAGAAAAACAAGGGTGGCTCCAAAATAGGGTTTAGTGCAAATAAGGTCAGGTATAAGATCTAAAAAAGGGAACCGGCTATAACAGGATCGGGTACAGGTATAGGGTCCAGGTTTGAAATATACCTATCCTAGACCCAATCACCCATAATCGAAGGGCAAAGCAAGAAACCGATTAAGCCATCAACTTCGACACCAAACAACCATAGAAAGATAAATCTTTCATGCGTATATGAGCTTCAATGTCCAGTTCATGTCAGAATCCTTTTCTACTACCAGGCCAACGGCGAAAACCATGAAGTCAATACTTTCCAAAGGGTTTGCCTTTTTGAGGAGTTGCTCTCAGAAATTTCAATTTCTTTGATTGAAATTGTGTGATAAGTAAAAATCATATTTAGATTGAGTATGGGTTTTCTAGTTAACATGGTAGTGGATTGCTTTGCTTCGAGGTAAGTACATTTTTCCCTGTCTTAGCAATTTATTTAGTGCTTTGATTTTGGAGTTTTATATTAATGGTTACACCCCACATGATCACCTCACATATTAATGAATAGGCTAAAATCAATTTAAGGTCCCTACAAAATATTTTTGAAAATAAAAGAGAAAAGGTATCCAAATGGTGTTAGAGTAATCTAGTGTCATTAAGTCTCCAAATCCATAATCTTTAGCTCATAGAAGTAAAGTAATCCTCCCAATACTTTACTTGAATTTCTAATTGACTCATCAAAAAATAGATTAGTGACTCTTAATTGAAAATGAATTGGCATGTTAAATAACTTGTGCATAACTTACAACTTGGTATGAGTTTAGAAGAGTCTGAGTTAAGTGTAAGTTTAATAATTCATTAGCCATCCACTAGGTGATTCATTGCTTGGAGGAGGTCGCGACACTCATTTTCTAGATAATATAAGCCCAAATTATTCAAATATAGTATGTGCAAGGAGTGAACGTGAACTTTAACTTTGGTGTGCATCTCAATCAAATTTTCTTTTTTCTCAAAATTTTTTATCAAGATTGTCAGACAAGAATTATGCAAGGAAAAAGAGACAAGGAGAGAATCTGGGACTGTCGAACCAACTTGAGACTCCGGTGGCATATTCAGACGGCAAAAGTCAAACTCACTCTAACCATGGTTTCATTGGCGGGTCGGGTAGGAATTTGTCTCTATAGATTAGACGCACAGCATTGATTCCGCTATCAATATCATCGAATACAAACAAAATCATATTTGTCACCAATTCAACTTTAAATAGCAACTCGCCTATTTAAGATGGGCTTTCTCATTATAAAAACAAAATGTCAAATCCCTCCGCTACCACACAAGCTAATGCTTTTTAAGATAATGATCATACCCACTTAAAATATTAAGGTTCAGTTCATTTCGAGAAAAATATGACATTTCTTGAAGATGTTTTTTAAGAAGTTATTTTCGATATTCAGTTGAAACTGGAAAATAAACTGAAAAATATTTTCCATCGTTTGATAGGAAAATTAGATTTTTCAAGGAAAATTACTAAAAAAAAAATTTTTTTTTTCTTTCATTTTCTTTTTCCTTCTTCCTCGGTCACTAGTCAGCCACATTGATGACTGGCGATCAGCCACTAGCCAAGAAAGAAGGAAAAAGAAAAAAGAGAAAAGGAAAAAAAATAATTTTATTGACTTTGAGCATAGAGTTTTTTGTTGATTAGAAAAACATTTTCTGTTAACCTATTTTCTTAAGCAAACTGAGCGCTAGAAACTAAGGAAATATTTCCCCAAAAAATATTTTTCGCAAAGTGAACTAACCTAAGTAAATGAATTTTCAGTCACAATCATCCGTTAGTATGCAATGACATCCACTTTTTAAGATAAAGACAACTGCACTTAATAAGTTGATAAACATTGTTTAAGAGTTGATCCTGTCCACAAGAACCATTATTGTTAAAGAAATCAAATAGATGTGACAAATACTACAGACCCGACTCCATCATTTTCATTATCCCACTCTAGATTACTGTAAAATATAATGACTTTGCAAATGATATATTGGAGCAAGATCTCTATCTCAAACTAAGAAGTGAATGCCAGAATTTCCGGATCTTGTTTAAGAAGAATCATCTCATCTTCATTGGTGGTTATCCATGCATTGATTCCTCCGCTCTCTTTGTCATCGATAAGAAAAATCGATCTGAAATTCGTCGACGCGTTACCGACAAGAGCTGGCCTTTCCCACCCGAATCATTCTCATACAGCCCGAATCGGCACCAGCTACTAATATTAATCAGGCACTCTTCGCCTGGGAACACTATCTTGAGGAGTTCGATTATAGAATCGCCCATCATCGAGCAGAGCTCCTCCCCATAAACTATTGTTGCCCATTTCGTTTTGGCGTCCAATATCATGCTTCGCATCATGTTCACCATTGCATTGAACTCCAACTTGCTTTCGCCGGCTCAGGTTGACCGGATTGCGCAAACAGTAAGGCGAAGAGATTGCCACAAGAATTCGCGGGTATTTGCTAGACTGACTTTCTCACGCAAGTTTATCGGCGTACAAACCACGAAAGTCCTCTGTCCACTGTGCGTATTTTGATCAACACTGAAGAAAGCCCTACTTATTAGTGCCGAAACAACCTGCACCCTTGAAGGCTGAGAAGTGTAGGTCATTGAATCCTTTGCATCGTCCCTGGCCAGGGCTTTCAGCTTCGATATAGCATTACTGCTGAACCTGAACCTACTCATGACGAATCCCTCATTGCCGATTGTTGACACCTAATTTAGATTCAATTTTTAGAAAATAAAAGATTAGAGGGGAATTTTGAAAAGAAAATTTTGAATTCAAAATAGTTCAACAGCCGGATCTTGGAGCCATTTCTTTGTTGGAGAAGTTGAGCGAAAATCTCCACCGGCGAGAGGTTGAGCAAAAATCTCCACCGGCGAAACAAACTTGGATTTTCGCTTTATAAATAGAGGGGTTCTTCTTCACCTTTCGAGGAGGGGAAAAAGTTCGAAAAAATCAGAGCAAAAATTCTGTCGTTTAGGGGGGTCTTCTCTTTCGTCGAAGGAAAAAGCGAGGAGTCTCTCTTGGTAAAAAAAGAAAGTAAAAAGTGTTCTGAGAGGGAAAAAGTGAGAGGGCAGTAAATGGGGGTTGCAGAGAGAGGAGTCAGAGAGAAAGTGACGTGAGAGAGAGATGTGAGAGCAGGGAGATAATCAAAAAAAGAAAAGAGAAAAGGGACTGTTCATCGTCTCCTTCGTGGAAGCCATCCGACACCCTCTCTATTCGCTGCTACCTAGCCCTCGCCGGAGATCCGAAGCCCTCCGCTCCCTGACGAACCGCCTCACCGCGCACGCCGACGCCGCCTGGAGCTCGAAGCCACTCCCGTCCGACGCCCGCAGCAGCTCCCTCCGCTCGCACCGCAACCCGCCGGTTCGCGATTCAGCCGGCCATCGCCGCACCTCCGCGCACCAGCACCCGCAAGCCTCGCCGCGCCACCATCTCTGCACCGCCCGTCGCCGCTCGTCTCTCTCCGTCCGAGCACCAGCAGCACCGCCGCTCCTGTTCCGTCCGCAACCACCCGGTGCCTGACGCCCGACGATTGAGCCCTTGCAACCCGCGGCCTAGCCAATTCCGAACAGACCCGCCGCCTCCGCCGCTGCTCCAGCATCACTTAACACCGGCGGACTTCCATCGCAGCAGCCCGCTCCCCGCGACACTACTCCGAGCACCATCACGCCTCCGCCACCGTTGCTTCGCCGGACTTGCCATTGACGCGCAGCAGCACAGCCACCAACGCTCACGCTCCTTACTCGCCATTCCTGACCTCGCCGACGCCGTGCTTCCCGCATCGTCTCTGCCCGCGAACCACTTCCTCATTGACGTTGGTTTACCCTCTTTAGGTAGTTTTTTTTATTTACTTTTACCTTTTTGTAGTTTAGTTTATTTTACTGTCTTTATTTTTATGTTTATCGATAGCATTCTTTTAGTTTAATTGTTTGAATTGTAGTATTGTATGTTAATTATTTGCATTGTTTAGACATTATCCTTAAGGCTTTATCCTAGATTTTTGTAATAATTAGTTTGATCCGAGAGTCATCGGATCATTCTTTTAATTACATTAATTTTGGGTTTCTTGGTGAAATTTTAATTGTTAAATAATAATAATTATTTAATTTGGTCCGTAAGACTTCGGACTAGATTATTTGATTATTTTGAGTTGTTGTGATGATTAGGGTTAAAATAATTGTTAATTTAACCTGTGAGACAACAGGTTATTTTTTCAATTATTTTGATCATTTATTTAGCGATTATATTAATTGTTTAGATTTAACCTTAATTTAACAATTATTCAACTTTAAAAAAAAATTAAAAAAAATCAGAAAATCAAAATATCCAAAAAAAAAAAAAAAAAATTTGCATGAGCATATAGGACATTAAGTTTAACATAATAGATACGTAGGTTTAATTAATCAAATTTTTAGGATTATATTTCTAGGATTGCAATTTTTTGATAATATCTTAGGACTGCATTTCTAGATATTTTAAAAGAAATAAGTTAGGATTAGACTTAAATAACCTTCTTAGAGTTTTAAATATAATTGGCACATTTTCATCATCTTTTTAAAAAATAATAATAATAATAAATAGACTTCTAAGATAGAATAGGGTTTAAGTCAAATTAATCCCAAAAATGGATTAGAAGATTATTTTTAGATAGATTAATTAGGGTTTTCATAAATTCTGAATTTCAATAAAAAAATGAAAAAATACTATATGCATGTTAACTAGTTTGCATAATATAATCATTTAATCAGAATTTGTTAATTAGTAAAATTAGGTCATGAGGTGCATGTTAATTAGTTTGCATAATAGGCCCATTTGATTAGAATTTGCATATTAATAAAATTAAGTCATTTAGTTGTAAAATGCATTTTTAATAAAAGAATTCTAATTTTTTTAAGAAAATCCAAAAATGTTGTTTGCTTGCTTTGTGTGATGCAATTTATTTATTTGAATGTTTTAATAATGGATGAGTACCTGTGTGGCCACCACATTTGCATGATAATGACTTAGCTTAAAATAAATCCAAGCTGCCTGCGAAAATATTTTGAAAATTAAAAGAAATGGTACCGAAAGGGCATTAGAAAATTCTAGTGTAACCAAGTCCCCGTACCCTTAGTCTCTGGTCCGTAGGAGTAAAATAAATCTCCTTTTATTTTACTTAGGTGTCTAATCGACCTACCATAAACCGATTAGTGGCGACTCCTAGTTAATAATCTTGCATGTTAAATGTTTGAATCTTAAGTCGCGAATTGGTATGGGCTTGGGAGAGCCTGAGCTAAGTCTAAAAGCTTAGTAGCCCATTAACCTAGTTTTAGGTGGTGAACCCGAAAAAATTAGGTCGCGACACCGATACGAGGTTGAGACCACTTCAGAACCACCAACCCTTTAACCGGGAATAGTGATGACAACTCGAAACTTGGACAGACTATCGCGTCTATGTTACCTCGACAAGCAGTAGCCCACGAATTAATGAACATGGGCATGGTGTACATGTCACCAATCTTGTGTGTAAAGCGTAGGCCAATCGCTAATCCATTGCACTCGAACGTATTCACTTGAATCACAACTAATGGATTGCCTACTACTTTGGTTGGGAATTTCGATAAAAGGTCAAGCAAATCCATGTCGAGGTCTCCATGGAGAAGCTGATCAATCTGGCCCTCCACTTTGGCATGGATGAACTCAACTCCAACGTCGTTACAATCCATAAAACAACCGTCATCCTTGACGTATCTCCCTGTCATAAAATAAAAGAGCGTTAGGGTTTTGGAAAGTGACTCCTCCATTTGGTGAAGCCTTGGAGGAATATCAACTTCTGGGTTCTCAGTATCATCTCTACAGTAGAACATAACATAACGGCGATATAATTTGGCATTTGAAGATCCATTGATGTCAGTTCGGCGTCAGCGCTGACGGCTTGACCAACTTCTTCCATTGTACTTCCACCGTCATGCTTGGAAGTAATTTAGTCAAACAAGGATGGGAGAATGGTTGTGTGCAAGCAATGCCCGTTTTATAGTGCGCTCCAAGACAAAATTTAAGTCTTGGAACTAATATGCATTTTACGACTGCAACTAAAAGAATCTTCTTGTTGGTATATCCACTTCCTGTCTCCCACATCAATGAGGATAAAGTTTCTTCGAGACCAACTCAAATAATGACAAATTTAGATTTTATTGGACATTAAGTAGTGCTCGTTTTTAAAGGCTAGTTTGCAGTCTAACAGGTAATTTATTATGCTAATTTAAGGATAGTTAATAAAAAAAGTGTTAGTACTACGAAAAACCCTAATGCGATATATATGTTATAAATTTACCTAAAACTAATTTTTTTTTAAAATCATGAAAAACTCTAAACTAATACACATGTGATAAATTTATTTCAAATTAATTTTTTATCCCAAAAAACCCCAAACTGCTAAAGTGTTGATAAATATTCTATTCATTAAATTAGATTAATATCACGAAAAATCACAAAACTATTACACATATGACAAACAGAGCGTAAAACCCTAAAGTGGTACACTTGTTAACTTTCATATATCATTCAACTCAACAATTTAGCAATAAACTAACATACGGTAAATTTGTCACAAATGTATAAGTTTCGAGTTTTTACTAATCAAAAAGTTAGCTTTGAGTAAAAATATTATAGGTGTACTAGTTTAAATTTTTTATGGTCAAAATTAGTTTGGAGTAAGTTTGTTACAAGTACACTAGTTTTGGGTTTTCGTAGTCAAAAAATTAGTTTTGAATAAATTTATCACACACACACACACATATATATATATATATCAATTTCAATTTTTTGTGATATTAATCCTAAAAAAAATGAACATGAAGGTGACTTGACAACATCCATTTTCAAAGGGCTAATAAAGGTAAGAAATCATTTTGGGCTATTTCTTTGCCTACTTCCTTTTCCTGAGTAAATTATAGCATTTTATATTATATGAAGTCAGATATCATTTTGGGCTCTTAATTTTGTTCATACTATGGGCTTAGTCGAATCTTTTGACTCGACAAACCCTTTATGAATAGTGCACGCAATCATCCAATCCAAATATAAGTAATGTTCGCCTACAGATATATTACGAAGAAAGACTTTATCCTTTTATTTTTACATGAAAGAATACTACAAAGACTAATTCTCATACTTACCAACGAGTTTCGATAATGCGCGGGCATGTCCAAAGAGGTGTTGACGAGGAATTGATAATGCACTAGGGCGAAACCAAAATAATACGACTTGAAAGAACCAAGATCGCTCTGCGGTTCGACATTTGAGTACAAAGTGATTGAATGGTGCTTGAATGGAGTGGAAATTCTGCAAACAAAAAAGAATTTAAGGAAAATTAAATGGAAAAAATTATCCAAAGAATCATAAACATATTACACTTTTACCGATTTAGTCATAAACTTTTCAATTTTGTCAATTAAATCATAATTTTTTATTTTTTACGAATTGAATCAATTTAGTCAATTTTGATCGAAAATCATTAATGTGAACGCTGGTTGTCACGCCCCGATCCTCAGGAACGCACACATCCGTCTCACTTGGTCGATTTTATAATGCGATATCCCAGGACAATGTATCGCCGACCCTTTCATTTTTAAGCACATGCGGAAGCGTTAAAATCCCAGACAATAAAACAATGGGATAGAAAAGCAGGGCCATATTTTTCATATTGAAATTTATAACCACACTTTTGTACATGACATCAACTAGAGAACTTCATAACTATTCACATCAATTGGAGTTCACAAAAAAAGATAGACTCTCAGCCCATCCAGGCCATACTCAAGGCCCCTCTCAAGATTATCTTCTTCTTCCAAAAATCATTCTCTTTAAGTTTCACCTCCGAGTTCTCCTTCTTAGACTCCTCCTCATTAGCTCCTCATCGTGTCCTGAAATGTTTTTCCCCAAACTGGGATGAGACTACGTCTCAGCGAGTTCTACCCCACTAAGCCCAATTAGTAAACTATTATACTATAGGCTGCCTATACACGCATAGGGCAGAAGACGTACCTTGGCCTCATATCCCACCTGCAAGTCAGTAAAATTCATAATAGGCACCCACGCAATCATATCACGGATCGAAGCATCGATCAAACCATCCTAGTCGATCACAAGCCAACAAGACCACTCACGATCATTCCCATCAGTCAATCAATTCACAACATCCAACCCAGGCAATATATCACATCAAGTCACACTCAGATCGAATCATCGATCAATCGACCTAGTCGATTACAAGTCAATCAGACCATCTCATGGTCATTTCCAATCAATTGATCAATTCACAACATCAGATCAAGCAATGATCAATCGACCTAGTCGATTACACTTCATCACGACCCATGCTTGGTCGGCACATTCAATACTATCTATAAGTCCGACCATAGTCCAGGACTGCTCACTCTAAGCTGATATAAAGATAGTATAGCTCACACTAAGCTGACAGGGTTAAGGTATACTGCTCTCACTAAGCTGACATATCGCCCGTAGGCTAATATAGTATACCCGATATCTTTTGCTCTCACTAAGCCGACATATCGCCCGAAGGCCTATATAGTATACCCCGATGCTCCCACTAAGCGATAAAGTGTCTTGCTCGCACTAAGGCGACATATCGCCCGTAGGCTGATATAGTACACCGATATATTGCTTTTGCTAAGCCGACATATCAGAGCCCATAGGATGATATAGTATACTATCCAACCATTCAATCTATTCCATCTGATATCATTCTCGATAAAATAGCCGTGTGTGGGGACACGGTCGGCCTTAGCCAAAATATTATAATTTCCTTTTTCATAATTCCCACCATTCTCTACAGCCCACCAAAACACTTTTGGTGCTGTCAACCGACACCCGGTTATTTTCCAAATCAATAATCAAAGATTATTCCATTAAAGGATAATTCTCAATTTCATAAATAATTCAATTCAGCACAAACTAAAGCTCAATTAAATAAACGAACTGTGCCACGGCAATCAGCATGAGATTTCGGTCGTCGGCCATCTCAAATTTAATTTCCGAAAAATAAATAAATAATTAATTAATTTCGAAAATTAATTATTAAATGTTAAAAATTCTGTTTAGCTCAAAATAAGGCCCAATTAAATAAAATTACTTCACCACGGTCATCAGCATAATTTTCCGGACACGGGCCATCCCAGTTGAATTTTCAGGAAATAAATAATTATTTAATTAATTCCGAAAATTAATTAACATTAAAAATTCAATTTAGCTTAAAATAAAGTCCGATTAAATAAACAGACTTCGCCACGATCATCAGCATAATTTTCTGGTTCCAGACCATCTCCCTTGAATTTTCGGAAAATAAATAATTATTTAATTTAATTCCGAAAATTAATAATTAAATGCCAAAAATTCCACTTAGGCCCGAATCATCAAATTGAAGCCCAATTAGGAGTCCGAAAATTCCCGAGACACTCCCAATAAATAGTAGACCACTTCTACTTGTTAATTGCACAATCAATTTATCTAAATCGCATCACAATTGACTAATAATTGCTAATTACTTCTAATCTAACAACCTAAACATAATTAATTAAAACTAAACCAACCTAAAGCATAATTAGCCAACTAATCCGGGATTAGTGAGATTACTCACCAAATCGCGCGCAAATCGGATCAATCCGACGGCGGCGACGCGAGGAACGATTGTTCCCAAAGCGACTCGCGGATCCGGGGCCGGGAAACGGCCCAAAACGGCCTTGAACAGCTAGATACCCACTCCGTGGGTTTGCTGATCGCGGCTGAACGGAGTAGATCGGGGCTGCTCCGGCGGCTAGGGCGGCGAGGGGAAGCCGGCGGAGGGCGAGGGGGACGCCGGGGAGGTCCGGCGAGCTCAAACGGTGGCCGGAGGGTGGCTGGTCGGTGCGGAACAGGGGCGAACAGCAGCTGGTTCGCGCGGCCTGGGTGTGCGCGGACGGCGGAACGGCGGCGAGCGCGCGGGCGGCGGTGCGGCGGTGTGGCGGCGGGACGAGCGGCGAGCGGTTCTCGGCGAGCTGCTGTCTCCGAGCTCCTGGTTCGCACGCGAAGAAAAGAAGGAGAAGAAGGGGACCGGTTCTGTTGTGAGGAGGAAGAAAGAAGAGAGAGGAGAGAGAAGAAGAGATAAGAGAGAGAGGAAAGGGTTTGAATGGTCAAAGGGAGAGGGGAAAAATAAGTGGGTGACAGCCCACTATTCGGTGGAAAAAGGGGGGCCAATTCGCGCGAAGGGGAGAGGGGGGAGAGGAGAGAGAAAAGAAAAGGGGGAGAGAGAAAAAGAAAAATGAAATGCATACTTCCTTTATGCAAATTTTCCTTTTCTCTTTCTATTTTCTTTTGATCTTCAATTTTTCTTCTGATAATTTCTTTATTGAAATTTCGGACTCGTCAATAAATTGACGAGCGATGAGACAGGATCTTATTTATCCAGTCAAATTAAAACCCGAAAATCTGGATGTCACACTGGTCGTTTTACATAACATAGCCAACACCGATGTAGATATTTTTTTATAATATTTTTTTCTTTTCTTCTCTTTTTCTTTTTTTTTCTTTTTAATTCCTTTCCTCTTCTATTACTTTTTCTTTTCTTTTCTTTTTCTTTATTTCCCTTCGTCGTGCCTCATCAATGGCTAGCTGAGGTTGCCAACCTTAGGCGAGGGCCACCCTCATTGGCCTCGGCCAAGGGATGCTCAAGCCTAAACTAGTGATGCCTACCCTCACTAGATTAGGTGAGGGTTGCCTTCGTTGGCCTAGGAAAGCCACCCTCACCTAAGATGGCGAGGGTCACCTTGTCAGCTCAAGTAAGGGCAATCCTTGCCCTTGCCTAGGCTAGGGTTGCCCTTGCAAGCGCAGCAAGAGACGACCCTTGCGTGAGGTCGATGACCTACGTATACCATCGACGAGGCTTGGCAGTTGAAAAGGGGAAATAAAGGAAAAAAAACACAAAAAAGAAGAGAAAAAGGAGAAAGGGAGAAAAAAAAAAAAAAAAAAGGAAAGAAGGAAATGAGAAGAAAATGAAAGAATAAATAAATAAATTCAAAATAATTTAATCATCCACTTCGGTATCAATTGTTCTGCTAGGATCTTCAGAGTCCATGTCAATAATTTCTAGCCAAAATTGATATCATGGACTTAATTGGCAAAAAGTGAAGCAATTTAAAATTCAATTAAAATAAATTAAAGGTCTAAAATTGAGTTTGCAAAAGTGCACAATAGGATTAGGACTTTTTGGACAATTTTCCCAAAATAAATTGAATAGAATCAAAACTATGTCACATCAAAGTCTATTGAAACAAATATTCATACTTGGAATGGAAAATCACATGAAATCAAAATGCCAAGGCAATGAAAAGATAAAAAGCTCTAGACATAGCCAGCACATATCCCATGTCATGAAAACTACCTATTTGTCGTTCGAGTATTCTGTAGAAGAAAGAGACACAAAGAGGTTGGAATGTTGCACTAAATTGATACTAGACTCGTCAAGCAGGTCGATCAAATCAAGCTTATGTTAGATCACAAAAAGACTACCTAAATTGACTTATTTCCATACAATATAAATCTAGTTACTTATACCAATGCAACTTGTATCCGACCATTGTCCAAACTGACCCATATTGCTAAAATACTTCAATATATAACTCGATTTAGGAAAACTCAATAAAGCAAAGAATGGGCATCTATGAAAGAAAGAAAAAGTGAATAGAGAGTTATAAAAGTTAGATAAATCTATGTAAGTTGTAAATATATTTAATATCCGTATTATTTTGGGTTTTATCATTTTAAGTTCATTTATAACTCATTTAGTTAATATAACTAATTCATATAATAACTTAGCCCATCAAATGAGGTTAAATTAGCAGTTCGGGAATTAAACTTGTTTAATTTGTCATGCCGTGTCATTGAACTCGTTGAATACATGTCATTTTGGGAACTAAGAATCTAAAATGTTTGTTAATGTTATAACATGTATCGAGTTTGAGTCCGTGAACGAAACTGAACCCAAGATAAATTAAAGGAAAGTGGATATTTGGATTTCAAGTTGCTGATTTGTAGAGACCAAGGCATGAATTTGTAGATTATGGAAACAAAGCTTCGTTGGAATACAAGTTCAAGAAGTCTGACTTTGTGTCAGAAAAGGAAATAAAATCAAGGCTATCCTAGTAGGTGTGGGCTTCTAGAACTCGGTCAAACAACAACGAATAAGAGAAAGAATAAAAGGAAATAAAAGATATGATATTATTTGATGCAGAAGTTGGCTTGAATTCTATATATATATATGCACATTCTTGTGGGATGCCTGGTGGATCACAAAAGGTCTTGAAGCGCCGTGTGAGTGTTCCGTCGTTGTTGATGCAAGCAATCTTGAAGCACCAAATATTGAGTGCTTGAAAGTGGGCTTGTTGTTTTTCGTTCGTGCAATTACATCGAGAAGAATTAGTGTTTGTAGCCGATTAATTGAGATAAGATTTGCGTGTAATTCCTTTGTGAGATTGAGAGATTATTTCGTGAGGAATTTCAGGGCTAAACACTGTGTCCATTATTGGGTGTAGTTAGGGTTTGGAAAACACCGAAAGAGTGTTTCAATGACTCAAGTGTGTAATTTTCCTTGTATCGCTTGATCTATAGTAAAATTTGTCGCTACTCTCCTCGTAGACGTAGATTTTTATGACCGAACCATGTAAATCCGATGTCTAGTTTATCTTCTTCTTCCGTCTATGTATTATTTTTTTTTTTTTTTTTTTGGTAAAGTCCGTCTATGTATTATTGTTCGATCGCTCGCTTTCGCAACAATCGATATCAGAGCTAGATTTGGCTAAGTTGAAGTGAATCGATGGTGATAGTAGAAGTAAAAGTGAGAATCAACAGATTTGATGGGAATAATTTTAGTTTCTGGAAGATGCAAATTAAATATTATCTTTATTAGATGAAACTGCACTTGCCCTTATCTTGGGAGAAACGAGAGTTGATGAAGCAAGTTGATTGGGATTTGCTAGATAGACGAGCTATAGGTATAGTTCGGCTGAAGTTGGCTCGTAACGTCGCGTTTAACATCGTAAAGGAGAATGTCATTGCTGATTTGATGCAAGCCTTATCAAATATGTACGAGAAGCCTTATGCGATCAACATGATCTATTTGATGTGACGTTTGTTTAATTTAAAGATGAGCAAAGGTGCGTCAATTACAGATCATATCAATGAATTCAATGTGATTGTTAGTCAATTGAATTCATTTGAGATTGACTTTGAAAATGAGGTACGTGCTTTGATTCTATTATCCTCATTGCCTGATAGTTGGAATACTACTGTTACTATCGTTAGTAATTCCTCTAGGTCAATAAGTTTGATGTTTGATGGGGTTCGTGATTTGATTCTGAGTGAGGACATCCATAGAAGAGAATCTGGCGAACTTGTATCTATTGCTTTAGTAGGTGAAAATAGAGGAAGATCTAGAACACATGTGGGTAAGAGTAGTAATAATATGAACATGCGTAATCAATCTAGGACCGGTGATGTTATCTATTGGAATTGTGGCAAGAGGGGGCATTTTAAAAGAAATTGCCTTAAGTTGAAGAATGAGAAGGGTAAGAAAATTATAGTTGACTCTATAGATAATGTTGCAGCTATAAAAAATAATGCCAATTATGTATTGTTTGTCACTAATTATTCATCGTTTGATGGATGTATTATGGATTGTGGTTGTTCTTTTCATGCAACACCAAATAGAAACTGGTTTACTACTTATCAATGCATAGATAATAGTAAAGTACAGTTGGGGAACAACACTGAATGCGACGTCATCGATGTTGGCAATGTTAAAATCAGAATGCATTATGATATTGTGAGGACATTGACTGGAGTGAGGCACATTCCAAAGTTGAAGAATAACTTAATTTCCTTGAGTGCCATAGATTTAGCTTGATATTAATATATTTCAAAATGTGGAATCTTGAAAAAAATTTCGAGGTGCTTTGATAATAATGAAAGGAATCAAGCACAATAGCCTGTATGAGTTTCAAGGTGAGACAATGACAAATTTCGCTGCGAAGATGTCGGATGCATCTGTTCGAGAGTCTAAATTGTAGCATATGCGTTTAGGGCACATTGGTGAGAGAAGTTTGAAAGTTTTAAGTGAAAGAAATATATTATGTAGTTATGTTCCTAACGAATTGAATGTATATAGGTGCTATGATTTAGATCAACGATAGAAAGTACAATTTAGTACGATTGTCAAAGAAACCATGAAAATTATAGAGTTAATTCACTTGAATATTTACAAGTTGTCGTGGTTTCCTTCGAGAAAGAGTGCTAGATATATGCTAACAATTTTTTATGACTACTTGATGAAGATGTGGGATTTGTGCTTAAGCACAAGTTTGATACTATTGTCAAGATCAAACAATTGATAGCTTTGATCAAAAAGGAGACTAATAAAACAATCAAGCATGTGTGGATTGACAGTAGCATGAAGTTTTGCTCGAAGCTGTTAAATGAATTCTGCATGAAAGAATGCATAGTAAAACACCGCACTAATACTGATGAATCACAATATATTGCAGAATTGATGAGCAAAACGTTGTTAGAGATGACTCATAAAATGCTCTCTAGTGCTAGTATGGCTAGAAGATTCCTAGCGGAGTGCTAAGTATGGCGTGCTACCTAATGAATAGATCCTCATCAATTACGATTGGATATGAGACTCCAAAGGAAATGTGGTCAAGTAACATTGCTGATTCTTAGAATATTTAGTTGCCCATGTTATATTTGAACGAGTGATCCCGCTGAAAGGGTAAGAAAGTGTATATTTCTAAGCTATGCATGAGGTGAGAAGGGTTATCGATTGTGGTGCCCGGAGTTAAATTCATCTATTATCGGTAGAGAAGTTACGTTTGACAAGTCTCCAGTACTTCTAGCTACGAGTGATTATAATAGTATTCAAATGGATCTGAATGGTGTTCAACTTGAGGTGAAGTCGCCACCAGAAATTCTTGAGGCAGGGAGTACGAGTACAAAGCAAAGTAATTGACACGGATGGTGCTTGTAGTGAGGTGGAGCCTATAGAGCTAATGGTTGCCATAATTGCTGAAATTAAGAAGGTACGTATTCAATCTCCTAATAGAAATATATATGCAATAATGGTTTTGCTTTATTTATGGTTAAGGAGTTTGCGTTGGAAAATCCTTGTGGAGTAGTTAAAGGTGCATGTGGAGTTAATATTCTAATGAGGTCCTCAGTTATGGAAAAGTTCAAGCAATGCTTAGACTTGGATAATATTGTGGCGGTTAAACCCATCAAGGGCTATGGGAAAGTAGCAACAAAGTTTAAATGTTTGTGAAGTGATTGTGACTTGGCTCAAATGTCGAGTCAAGATGGAGATTGTTATAATATGTCTCGAGTTTGAGTTCGTGAACGAAATTGAAACCAAGATAAATGAAAGGAAAGTGGATATTTGGATTTCAAGTTGCTGATTTGTAAAGACCAAGCTATTATAATGTCTCAAGTTTGAGTTCGTGAATGAAACCAAACCCAAGATAAATTAAAGGAAGGTGGATATTTGGATTTCAAGTTGCTAATTTGTAGAGACCAAGCCATGAATTTGTAGTTTACCGAAACAAAGTTTCATTGGAATCCAAGTTCAAAAGGTCTAACTTTGTATTAGAAAAGAAAATAAAATCAAGGCTATCCTAGTAGGCATGGGCTTTTGGAACTCAGTCAAACAACAACGAATAAGAGAAATAATAAAAGGAAATAAAAGATATGATATTATTTTATGCAGCAATTGGCTTGAATTCCAAGTGCATATATATATGCACATACTCGTTGATGCCTGGTGGATCACAAAAGGTCTTGAAGCACCGCGTGAGTGATTGATGTTCCGCCATTGTTGATGCAAGCAATCTTGAAGCACCAAAATATCGAGTGCTTGAAAGTGGGCTTGTTGTTTTTTGTTTGTGCAATTACATCCAAGAAGAATTAGTGTTTATAGCCAATTAAATCTTGAGATAAGATTTGCGTGTAATTCCTTTTTGAGATTGAGAAATTATTTCGTAAGAAATTTCAGGGCTAAACACTGCATGCGTTATTGAGTGTAATTAGAATTTGGAAAACACCGAAAGAGTGTTTGAGTGACTCGAGTGTATAATCTTTCTTGTATCACATGATTTATAATGAAATTCATCGCTGCTCTCTCGTGGACGTAGGTATTTATAACTGAATTACGTAAATCTGGTGTCCGATTTATTTTCTTCTTCTATCTATATATTATTGTTTCATCGTTCGCTTTCACAACAGTTAACAATCTCGGGCACGCGTTAAACCTAAATCTAATACAACAAGATCATATGATACGGTAAGATTATGACCAAAAGCCACCACTTGCCGGTCTAGCTAAGCTCTTCCTCGATATAGTCATTGAACCATTTTCTAACTAACTTGACGGTGATTCACAGGTCGCAAATCTCGAGACAAATGGTACTATCAGTCCGATGACTTAACCGCACATTATGGTGGTTCTCCTTAGGGGTGAGCAGCGGTCTAGGGTTGACCCTGGACCGATCCTGGACCGGCCCAACCCTGCCGGTCCTGGTCCGGTTCCCAAGGGGACTGGGTCGGTCCTCGGTCTTGAAATTCCAGGACCAACACTGTGCGGGTTGGTCCTCGGTCCTAAGAGTTTTGGGTCGGTCCAACCCTGGACCAACCCTGTATATTATATTATATTATTTATAATTCTTTTCTATATTCAAACATAAGTAAAATGTCTGTTATATTATATTATATTGAAATGTTCTATCAATAACACTAATAGTATTTTCAATTTAAAACTTTTGTTGAGTATTAATTATGTGTCGTTTGTTTTGTTTTCAGGTGTTTAGAAGTTTAAGTGAATTAACAAGATGTGAAATTATATATTCATGATTTATATTAAGTATTTTGAACTTTTTATAATTTAATTATATTTTACTAATGAATTTTAGCTGCACTTTACTTTTCAATTTGTGTCAAATGGTAGAAGTTTTTGAAGAATAGAGTAGTATTGCAGTTGCTACGGTGATTTGCTAATCAAGTGGTGTGAAGCTCATTTTTTGGTTGAGTGGACTCTACATGATCAAATGCAGGAAAATGCTTTTGCATATGGTGTTATGAATATTAAAGATAGATGATTACAAGAACTTTCCATCTTATCCCATATCTTGATGAGCGGTTAACAAGTATGAAATTTCTAATGTGTCATCTTAAATTTGGTAAATATGTATTGGAATTTATAATTTAGTTGCACAATGCCGCATTGTCAATGGATGTGTAATTTGAATTTGTAGGTTTGTTTTTTTAGGGAGTATAAAAAATAAGACAAAAAAATTATCGATCGGTCCGGGTTGACCCAGGAACCGGACCGAACCCATTGGGTCGGTCCGGTCCTTGCTCCCAGGCTCAATAGGGTCGGTCCTCGGTCCTAAAAATTGAGGACCGACACTGTACGGGTTGGTCCTAGGGTTAGGGGGTGGCCCGGACCAACCCGGACCATGCTCACCCCTAGCTTCTCCTCGGACCTCTAAAAATTGAGCAGGTAGAAAATTTATGGGGGCGCTCTTACCAAGCCAGCAGCCAGTCAGTTTCACTATCCTCGTTTTGTTCAGCACGTCAAGAACAATTATAAAGAAAGACTTTCCATACGTACTGGATTTGTTGATTTGTAGATATTATAAATTCTGCAATCAATCTTCCGATCAAAGTACCTCAGCAAATTGAAACCAACATATGTGACATATGTGCCAACGCGGGCCGAAAGTATGATGTGAGAAAAGTTGGTACGATGATGGACAAGTAATTCACACAGATCAAACCGCAAGAAAATAATTCAAGCTATAGTCAAGAAACCTCTATAGCTTTTCATTATAGTGGCAATATAGTAGTACAACAGGGTTGGCAATATAGTAGTACAACAGGGTTACCTAAAGTTTGTTAGATCCAAACTTACCTAACTTTTTGCAAGAGAGCGAGTTTTTTTCAATTTCCTAATATAACTTACAAATCAACATACTGCTATTACACTGAAAAACTAAATAAAACAGACAAAGGTTTATTCGTCCATCCTTCACATTACATGTGGACTTACAATGTGCATACATGAAATTATATAGTCCACGGGTCACGTGCGGATAAACTCTATGATAGGATCATGCTGTCTACTTATGGGAAGCATATTCTAAAATGTCATCTTGTTGACGGAAAAGATCCATGTCTTCTTCAGTCAGGCTCACCCACGCCTCAACTCCATTATCATCACCACCTTTCTTGTGATCCATCAACACGACCGAGTCAAACGAAGTGCATAAGCTACTCACAAACTCAGGCTCACCCCAACCCAAATTAACTTGGTACAGCGGAAACCGACACCAGCTGCTGAAAATGAGCACGTCGGTGTCGCCTTTTCGCAGTTCCTCTTGAAACTGTCCCACGGAGTTCGTCACCATGTCGCCCAAATCCTCCCCGTCGATCGCATTTGGTAATTTAGCAAGCAAGGTTGTTATTGCATCTCGCACCAAACCCACCAAGCCATGTAGCCCAAGCTCGGTCACCTCGGCTGTGGACTTCCCGTTCACCATTGTGTAGACATTGCCGCCCAAATTATCGTGCCATAGGAGATCTGTCCTTCCGCGCAAGTTCACCGTGTGTGAAATGAGGAACGGCTTGGATTGACCATTTCTCAACTTGGCAATTTTCAAGAGAGCAATGGAAACGAGCGCTGTGACCAGTTCCACACGAGAGGGTTCCCTTTTGGAATTGAAGCCTCCGCTCCTTGCGATGGCTTTGAGTTTCAAGATAGATTGGTTGTCGAACACGAATCTTTTCACGACATATTTCGCACCTAGCATTAGTTTGGCAGGAGGCTCGAGCTTGGGCAAGTCTCTTGGCGGTAAAATGGATGATACATCGAAGCACGGATGGTTAGCGTTCTGAATGCTTCCACGACATGCCATCGCCCACATGCTCAGGAAGGATGATATAGTGTGCATGTCGGCGATTCTGTGTGAGACGCGCAGGCCGACCGCCATGCCACCACAAGTGAATTTGGTCAATTGGACAACCACCAGAGGCGACCCAATCTGGTCCATCTGATGAGGTTGAGTTGCCAAATGACCGAGGACATCATCGGGGTCAGTTTCTCTATGGAGAAATTGATCGAGAGTTCCATCAGCTTTGGCTTCCATGAGCTCCACCCCTTGGTCGTCACATTCAAGCAAGCACTTCTCTTTGACATATCGGCCCGCAAGAGGGTAAAAGAAGGTTAGGGTTTCTGCGAGAGCTTTCTCAAGTAGACGAAATCTTTCGCTGATAGGCACGAATGAAGGGTCAGGTACATCAGTTTTGGATGAGTAGAAGAAAATGATACCAACATAAACTGGAGGCTGAAGCTGATCAATTAGAGAAATCTTCAACTTGCGAAGGTGGTCAGCTGTGGGAGCTGAGGGTTTGACCAGCTTCTTGCTCTCTATTTCAATCTTCATTTTTCTTCCTGAGTTGGCCTCACTATTTTGCTTTCAAGTGCTCGCGATAGTCACCCTATTTATAGAGTTGGATCTGTAAAACCCTCCACACAAGACTAAATTGTTAATTGATATTTAACAAAATAATAAATTTTCTCTTATAGGTCGTTACACATGCCATGTCCCCGATTTTAAAGGTTAAATTAGAACTCTTCGTTCAATTTGCAGTTTAAAGTAATAAACAAAAACCTTTAAAAAAATAAAAAATCTCAAGAACTCTAGTGCTGAAAGTACCTCTTCTCTCAATCCAAAAACCATTCCAGATGAGCGTTAGAAAGTCTCAAACTAGGACATAACGAAGGCAGTTGGTAAGCATTTGTTTTTTTTGGGTAGAAAGTTGGTAAGCGTTTGTTCTGATCAACGTTAATCAAGTTTGCGAAAGTTAATGTATATTTGTAGATCCTCTTAAGAAACCTGGTCAACGGACATAATTAGAATGCGGACCAAGTCTAATTTAATATTACGTCTAGATGAGACGTCATATGTCTCACTTCATGCGCGAATGTATACCAATAATTTACAAAGTCAACTTTGGTAGTTTCATGAGTATACGCTCAACGTTTGTCTTAAGTAGATTGGCATACATTTGAAATCTTCTAATAGCGCAACTACTGACCTAATAATTAGCGGTATTGAAATAGTTTCTCTCTAGAAAATATAAAGCGATGAGTTGACAAAGCATAGGGATTTTCCATTGACGCAAGACTTCTTCATTATTTGTTAAGTTTAATTGGCCGGCCTTAATAAACGAAGAAGCCAGCTTTGTCTCATTCACAGAGGATTACGTTAGAGATGCTTCAAGGATATAGGGACGTCCTTTCATGCCAACCAACTTGTCGCGACTCCAATGGTTCTTTAGATCAAATTTTTTCAATCAGAAATTGACACATGGCATCTTCCTGCGAGTCTGACGCCAGCAAAGTTTGATCATCTGTCGTCTTATCACATCAAACACACTTTGGCTCCTGGGGTGGTTACAAGTGACTGGCTATGAGATCATCCCTTGGTCTCCCTAACTCGTTTCTACACGGCATTTGCACATTTAATTACGACGATATATTACAGTATCATAAAACATGTTACGTCATTTTTATACTTAATCACAATGATGTGCTGTCAAATTATATGACATACCGAACATTTTGTAGCAGTACTTGATGTCAACCCACTTGAGAATTAAAAAGAAAGATTCGAATAGTTAGACACCCCTCGTGACACTTTTTATTAGGTTATTTTTGTTTAATAGAAAAAATTTTGGACTTAGTTGAACTCCATTTAGCACAAGGCTCTTAATCTAAAGATTTAATATAAGATAGTGGCCTACAAGTCCAAGATCTACTCCTCTACAATAAGCACTCAAATTTTATTCAGATCTCACTTGATTTACTGAAATGAAGAAATTGAAATAAAACAGAAGGAATCTAAAATGAAATAAAGGTAGTTTATTGTTATTTCTAGATGATAGTCCATTTATGATGTCATCATCCATATTTTGGAAAACATCAATTCTATGCTCTAAATATAATTACCATTTGGTTTACGCATGCATCTTATAAAGATTTTTATTCTTCGACAAAAAAATTCAGTAATGCTCGGCAAGAGATTCCATCCCCGGTCGATATGGACCTAAGAGCAAGATTCTCCCGACCATGTCTTTATAAGTAGTGTCAATAGAGCCTAATAATTGGTCTAAAAGATAATCAATTCTGTCTTTTCGGGGACAACTTATGATGCATTTAAGATCCTTGCCGACTTCTTTGTCGTACTTCTTTTTCTTTCGTTTCCTTTTTTAACTATATAATTAGAACTTCGTCCCCTTCTATATTTGTATTAGTGAAGAATTCAGGCATGTTTTCTTTCTTTAGGGTGAGAAGGATTTGGAGTCCGAATGTTTCTTGCCTGGTTTTGACTCCTTGTTGCAATTGTCACATATGGACATTATGTTGACAAACATAATGAACGAATTCTCTCTCACAAGAGCAAATATTTTATCAAGAGACCCAACAAAATCCATATATATATAACTAGTGAGGACATTCATGTAAAATCTTGTTTACAATGACGGTGTAAATTCTATATTTTCTATGAAGACCTCAATTTATCGTTTCCATTTGCACTATTTGCTAAATTCTTAGATACAATGAGTATGCAAATGATATGACATTTTGGCCAACATGTATCCCCGACTAAGAAGTAAATGCTTGGATCTCCACATCATGTTTGAAAGGAATCATCTCATCTTCCTTAAGGGTCACCCATGCATAGTTTCCTTCATCATCTTCATCGTCAATTAGAAAAACCAACCTGAATTTTACCGATGCGAGGCCAACTAGAGCCAGCCGTCCCCACCCAAAGTCGTTCTTGAATAGCTGGAACCGGCACCAGCTACTAAAGGAATAAGATGCTCTTCACTTGTGAACACCAATTCCGTGAAATCCATTAGAGAATCCTTCACCATTGAATGTAGCTTCTCTCCATCTAGTACTTTTGCGTACCTTGCTTTGGAATTGCGTACCATTTCGCTTATCATGTTCACCACTTCTTTGAACCCCAACTCGCTTTCATCGGCCATGGATCTACCGAATTGAGCGGCAATCACGGTATAGAGATTGCCATAAGAATTAGTAGGTATCGTGAGACCGATTTTCTCGCACAAGTTCATCGTCATGCAAACCACAAAAGGCCTTAATTATTAGTGCCGAAACGACCTCTACCCTTGATGGCTGCAAATTATCAGTGATTGAATCCGGCGCATCAGGCGCAGCTCGGGCTTTCAGTTTGGAGATAGCCTTACCGTCGAACCTGAACATACTGATAATGACTTTCTCTATATGAATATAGGGTTCCGGCCAACTTCCGAAGGATGACTCTTTCGGGGGGAATATAGACGATAACTCGAAACTTGGACAAACTATCTTGTGCATGTTGCCCTGGCACATGTTGGCCCAAGAATTCATGAACATGGCCATGGTGTACATATCGCCAATCTTATGTGAAATACGCAGGCCAATGGCTAATCCGCCGCACTCAAACACGTTCACTTGAATCACAACCAAGGGATTGCCCGCTACTTCGGTTGGGAATTTTGACAAATGATCGAGCAAATCCAAATCTGGCTCTCCATAGATAATCCGATCGATCTGGGCGTCCACTTTGGCATGCACGAGCTCAACTCCGTGGTCGTTACAGTCGATGAAGCAACCGTCGTCTTCAATATATCTCCCTGCCATAGGATAAAAGATTGTTAGAGTTTCCGAAAGGGACTCCTCCGTCCGGTGAAGCCTTTCGAGAATATCAACTCCTGAATTCTCAGCATTATCTTTATAGTGGAAGACGATGCCGACATAAGCCGGCGTTTGAAGCTCGTCCATTGAAGACAACTTTAGTTTTCGCCAGTGCTGAGGCGTAGGCGCCGATGGCTTCACCGCCTTCTTCCACTGTGCTTCCACCTTCATTCTTGGATGGCTTCTCAGGATATGTATAGAACTTCAAAATGGAACTAATTTGGTCGAAAGAGGAAAATTTCAGAAGGCATACACTATGATCTGTCCCATGTATTAGTATTGCTTGTTTTATAGATTTCTCGAACAATTTTTAAATTTTGGAAGCGCTACGCATGATAAGATTGATCAACGAAATTGACATAGAGAGTCACGTTAGAGATTTGGAATACATCCTGCTTATTTATTTAAATATTGCTTGCATCCAGTCACATTAATGAATGATGCATAATTCTATTGCTCCATACCCAAAAATAATATATATTGGCACATTTTAACTAGTACAAGTAAGTGTCAAAAACCTTTTAATAAAAATTTGAAAGATTTCGGACAGGAGGTTTAGGATTTTTTTTTTTTTTTTTAAATTTCCTTCGAACTAACTTGACGTTCACTAACCTCATAGCCTCAGAGTATTATAAAAATGATGACTTTGTCCAAATTAAATTAATTGTCCATTATTTCGATTCTTCTCGGATCTAGTGCTGGTGGGGTAATTAAAATACAAACTGAGCAGGTAGATTGCTTGAAATCAACATATGTCATAATGAATATAATTTAGAGATTTTGATAACCTTCCCCCCCAGTTGATTCGGATTCTGTTTTCTAAGAAATAGTATAGTTGATTCGGATTCTGTTTTCTAAGAAATAGTATAGTAATCGCTTTTCAAGAGCAACAGGAACAACCTAAACAAGAGGGGCCTCTCGACTACCAGAATGTGGGGAGGAACCACCATCAGATTCTGATATTATCGACCGTTTTTTGCGTATATCCAGAAATCTTTCTCATTATCACAGCGGATCCTAAAAAAAAAAGGAGTTTATATCGAGTAAAATATATACTTCGACTTTCTTGTGTTTCCATTCCCGGCCAAGCAACAACCCCTTTTTGATCGTTCAATCTTCCTATCTATCTTCCTTACCACTCTACTTCGGCATTCGACCGTGCGACAACTGGTTGACCGGAAGAGCGAACTCTTGGATCGGAAGAAGCCATATTCCCGTTTTCTTATTCATGCTGCTGCCTTTATTTCACTTAATAATCTGGCTGATCATCCATAAGTATTGCTATTCGTGGAACTAATCATGGGAAAGATGATCAAATAAGGGCCATCTATAGCTCCGGTGTACAAGCGATTATGTAGGGACTTGCGGGAAGCCACCGCACAGTGCTAGTTTGGAATCGGATTGCATGTAGGAAGGGAGATGGGTGGTTCAGGGCATACTTCGATCAATGTTTTGGAACCATCCGAACGCGGGAAGGGCTCGTGCAGCTGAGCAGGATTTGAAAAGGGAATTGATCGTGATTTTGAAAGTAGAGAAGGGTAGAAGCGACTCGTCGTAGAAGCGATAGCTTCCGGGACGAAGCCAAGCCTAAAAGATCGACTTGGCGTAGGAGGGTAAGCATTCTGAGCTAGAAGGAGGCAAGCAAATGAAGGGAGGCATTACGGGCCGTTTGAAAGAGAGTAAAACGACCCGAAATCCCAGGAGCTAATCCAAAATCACCTACTCAATTGACAGGCATAGCTTTTGTAGCTGCTTTATCTGCCTGAAGTCGTGTAAACCAGAAATGAATTAACAAATATGAAGCAAGACCTACTCCTTCCCATCCCAGGAATAATTGAAGAGAGTATGTATAAGGCGAAGAAATCGATTTCTTATTCCACTACAATCGATTCAAGAACGAAAGAAAGAACTAATGCCCCATTCAGGTATCTCGATTGAACTACCGATAAATGGAATTTTACGTAGAAATAGCATTCTTGCTTATTTCGATGATCCTCGTTCTTTTCTATTTCGATTTCTTTTCTGGATTATTATATGAAGTCTGAATTTCATATTTCCGTATGTGAAAAGAAGTATAAATATCTTCATATACCAGACTCTATATTGATTGACTTCCTCCATTATGTTGTTGCTAGCAAATACCATTATTTTTGGTTTTGGATCTTCCAAATCATTCCTGTAGGAGATCCGGACCCATTTTTTTCGGGGCTAATTTGCCGAGTTCCTGAACTATAGTTTGCTCGCGGGCCTGAGGATCTTCTCATTTACTACGTATGTTCGTTCACGGTACAGGTACCCTAAATATATCCTTATACGTTTTTCTTGGATAAGGAGATCTTTCTATATCGAAATATCAGTTGATAAAATCATAGACAAATTCCTGCCGGTAAGAATGTGGAGAAGAACGAAAACAGAATGGTTCCACCAACTCAAAACTAAGAGGGGATGCCACCTACTACTAAAATCTTCCATCGAGGATAAAAATTCCTAAAGCTTCGAAGCCAATCCACCTTCCTTCCGGCTAGCAGCAATCAAACCACCAAGAACATTTCTTCCCTTAAGCGTAAAACTTCAGTTCAATCTTTTCGACCTTGGTTCCGTAGGAGCAAGTCAGAAAGATTGAGAAATAGAACCATCTGATTTGATTCGTTCTCAATAGCCATGAGATGATCATCTTAGGGTGATCCTTTTGTCGACAGATCCCCCCTAACATGATTGGTGGTACCTTTTTTTTATTTGTTTCTCCCTCATGATTGGTGAAACCTTTTGTCTAGAATAACAAGTACGGGTGTCAAAAAAGCCCAATCCAGCCCAACCCAGCCCAAACCTACCACCCTACTTGAAAATTTGTAGTATTTTAGAGCCATGCCTTAGTTTTCTTTGGGTAAAGGTTTTTAGTTGTGGGTATTATTAGAGTTGGGTAGGGCTAGGTTATATAACACTACCTGGAGCACAGGCCTGATCTCCCCCTCTCTCCCTTCCTCTCTCTGTCTCTCTGTGCTCGAGCAAGACGAAACCCCAGATTAAACCCAAGCTTGGCCCAGCAATTGTGCTCGTAAGCCTTCTCCCTCACTCTCGACTCTCTCCCCTTCTCTCTCTCTCTGCACGAGCAAGACAAAACCCTCTCTTTCTCCCCACTCACTCTCTCAACTCTCTTTCCTTCTACTTCGTCTGAGCGTCTCTGAGACTTTTTTTTTCCTTTTTGCTCCTTTGTGATTCATTTCGGTGTCAGATCACTTATGAGCTGTTGAACTACATACGAATCGTCCAGGTTTTTTCCAGATAAAGATCCACTCAGTGGGTCGCAAACAAGAATCGAGCCGTCGCGTTTTATCTGCTGCATGAATGTCTTTTGGATTGATAAAGTGGAGGTTACTGTTCCATACAAGCTGCCGATGACTCTCAGGTCCTTTGGACTCATAAGAGTTCGGTTCATATCTCACAGTGACAGAATTCGCGTCTGAGTAAACTAAATAACTGTTGGCTTTTTGTCTAGCAGCACCCTGGTTGCTGTTGACGCAGGAAATTCTGCTATCGATCTTGTATATGGTGTTGTCTAAGTTTTAATGGTACTCCTTAGCCAACTCCGTTCATTTTCCATTTTCTATTGCGAGAAAGTAATTGTGATCAGGACACATTCTGATGCGACTGTTCAGTGAAGGTCAAATTTTGTGCGTATTTGATCAATAGATTTGCAAGACATTGGCGGAACAAGCATCTGATGATTCTAATAAATTTAACTTCTGCTGATGCTAGGCTTCGTACTCGCTGATAGTGGAATAAAACACTGGATCTTGATCTTCATGTTATGTTTTCACCCTTCCTTGACCATGAAATTGATGTCATTCGTCATCACAAGCATTGATTTATGTATTTTTCCAATTAAGTTGTGTGAATCACAAAGTTAAGATTTTACAGTGTAATAGTCTCTCAGCACAATCTCTCACTATGTGATAATTTTTTAGAATTGGATTTAAGATGAAAATGGTCGCACTAGTTTGATAATAGATAGCTATGATTTGATTTTCTTTATGTTCATTCTATTCTATCCCAGTGAGAGGGATGTGTCAAAGTTGATGAGAGGAGTGTCATTTTCAATGGACTTGCTTTAGGTATTCATGTGCTTGTTAGAGGCTTCTGTTTTGGTAAAAGGTGTAAAAACTTAGGCTGAGTAAAGAAAATCTTAGACTGAATTTCTTATCTTTCTGATTTCAACATTGCGTATTAAATGATAAAATGCTTCATCAAAAGATTCTGTACCATAGAGACTTCAAATAATTAATTTATGCTGCATATGATTTTGTCAATGGGGTTTCTACCCTTCTTTAGTGCGCTATAGATGTTGATAAATCTGGCAGATTGTAAGTTCTTTGATCCACTCTTTGACATAGAGTTGTCAAAATGGATCTTAAACCTATATATAAAGGGATCATATATGAGTCACTTACATTTTGAAGTAAATCATATATGGGTCACTTATATTTTGAAGAGATTAATTAAATGGGTCTTAAATGAGTTGCACTTAAACACTCATTTCCAAGCCAAGCCTCACACTCTCTCTTCCCCTTTATAATTTTTTTTTTTTTTTATAAAAATCAAAATTAGGATTATTTTTTTGTATTTTATTTTTCTTTTCTTTGTTCTTTTTCTTTCTTTTTTTTTTTTTTCCTTTCTTCTTCTTCCTTCCTTAGTTAGTGGCCGGCATGGCAATGGCTGATGACTGGCCAAGCGAGGCTCAAGCTTGCCGACATTGGATGAGCTCAATCTCGCCAATCTAGCGAGGCCAAGGCCTTCCCAACGATTGTCAAGGCTCAAGTCTCACTAGATGTAGCAAGACTTGAGCTCGTCGGCATCGAGCAAGCTCAAGCTCGCCAATATCTGGCAAGCCTCGAGCTCGCCGGCGTTGGGCAAGCTTGAGCTCGCCAATCTAGCAAGGCCTCAACCTCACCGACATCTAGCGAGGCTCAAGCCTCACTAATCTGGAACTTAGAATCTACCTTATCAATTGGGACCAGTTCAAGTTTCACCTATAACTTGTAACCCACCTAGTCGAGACCGGTTCCTAATTTTTGGAACCTATAATCTACCATATATGTCATGGAACCTAGAATACACCTCATCAATCGATTCTGGACTAAAATCCAAAACAAACCGATTTTTTTTCTTTTTTATCATTTTTTTGTTTCAATTATAGTCAAGTAAACTGAAAGCGAACAAAACAACAAAAGTTTCATTTGTCAATCACGACAATCCATAAAAGATGAACATGTAAAATAAAATAAAAATAAAAAAATTCAATATATGTAACATAAAATCTTAATCATAGAATTTCATTCCTCAATCATATATGAAAAAATTGCTGCAAATTATAACCACTTGAAAACAAAAGAAAGAACAAATATACTTAATCACTTAATAATATTAAACAAAAAAACCAAGTCTTTCCGTGTGAGCATCCAGAGAGAGAGAGAGAGAGAGAGAGAGAGAGAGATACACATGATAGGTACATGATAGGTACTTGTATTAGAGCAAAACATTCCTAGACCAAGCCTTTACATGTGATGATTGGCATCCATGCCAACCATTGAGGACGAGAAAGAGAGAGAAAAAAAAAAAATCTTTCTTAGGTTTAGTTAAAGGTTTTTCACATTTTTTTTTTATTTACTAATTATTTATTTTTAATTTTCTTTTTAAATTTGATGTGAAGTTTTTTTGTTCAAGGAATATATATGTGAAGAGCTTAAAGTGAATTAAATGTGTTGGAGTGAATTAACCTAAATTGAGTTAAATATTGACGTATTTTGGTAATATGGGTTGGGTCGATTATGGATTGGGTCAAATATGAGTCATCAAATTTACATTACATGAAAATATGTCAAAACAAATTAAATAGGTCAATATGGGTCGGACTATTTTAGATTCGACCCAAACCCGAACCCAAACTCACCCATTTGATGGCCCCAGTGCTATCCAAGCTGTTTTCACCGAAAATCTCAGAGTTTGGGTGGGTTGTGTTTGGACAAATAGTTTTGGGTCATTACTTTAAGCCAAAACATAGAAAAGCCCTTCAAATTGCAATAGCAAGAATTATTATTTCCAATTTGTGTGAAAATACTAGATCTGTTGTTCTTAAAAAAAAAAAAAAAAAACCTATCCGAATAGACCCTAGCCTACCCATCGCAGCCCAACTCGGATTTGCTTCAGGTCTTACGCATTTCAGGTCAGGTTAGGTTAGACAAAGTACACAATCCTTGTGATTAGGGGGTTTAGGTAACATTGAAACCCGGTCGATCCAACCCATTGACATTCCTACTAATAATAAAACAATAGCCGATGAAGCAATGCTATTGCCAGCTGACGTGACGTGCGGAACGTTCCTACTATTGATAAGACAGTAGCCGATGAAGCTATGCCATTGCCAGCTGACGTGACGTGCGGAAGGCAAAGGGGAAGAGGTGCTCAGAGAAAAATAAGGAAAGAGGAAAAAAAAAATGAAAAACGAAGGAAAGAAAAAACCGTCTCGGAGGTCACGTGGATCGTCCAAACGGTGGGCAAGGAGTGATGGAGGCAGCAGCCGCGGCTGCAGCAGCAAGTCTATGCATGGGGTTGACAAAATAGAGAGAGAGGAGAGGGAAGCTAAGTGTTTGGTAGGTACACGAGTTTTCACTGATGGAGGTGAATTTAAAATTTAAATTCATTCCCAAACTTTAGGTTCCCAACCCTATATGTATGAAAGGTAAAAAAAAAATACCCACTCAAAACATTAAGCGAATGAATTTCCAGCGGCAATCATACTATAAAATGCAATTACGCCAACCCCTTTGCAAGATATGAATAAATGCAGTAATAAGGTAATTAATAAGTTCATAAACATTGGTTAAGAGTTAATCTTGTTCACAAGAAGCATCATTCTTCAATAAACCAAACAGATGTTACAAATACTAGCGACTTGAGGTCATCATTTTCATTGTCCCACTTCACATTATTGTAAGAAACGATAACTTCACAAATGATATAATCAGGCAACATCTCTATCTCTGACTAGGAAGTGAATTTCAGAATCTCCGGATCTTGTTTAAGAAGAATCATCTCATCTTTGCCAATGGTTATCCATGCATCGATTCCTCCGCTCTCTTCATCGTCGATAAGAAAAATCGATTCAAAATTCGACGGTGTGTTGCTCACGAGAACCGGTCTTCCCCACCCGAAGTCATCTCGTATAGCCCCAACCGGCACCAGCTACTAAAACCAAACAGACAATCTTCGCCTCTGGCAAGAATTTTGACAAACTCGGCTAGAGAATTGCCCACCATTGAGCATAACTCATCCCCGTCTACTACTGTTGCGTACTTTGTTTTGGCATCCGCTATCATATCGCGCATTACATTCACCATTCCGTTGAACTCCAACTCAATTTTTCCGGCCGTTGGTTGACCAGATCGCGCCCACACGATGGCGAAAAGATTGCCACAAGAATTCGTGGGTATCGCCAGATTGATCTTCTCACGCAAGTTAACTGGCATACAAACTAAGAAAGTCCTTTGTTCGCCATGTTTATTTCGGCAAATATTGACGAAAGCCCTACCTAGTAGTGCCGAAACAACCTCCAGCCTTGAAGGCTGGGAATCGTTGGCCATCGAGTCCTTTGCATTGTCCCTAGCTAAGGCTTTCAGCTTCGATAAAGCATCGGCGTTGAACCTCAACCTGCTCATGATGAGCTCCTGGTTGCCAATACGTCGTGGACTCAAAATCGGAACTGCCAACTCTTTTACTGGGAATAGAGATGACAGCTCGAAACTAGGATGGACCATCGCGTCTGCATTACCTCGGCAAGCGGTAGCCCACGAATTGATGAACATGGCCATGGTGTACATGTCGCCGATCTTGTGTGTAAAGCGCATGCTAATCGCTAATCCGCCACACTCGAACGTATTCACTTGGATCACAACTAACGGATTGCCAGCTACATCGGTCGGGTACTTCGACAAACGTTGGAGCAAATCAAAGTCGGGATCTCCATGGAGAAGCTTATCAATCTGGCCGCCCACTTTGGCGTGGACGAACTCAACTCCAAGGTCGTTACAGTCAATAAAACAACCATCATCCTCAATATACCTCCCTGCCATAGGATAAAAGAGTGTTAGGGTTTCAGAAAGTGACTCTTCCATTTGGAGAAGCCTTTGAGAAATATCAACTCCTGGGTTCTCAGCATTATCTCTATAGGAGAACATAACGCCTATGTAAATTGGCATTTGAAGCTGATCCAGCGATGTTAACTTCCATTTTTGCCGGTTGTTCGGCGTCGGCATCGATGGTTTGACTAACTTCTTCCATTGCACTTCCACCTTCATGCTTGTATTGCTTCTCAAGATATCTAGTCAAACGAGGATGGTGAATATGGTTGCATGCAAGATCTGTCCAGTGCAATGCTCGTTTTATAGAGCGTTCCAAGACGTATTTAAGTCCTGGAATATGCATTTTAAGACTGCGTGCAATAGACCCATTACATGTCTATTTCCTACCTTCCACCTCAATATTATTTTTTTTAATACCGATTCAAGTAATGGGAGGAACGATGGTATATATTATAGGGAAATGATTATGTGACGATACCATAAGTTTTTCATATGAAACGGTGACTTCTCCACCTTTAGATCACCAGATTGGATGATATGAATAGATTTGTTTCTTAAAAAGTACACTCTCAATATGTGCCGTGGAATGGGCCTATTACATGTCCATTTCCCATCTCCCACATCAAGATTCTTCTTTTTAAGACCGATTCAAGTAATGGGAGAAACGATCGCATATATTAGAGAGAAATGATTATGTGACAATATTGTAAGTTTTTCACATGGAACGGTGGCTTCTCCACCTTTAGATCTCCAGCTTGGATGATATGAGTAGATTTGTTTCTTAAAATGTATTTTCTCAACATGTGCTATGAATTGCACCGTTAGTTAACAGCACTATTAGGCTGGCAATACTACATATTATATCCATCTAAGAAACGTGGAATACTAAATACCTTATAGACCTCTCATTATGGCGACGTGCACCTCTGTTTCATCTTATAATATATGCATTGTTAATTTCCAAATGTTTATGGATATTAGAGATTTCCTTATTAGATAATATCGTTAGAGATATTATGAGATATTAGGGATAATATTTTATAAAATAGCTAATAACCTTATTAGATTATATTATTCACTTTCCTATATGTATTGTTCTGATATAAATACTTTTGATTCGAACAATTTAAACGACAAGTCAATTAAGTAGAGATATAGTCTTATTTTTAATTAACTATCTCTCCTCTCTTAAAGATCATAAATTATTTACAGCAGCATATTCTAAATTTAAGGATAAAAACATCTTAAATTTACCTTCTCTAATTCATTGACAAATGAAAAATCAAATAAATGGTCGAAATTCGGTCAAGTCACTCATCTATTAAGCTCACTTTAGTAAAATTTACGTACACAACCACCAAGCCCCGATTGGCGTGGTGTGCAGTGGACGGAGGTGAAGGGGTGCTCGGAGAAGAACAAGGAAATGGGGGGAAGAGAACTAAAAGGGAAAGAGAAAAAAAATAAGAGAAATGATTAGGTGGCGGTCTTTAATCTATCATGAAAATAATATTTTATTTTGAATCACGAAAACCAAATAACAAATAATTATAAATTATTGTGGTGTCTATTCCTTCAAAAATTTATAACTCACAACAAGCTGTTATTCTTTAGTCTAATGATTATTATGCTAGTAAAGTCCAAAAAAGAAAGAGGGAAAAACCCTATACAAAATTAATTTGCCAATGTGCCATCCGTCTTTTGTTGGAGGTAAAGTTAAGATATAAATATATCATCTTGAACTGAAAATTTAAATCCATGTGGTTAAAAATAAATTTTGGGGTGAAATGTCTTGATTTAGGATAAGGGAGGGCGGGACAAAGGCTAATTCAATTAAGTCTCAAAAGGAAATATTTGTTATAGTAAGTTCCTCTCTTTGTACACATCATGAGGGGAAATTGTCCAATCGGTTCTAAACCTACCATACGGATGTCAATTTAGTCTTGAACTTTTCATTTTTGCCAATTTAATCCTTACACTTTGCATGAAATACCAATAAAATCATTCCAATCAACTTTTGCCGAAAATCACTGACATGTTAGTGTGCTACCTATGATGCCCAGCGATGATGGATTGTCACATCAATGATTTCCGGTGAAAATTGACTAAAATGGCTACATTGGAATTTCGCATAAAAATTTAGAATTAAATTGTCTGAGGCTAAATTGGCATCCGTATAATAAGTTTAAAACTGATTGGGTAGTTTGCAGTTTAGATAGTTAATTACCGTGTTAGCTTACAGGTTTTATCACACGATGGATGGAGATTCTCTCGATCCCTCTTCCTGTTATTTTTTTGGTATCGCAATGATTTCGATCATTATTCTACATGAATGTGGTTTAGTTTTGAGTATGCGACTAAATTATATTTGTTAACATCAATATTATTGAGACATCGCTGAAAAGATCTTATCGAAATGAAGAAATAGAATCTAAAGAAATTAGGGTTAAATGTTTTCAAAAAAGCAAGTAGAAAATCCTTTACGAATAAAGAATAGTCGAGGATTTACTCTCAAGATAGAGGCACTCTTCAATAAATTTGGGGCTCATTTACTAAACGTTGCACGACGTTTTACCAACTTACAGTAAAAAAAAAATGCTTATGTTTGCCCCTTCAATCCATCGGGGATGATAGGCTGGTAATTCGTATTTGCGTGTTGTCTTCATGTTGACTATTGGTGTTGCTTCTTATGTGGCAATGTAATTACATATTGCTTTTCTTCAAAAATGAACCAAAAAAAAAATGATTAATATCACGAAAAACCTCAAGTTAGTATACATATGCCAAATTTATCTCAAATTAGTACACTTGTGATAAATTTACCTTAAATGACCACAAAAAACCTTAAACCGGTGCACATGTAACATATTTTACTCCAAGTTAATTTTTTTGACCACCAAAACCCCCACACCAGTACATTTATGATAGATATACCCTCCATTAAATTGAATTTATATCACAAAAAACTACAAAACCAGTACAACTGTGACAAATGAAAAGTAAAATATCAAACTAATATACCAGTTAACTATTGCATGTTATTCAACTCAACAAATTAAACAATAAAATTTACCATAAATAACATGGAATAAATTTGTCACAAGTGTATCGGTTTGAAATAAATTTATCAAAGGTCCACCAATTTAGAGTTTTTAATAGTCAAAAAATTAGTTTAAGATAAATTTGTTACAAGTATACTAATTTAGAGTTTTTCGTGGTATTAACCAAAAAAAAAATGCAGCGATTGAGTTAGTGTTGAGAAATTTCCTTATAATGTTTTGAATATGACGAAATAATCAAATACTATTAATGTGCGTAGTTGAATGTGGAGGACAAGTTTCATATGCACAAGCCAATATACCGATAGAAAGTGCATTAATGAATCTTCTATTATCGACCAAAAAATAAAAGAATCTTCTATTAATATTTTATGGTGGAATGCTTCATAATATAATAATGAATGCTCCTTGGGCGCTTGTTAAAGTATGCATTATAAAAAATTAATTTGCGAAGTATTGATTACAATTACACGTTGTACAAGAATAACTTGTAGATTGTAGATCGTAATATTGCCTTAAGTACTGATTTAACAAGTGCTCCATAAGTACTCACGGATAAATTCCTTAATATTTAAGTGCAACTATATAACTAGATCATTTTCCACATTACACGGCTCCGTATTTGCCGTGTCTTCTTCTGTACGAGAGGATCATAACTACATGATATTTCTTCTTTTCTAATTCATCACACAAATTATAGAAGAACATTGTCTAAAAAGTTTTAAGCCTATTGTTAGGTGGTCAATTCAATATTAAATATTTCAATTGTATTAGTTTAATCCTAAACCCTTTGACGATTTATCAATTTAATCATAAAAATTTTGACAATTTACCAATTAAGTCCTTCCTATTAATTCTTATCAGAAATCACTAATGTGGACATCGATAGCCATATAAGAAACAACCAATGCTAACTTTGATAATTTTTACATTTATCTAAATTTTTCTGAATTAATTTTTTTTATCTCCCCATTTTCTTTTCTTTTTTTTCCCTTCCTCCTCCGCAAATTGCCAAGCCTCGGGATGGCTAGCAACTGGCCATAGGCAAGGGTAGATGATGCTAGACTACCTATTAGTGGTATCTTCCCAAAAATTGGTTGCAATAACTAAATTGGCATATTATCAAAAGATTTAAAACTAAATTGATTAATTAAAAGGTTTTATACGAAATTAACAAATCATTAAAAGGTTTAAGATTAAATTAGCACAATTGAAATGTTTATAACTAAATTGGTATAAATCTTAGGACCAAATTGGCTACCGTATCATAAGTTTATGACTTTTTGGACAATATTCCTTAAAATACAAACTAAGCAGCACAATCCTATTTTAAAAAACTCCACATGAGAAATAGAAGAACTGACTAATAGGACTTTCTTAGTGAAGGTAGATCGAATGAAGTTGCCCCATTTACGTTAGATTGAGCCGCTGATACCCACGAAAAAATTGTGAAGGCAGACCGCATGTGTGTTGCACCATTTACGTTAGATTAAGCCGCTGATGCCCATGAAAAATTTTGAAATGATAAATAGTTCGCTAGCTAAAAACTAGCAACTATATGTTGTTCTATTTCATTTTTGTATGACAATTGACTACTTACGTTTAGGTAGTGGAAAGTAGGAGAGTGGGAAATTAATGGCGGTTTAGAACTTTCAAGTGCTAAATGAAAACATCGCATGTATTCTAAGTTAATTCAAGTAATTCTCCCAACTTAGGAGAAAAGTACCAAAAAAGTCAAAAACATATTGCATTGGTATCAATTCAGTCCTAAACTTTTCAATTGGACCAATTCAGTCCTAAACCTTTTAATATTGGTACCGATTCAGTCCATCTGGCAAATTTTTTTGGCGCGATGTGGACGTCGGCCGGTGGTCGAACGCTAACGTGGCAATTTTTATGATTTTTAAAATTATTTTTTCAATTTTTTTATTAATTTTTTTTTTTTTTTTTTTCTTTTTCTTTTCTTTTCAGCTTTCTTTTCGCCCAGATCCGGGCAAAGCCGCCTCACCAATGACCCTGGGAGAGGCCAGGCGAGGGCCGCGAAGCCCTTGCCCAGTGGTCGGTGAGCCTCAACAGAGGCTCGTCGGCCACCGTGAGGAAAAAAGCTGAAAATAAAAGTAAAAAGAAAAGAAAAAAGAAAAAAATTCAAAAAAAAATTCAAAAAAATAATTAAAAAATCATAAAAATTGCCATGTCCGCCACCGGCCGACGTCCACGCCACAGCACCGGCCGGCCAAAATTGGCTGGATGGACTGAATTGGTACCAATATTAAAAGGTTTATGACTGAATTGGTCAAATTAAAAAGTTTATGACCGAATTTATACTAATACAATAGGTTTATGACTTTTTGGGTACTTTTCCCCCCAATTTGGTTTCGAGGTAATTAGGGTTAAAAGATCAAAAGAGAACTCTCTCCCAAAAAGAATACTATTGACTATAGACATATACATGTTTATTCTCTACTTGTATCGTGTTTGTTCTCTACTTGTGTCGTTGTGAAGTACTTGTTTAAAGAGATCAATCTGCACGATATAATTTATTTACGTTGTCTTATGGATTTTCATCCATATCATCATCACACCTTGTCGTATTGATATAGATAAATAGGATGTCAAATTTCTGGGGTAAAGTAAACCAAAAGTGTTAACTTGGCACAGGTAAACACTTCAGTGCAAAAAGTTTCAAAATGTACATTTAAGTACCACTTTTTTGAAAAGTAAATCACTTCAGTGCCAAGTCCAACAAGAGTAGTCGGAAATCTGTCATGGCTTTCATTAATAATATATGTGGTTTATGTGGCTCATCGGAAACCAACTCAGTAATGATCTGACAAAAACGACATCGTTTTGCCTCAAAATTGAATTTTAAAATAAATGTGAATTAAAAAAAAAAAAAAAAAAAAAAAAGGAGAGATTTGCAGCAAGCTTCAGCGAGGGAACTTGTTCCGCCTCCTTTTTTTTTTTTTTTTTCATTTATTTTAATTAATATTATATTAAATTCAATTTTTGTGGTTACGTCAATGCCAAAACGATGTTATTTTGCGTCTATCTAGCCACATCAATACCAAAAACGATGTTGCTTACTGGAATTTCTCATTGTTAGCACTTAAGTATTCCATTTTTCTCCGATTTTGACATTTAAATGTATATTTTGAAACTTTTGGCATTAAAATGTCACATTGTGCCTAATTTTGACACTCTAGGTGTCCGCAGCTCCAAGTTTCAGATTTTATATGAAAATGGTATTATCATAATTCAATGTGCTTCACACCAAGTATATTCTATCCTATCGAGCTATCAATTATTGTTACCTAATCAATTCGATTGGTGAACATGGGAATTTCGACGCGGTATTCGTCGTCGCTTTGGTTGATCATGGGGCCACGTGCAATCATAGATCATTTAATAGAATGGTGGGGGTGCTAATTCTATCTATTAATTTTCTTATATATGACTTAGTCGTGGCTTAATTATGCCTCCCAGTTGACTTGGCTCTTTCCCCTCTTTCTTATGGTGATTGCCTCGCCCTGTCGACATAGATGAACGGGATGTCAAGTTTCGGACTCCACATGGAAACGGAAGAGGATCAGAATTCAACGAACTTCCCGTTAAGTATATTCTATTCTGACAGAAATCAAGATCTTGAGAAATTTTCAATGTATCTTTCGTTCATGTATGAGGTATATGTAATACAAGAATATACAATATAGGAAATAATATACATGATACTATTTTCCTATTTGAATAATTTGAATCAATTAATCTATCAATCTAAGATTAGTACAATCATCCGCGGAATCAAATCATATCTTCAAGATATACCAAATCGTATCTTCAACACTCCCCCTCAAGCTGGTGACTTGTATATATCAAAGATGCCTAGCTTACTCAATGGATACGTGTGCTATCTTTGACATAATAATTTGGTGAAAATGTCCACGGGTTGTTCAACAGTTGCAATTCCTCTTGTTGCAACTATTCTTTTGGGATTTTATCCCAAGTGAAATGATAGTCGATTTCTATGTGTTTTGTCCTCTCATAAAATATTGATTTGCTCCAAGCTGCAACATCATTATCGAAAAACAATATGTTCGGCCCATCCACTTGCACTCCAAGATTAGAAAGTAATCCTTGAATCCATACTATTTCACAAGCAATCTTTGCCATAGCTTGATATTCCGATTCAATTGATGATAAGGAAACTATTGACTATTTCTTTGTCTTCCATGAAATCAAGGATCTTCTTAATTTAATGGAAAAACCTATGACAAATCTTCATGTCATTGGACAAGTAGCATAGTCCATGTCACAATAAGCTGTCATGTTCATGTCACAATCACACAATAAAAGTATTCCAAGGCCTAGACATCCTTTCAAATATTTCACAACTTTTAATGCTATATTCATATGCAAATGCTTTGGGCTATGCATAAATTGATTGAGTATATGTACCACATAATATATATCAAGTCTAGTCTAGTCATGGTGAGATAAATCAATTTTCCGATAAGTCTTGGTAGCTTCATGGATCCTTAAGCAATAAATCAACAATAGGTGATGATGATGATCCCATATCATATTCATGTGTTGTCAACAATATTTTATTCAATCTAAACAACAATTGGCTTACACCTTTACAATCCTACTTTTAATATGATTTCTAATGAATTTTCTTTGGCTAAGGCGGATTCCTTCATCGGACCAAGCAATCTCAATGCCAAGAAAATATTTGGGAGGTCCCAAATCTTTAATATAAAAGGTGGAATGTTGATATTCTTTGAAATCTTCAACAGCATATTCATGATATCCCATGATAATATATCATCGACATACATTAACAAATAGATTGATGATGTACCTCTAGTCCATGTAAATAAGGCATAATCATGCTTGGAATGTTGAAAACCTACATTTATGAGTGGTGTGGTAAATTTGGCATACCATTGTTGGGAAGCCCATTTTAAGTCCATACAAGAATTTGCGGAGACGACATACCCGAGACTCCCCCTGTCTACGTAAACCCTATGGAAGATCCATATAGATTTCTTCGTCTAGCTCCCCATAAAGGAAAGTATTGTGGACATCCGTGGCCAATTGTGAAATACGGCAATGGAGAAAAAGGAACGAACAATTACCTCCTTAGTAGCTAGAGAAATAGTGTTATGATAATTGAATCCAGCTCTTTGTGTGAAGCTTTTAGCTACCAATCAAGCCTTGTAATGCTCAACAGAACCATCTCCCCAATATCTAATCTTGTACGCCCATTTGCAACCTATTGATTTTTGATGTGGAGATAACGAAACAATATCCCAAGTGTGATTCTCTATGAGAGCATTTAACTCGGACTTTGTAGCTTGATGCCAACATGGATCATGAGCTGCTTCGTCATAGGAAGAAGGTTCTTGTTCCTATGATATGCGACAAATACAACACATATAGTCTAGTGATAGTCAACTATTTGAGACATGAGAGGACACTAGATAATGTGTATTTGGAGAATTCAATGTGGGACATATGTAGTCTTTGGTCCATATTGGTGGGCGAACATGATGGCCAGTATGTCGAGGTTGCTCAATAGGCATCTATCCATGAATAGGTGATGAAGATTCATAAAAAATTAGCTGTGGAGATGCTACTGATGAAGCAAGTGAAACAAGTGTGGTCCTCTCCTCATATGACATCACTAAAGACTCGATTGCTTGATTCTTGGAGACAAAATTATGTGTTGCTAGTAGAGAATATTCAGGATCTAATGTAGCAAAAATATACTATGGATTCAAAGATAAATCCTCCTCTGATTAGAATGATCGATGATCTAATACCGAATCGGGTGATTGAGATGAAGATGTCATTTCTTGAAATGGAAATATATCTTTATGGAAAACATCTCTACTTATTAAGAACTGGGATGTGGATATCTCCATGAGAATATAACCTTTCTGTAAAGCAAGATACAGCATAAAAATGCATTATATGGCACATGATCCATTTTGTCTTGAGGTCCTACAATAGTTGCTTAGCATAAATAGTCAAAAACTCTTAAATGATCAATATATGGTCGTTTCCGAAAAAGCATTTTAAAAGGAGTCCAATCTTTAAGTATCTAGCATGCGATTGAATGAATAGGTTGTTGTGACCACACAATCTCCTCAAAATGTCTAAGAAACTAATGCTTGATATTTAAAGGCTCAAGCTACTTCTAAAAGATGACGTTGCTTTCATTCAACAATTCCATTTTGCTGACGATTATAGGTGCAAGAACTCTCATGAAGAATGCCATGAGAAAAGAAAAAAGACTTATAGTCAGTAGTGAAAAACTCATGTCCATTACCTATAAATTTGTCAAATTGATTCTTTATTAGGGTGAAAAAATTCTGCAAATGGGAAGAAGTTTGGCTCTTTTTTTGCATGAAGAAAACTCATGTGGTAGGAGTATAATCATTCACAATGGTGAGAAAGAAACGAACTCCATTGTAATGTGGAGTATGATAGGGACCCCATACATCAACATGTATTAATGAAAAAGCACTGGTAGCTCAAGATTTATTGACTAGGAATGATATTTGTGACTATTTTGTCAAAGGATAGATGGGACATTTGCAGTGAGGAAAACAAGTACTATGACCCAAACAATGGAAAAGAAGGATCTTATTATCAATAATGTCATTACATGAAACACCTTTATTTCATGAAATGGAAGATTAATCAAAATCCTTTAGAAAATTGGTCCAAAAGTATAGCTCTTGTGTAATACTACCCAAGCCCATCAGTTTACCAATCGAAAGGTCTTAAAAGAAGCAATTTTGTGAGTTGAATATGGCGTGACAAGAATTGTCCTTGCAAGCTTTGGAAAACGATATTAACTTGAACTCAAATTTAGGAATATAAAGGACATTTCTAAGAATAATTTTGGGACTAAGACAAACAATGTCAATTTTGGTGACTCAAGTGACATTCGTTTGGAAGACATACTGACATGGAGAATGGAATATGGTGTCTATTCAAGAGAAAAGCTTCTCATTGCAAATTATGTGTTTGTTAGCACCTTAAACAATCATCCATGCATCAACTGAAATAGAGTCTATTCTGCATAAAGAGATACCTCAGAAACTAGCAGTCCTGTCAATAGCACTTCATTGATTGGGGGCCTTCATGATATTTTGATACTGGTCATGGGTAAATGTCTAATTTACCCTTTCAATATTTAGTCCAAACACTATATGTGTGCCTCAAGTTTAAGAATTATTTATACAAAACCAGAGCATAAACGATTAGTCATTGACCCCGCTAAAAGCTATCATGTTGCCAATCATTCTATGTGTCACATTCAATGAACCTGTCTGTTACAAGCACGTGTGTTCTAACTCGAGCATCATAATACCCAAGACTCGTGACTCATCATTATCTTGAGCATACAATACTTAATGGTGAGCTAAGAATACACCGGTCTCAACTGGATCATTAATATCCATTGACCATGAACGGTTTAAAGATTCAATTTAACTGTGAAATCGTCACGCATATTCTTAACATCTCAAGAATAAGTCCAGTTACAACTAATCTTATGGAATTATTCATACAGATAATTGGACGAATGAATGAATACGTTTTTACCATTAATTTGACAACACAACTGAAATCTCTAACATATAACTATTACATGGTTACTTTAGGGCATATAACTAATAACAAGTTCCAAATTTCAAGGGCGATTCCAAGAATATATAGGTTAGGTTCTAGATTCCAAAAAATTGAAAATTGGTAATTATAAAAAAAGTGCAAGTACTTTGCCCTAGAATCTGCACAGCCCCACTAAATACTCCTGTGCCACCTCTCCTCCACATTTTGCCTTTTTCTTTTTTTGTATCTGTTTTGAAATTTTTTTTTGAAAAGCTAATATATATGAAAGACCGAGGTAGAAAAGAAAAATTAAAAACCACATCTAAAGAACTTGCGCGGAATTCATCTTTAGAGAAGTTCGATAGAATGTGAAGACTAATTGATAGAAAATTCAAAAAGCGACATTATTCGAATAGTCAAATGATTCATCATTTGTTCGAATTTGAAGAAGATCGAACTTCAACACGAGACGCCTAAACAGATGCAAATAATAATCTGTTTTAGTGATGAGCTTGATGGACAAAGGAAACATAAAAACAAACCTAGAGCACGCCAAAAGAGGGTCGTAGCGACCAGGCCCAAAGGAACCAGACATATATACAGCACCACTTGCGACCCTTTGCACGGTAGGTGAGGGCGTCTAGATTTCCCACTTTTGGCGTGACTTAGGTCTATGCGCATTACCTATTCCCGCAAGCCTGTAAGCTTAGATACCAAGAATAGAATCGTGACGACATTAATAAGAAGGTGATGAAGTAACTACTGGATTAGATCAAAAATAATATTACCATCGGCGGCGGTACTTGGTTTAAATGCAATTAATTAATGATCTCGCTTAAATCTAATAGTGGCTGACTATCAAGGTTGACGTAGTCGGCTACAGTGTCGAAGGAACTCCAGTTCAAAAACTAGAGGTCAAAGTTAAAAAGAAAAAAAAAAAAAGCAGCAGAGCAAATGATATACTGTACACTAATCAAAGAAACCACTGAGAGCATAGATAGTAAAATCATTGCATTGAATTTTTTTTTTTTTTTCAGAATGATATAACTTTCATTTCTAACTAACACAAGGATAACAAGAAGTTTGAATATCTAAGTATAAAAACAACCATAGGGAATGGGGAGGGCTAACAATCCAATTCGGTGGACAAGAATTGGTTCGGTGGGCTCTTACGACCCAGTCAAATGGGTGGGTCAGGTCGTATATGGTATGACCCATAATATCCCATTTAACCCATTTTGATACATATTCATATAATGCAAATCTAATGACCCATACTCAATCCTTACCCGACCTAACTTACGTTATTAAAACACATTAATATTCTAGGAAAACCCACACTCTCTTTAAGCTCTTCACATGTATATGCTACTTGGATAAAAATTTCAAATCATATTAAAAAAAGCAAGATATTTATAAAGAATTTGACCAAATATATATATATATAACTTAGGGCTGACAAACCCATTTTACTTGTTAGATACCAGCTCTTTTCAGTATCATTATTTATAAGAACATTATGTTAGATACCGTAGTGGTTCGATTTTTCAAGAGTTTCATTATTTATAGGGTGGTGAACAAGGATTACTTAGCGGCCCACAGAGGTTCCCTGAGTTACCAAAAAAAACATTATTCACATTGAATTTAATTTGTAACGACCACAGTCTGTTGTGCAGCAATATATTAGGGAAAATTTCAAATAAGGGTCTGAAGTGCTATCATTTTCTCAAATAATGACTTAAAGTGGACCTTACGTCAAATAAGAGCATGAAGCAATTATAGTAGCTTCAAATAAGGGACTAACCTTGTTGATCGCCAGCCGGCTAAATATTCCGGCTAGCCAAAGGGTATTTTCATCAAAAGACCATTTTTATGTTAAATTATCTTTTCCTTTTTTTCTTTCTTCTTTTCCTTTTTCTTTTTTTTTTTTCTAGTGAGTGCTGACGAGGGCAATGACCTCCCCGACCACTAGTGAGGACTGCGATCAAGTCGAGGCCATCCCCTCACCTAGACTAGATATGGCAACCTTCACCTATAGCTTTTGAGGGCAAACCTTGCCTAGATTTGGCAAGGGCGGTGTCAGCCAAGGCAATGGTTGCCTCACCTGCTCAGCCACCAGCAAAGAGGAAGAGAAAACCAAAAAAATAAAAAAAATAAAAAAAAAAAATAAAAAAAAAAAAAAAATAAAAAGGTAAATGGAAATACCCTTAACCACCTAGAAAGTCAAGCACTTATTTAAAATTTATATAACCATTGCAAACCCCTATTTAAAACCGATTTCATTTCAAGTCCTTATTTGAAAGAATTATGGTGCTTCAAGCTCTTATTTGAGAAAATAATGACACTTTGAGCCATTATTTAAAATTCCCGGGAAATGATAGAAGAATGGGAACTATTCTGGGACATACAATGCATTACAGACATATGATCATTACACTTTTCTCGATATTTTATTTGTTAGATAGCAGCTTCAAAAGATAATATCTTTTTTTTTTTCTAAATTATAACATTTTTCAAATTCTGGTCATTTTTAGTTTATGTGAGTGTGAGTATGTTTTAAGATTTATCTTTATGATAAATCTTCCTAAATAATATAAAAGAAAATTTATTTTATGGTTTGATGTTTAGAAAGAAAACTGAAAAGAGATTAAAAAAAAAGGACTGAAATTTCTAATTGATTTTCTAAATTTTCGTCGCATCTTTTATTCCCTCGACAAGCCCAACAAAAGGTCCATGCGGGAGCTCAACCAACATCACGCACCATCAATCCTAGTCGAGGTTTAGGATTTTCTTCTGCATCCGTTGCCAGCAGTGTTCTGCTCCAGATCCAGCTCCGACCACCGACACACCTCTTCTTCTTCCTCCTCCTCCTCCTCCTCCTCCAACAATGGCCAAGAAGAGAACGAGGCACCAAAATCCGTAAGCCTTCCTCGCTGACGACAATGAAACCGCCGTGACGAGACCTCAGACCTGCGAAGAAGCACAAAAAAGAGGAGAAGCTCATATCGTAAGGCATAAGCTCGAGGATACTGAAAGAGGAGGCTCTGATTCAGCAGAAGGAGATCCAGGATGAAGCTGATGAGTAACCAAACCCTAACGACAGAGGGTTAGGTTAACGTCGCACCATCGGTGGGCGACAGAGGCGGGCACAGAAGTAGGCAACTGAGGAGCGACGACAAGTGTTACGGTCGCTTGCGAGTTGCCAGGGCAAGATCTTGCAAAAGCCGCGTGACCCCTAGCCTTGGTGACAATGTTTTTTAATGGGTGACCCATTTTCGGCCCATCTAATTCAACTTATAACTCTTTAAACCCATTTTTAGCCGGACCTTTGAATACTGACAACCCATACACAACCCATTTATAAGAAATATAAGTCAAAAAATAGGCCATGGACCCATTTTGATACTCCTATAGAAAGCAATGACCCGTTATGCTCATCGGAATCTGAGAACCTTGTCTCGCAGATCAGGAAGTTGTGACCCTCAGATGTGATAGCCAGCTTTTCCTCGAGCATCGTTATTCCAGAACTTGATTTATCCAAATAAAGTCGCGAACATGCCTCACTGGAGGTTGCGCCGGATGCAATGAGCACTAGCGGTATAATACCTTCAGAAATAGACCAATGTTGGCGTTCGACGACAACTGATCCTGACCAATGTGATGTTGCACAAGCTGGACTCACTGGTCGTGGTTTTTCGTTTAGCTGACTGTGATTGCAAAAGGAGCACAAGGGAGTGCGCCATTAGTATACTAATTTAGTCATATCAAATCAACTAAGTATCAAGCTGGGCATGCCTGGATTAAAAGCCGGAAGCCATAAGCTCAAGTGGTAATTGGCAGAAGCATTCATCATGATGAGATTTTTGGTGTAAGGATTTGATTATAAATGTTTACTCGTTTTCAGCTATGATAGAGTGGAACCAAGGAATATTAATTGGTGTGGTGGAATTAAACCAAATTCATTGGATGTTGTCAATCATGCAAAGGAGTTATTGATCCATTAATATGTCCATTCGATTCTCTAGGTGCACGAATTAAAAAAAAAAAAAAAATTCATCATCTTAGCCTTTTTTTTAAGAAGTCTGTTCAAATTTCTATGTAATGAATGTTTGTGTTTCAAGGTGTAATTAATGTTTTGTAAATTCCTACGATTTTATCTCCTTGGAATGCTAGCTATATTTTTGAGAAAGAATAACAGTCATATAACAAGTCTATTAAGAGAGTCTTGTAATTGATCTTGTTAAAAGTGAATTAAATGAAAAATCTATCTCCTTCTCTTCTTCATATGAGTTGCAATTGTTTCACCTTCAATTTCTTCCATCACGGATATCATAAAAGGGTTCTAGATTCAAAGAGATCTTCATTTGTTTGCATTACAAGAATCGATGCATGATTTGGAATTACAGCAACATCAATCAGCCTAACATGGGGATCAGTAATAATTAGAGTAAGTTCTACATTATAACAAGTATTAATGCATGATTAATCCGTGTCAATGTCGATTACATCTGTCATACTTCATTCGTCTAGTCTCTTTGGAGACATTGAACAAAAGTCGGGAGTACCGATCTCTCCCTATGTTACAATATAGACCAAATTCAAGTCGGCTGTTTTGAGCACAGTGGAGAAATCAAGAAACGGCACAGCAAGATTTTATTGAAAACTTGATGAACTTTTCAGGTACATAAGTTCTATTGGTCCTGCTCTGCGATATAGTAATTTCAGATTGGTTTTCCATCTAGCCAGCGAGTATAGAAATCCAATGATTCCCGCGGCTTGTATTGAGGGACCGCATGCCCCGCTCCCTGCACCAATGACAAGACGGTTATTATAAGCATCAGACAACTAGATGACTAGTACAACGAGCGGCACTTGTGCGATTAGAAATAAATCGGCTTAAGTGCATCCCAGTAAAACAAAGAGTAGAATTGCTTCGGAGCCTCAAAAGCGAGACGAAGGTTTTCATCTTCGGTATCAACTATCAAAAAGCAAGGATTTGTGAATTTGAACTTCAAATATCTCATTTCCAAACATCATACGAAATTAGTTCGTTGAGGATAAATTGAGCTTTTCTTCTAGGATTTAGACACAGACAACTCTTTATATTTTGTCGCAGACATTGAGGAAGGACTTTTGACAGAGCAATACTGTCGCATCCTTTGTCCATAGAGATTAAGTATATATTATCAGCATTGTTCTATTGCAGTGTGCCACATTCCAGTTGTTTTGACAGAGCGACCAAAATATGCAGAAAACAGCACGCTCTTCATGATAATGCCGTGACCTTGTTCTAGTCTTTTTTGTGCAACGAATTGTGAGTCTTAAGATATGATGGGTAAGAAGGTTCATTGGTTCCTGACCTTGACAGTTAGGAATGTGAGGTTGTGGTCATACCCTTGCAGATACCTGAAACGAGTTGGAAAAGCTTGAATGCTTAGAGTAGAATGCTTAGAGCAGCTTAGCGTAATCACCCACAGTGGCATTGCATAATAATTTGAATTCGTGGATGCACTTAAAAGCGACGGAAATTTGAATGAACAGAAGATTTGCAACATTTCTAATCTTTGACCATGAGTACTAGTCGATAAGATTATACCTTGCAAGTGCTAAGCATTACCGCCGAACATGGGATGAAGTAAGAACTTACCCAGCGACCTGCTCGTTGGAGATCCACAATCTCCATTCATCAACAATTTTGTATCCAAGTGACCTGGTCCACGCTTGAGTACCAGTGTAAGGTACGACTGAATCATGATCTCCACTGAGAGCAGATAAAAGAACTGTCAATTAACGACAATCAAAAGAAAAAGTGGCAACAACTATTAGGATCAAATAGATTAATTCGACAAGTTCAAGTTACATCAATCCTATTAGGAGTGCCATGGCAAGAAGAGACATCTCAGTAATGCAGAGGGCATGAACATCACATATCTCACCTGTATATCAGTGCCCTGTATCCCTCAGAAATCAAACTTTTGTGATACGGGATCATACTTCCTGTATCGATGGTATAGTTTCTCCGCACTCTAGTGGGACATATCTCCCAAGGACCTGCCACACTCGCCTATTACATGTAAGATAAGCAAATGCCCGATCAAATAACTGGAAGCTCGACATTTCTGTAGCAAAGAAAAGCAACAAATTTAACACTTTACCGGTGCTGCGTGGATTGCTTCCCGAACTGCTTCGTTGTTTAACCATGCGGTTGCGAAATCATCATTCTGCAAACTCACAACTGAGAACATTATGATACGTAATGGGATACCGATGCTTGACTTATCTTGAGGAGAGAACGAGCACTGTTTTTGGGTCTCGCCCAATGTAAATTTGGACTCACATTATAGTAACAGATATATCGGTCTTTTGTTAACAAATGTTTAATGCAAATCTCCATCTTTTATCTTAAACGTAACGAATCAAGCACAGCAACAGCGATTGAAGGTTCTAGTTTTCTCAGAAAGCACTAAAATGTTGCTATGCTTACATTTACAATGCCCTGGAATTTGATTTTCAACCTCCAGATGAGATTGGAAAAGCAATAGAAAATTAATCGTGCATACTAAAAGCTCGAATTACTCACAAAGCATGGGATGTGAAACGCGTTTGCCGACTCAGGACTCGATGTAACCATGTTGTCCTTTCCTAATAGCCAAAGAGGTGAATCGTAACTTAACATTCTCTCTCTTATGTAGAGAGGTTTCTCAGTCACCCCCAAATAATGGTGGCCAAGAGGCAGACTCGTGACCTTGTTGCCTGGGTAGCGGTAGCATGGCTCAAGAATGTCGTAGCTATTCAAATCTTTCACAGCCTAGAAAGTAGAGGGAAAAAATGTCAATTTATAGGCCGTATCCCACTTGCAAATCTATTTGAGGATAGTATCGGTTCTATTGCTATGAAAGCTAATAGACATGTCCCAAATTAATGTGAAAGGGACACCATCGCACCGCGTAAGCCTTGAGAAGATTCTGTCGGCATCGGTCATTTGGGGGGTCATAAAATTTCCCTTTACATGTAGCCTGACAATCCTGCAGAATCAATTGTAAAGCTTCTGCTAAACATACTCATGGGACTTCTTGAGAGCACAAATCCACTCATTAGTGCTAGCTTCCCTGTTTAACTGACCTCAAAGATGTCCCTTGAGATCAGCGCCATACCGAAGAAGAAAGGCACATGACCGTTGCCATCGTATTCGTCATCTGCAATCCCATTTCCAATGAGGTAACCCTGCAGTAAGGTACATTTGTTCATATTTAAAAAGTTCAGACAGTCAAAGCCATCCTCCATGGCATTGGGTGTTGCCCAAGTCATTCAGCAGAGGATGAGAAGAGGAGATGGATACCTTGAAATTGATCAGAGGCTTTTCACCTTTCTTAATTCCTGAAAGAGAAATTCAATTGCAATTACTGACAAAACTAGACAGATGAACCTGGAATTTTGTTGAGTACACCGTACCTTTTACTACATTGGAGGCAAGAGTTGGCACGTAAACTCCAGCATAAGACTCTCCTGATATGCAGAATGGATTTGAAAGGTACTCTGGATAGAGCTCGAACCACTGAATCCAAAAACAAATGATTCAGCGGCTTTACATATTAAGATTAAGAGGAGTGCTTCAATACAATGGCTTATTAGCAGCTGCTCTACTGCTATCCTACTTACTCCTTTCCTGTAAATTGACCGGCCGACTTAAACCTAACACATTCAGATTAGTGCAGGTGCATTGTTACCCTGAGAAGAAACGCATGCGTGTCAGAGGCGGTTTGAAGGTCTCCTGTTGCATAATTGCGTGGATTGTTAGAGTATGAAAAACCCACTCCACATGGTGACTCCAAATAGATAATGTTGGAGACCTGAAAATTGAGCAAGAGCACTTCCTTGTAGACCTCAGGAAACAATGAGTTACAAATTATTCTACGCCAACATGAAATCCAGTAAGTGAATGGAGAAGTTCACAAAACAGAAACGATTTTACAGACCTTAGACCAGCTGAAGGGATTGAGCTGAAGTATGGGCAAGCTTCCGTTTGACTTTCCTGCTTGAAAATTAAATGGTCCTGCATGTAGGTACGGCCATGAAAGTGGGGACCTTGCAACATGTGACTGCGAAAACATCATCATATGGTTTGGTGCTTAATTCGAATACCATGTTCGAAAACAAAACCATAGAAGCTGGAGCAACCGGGTCCTCCATTAAGCCACAGTACTACAGGGTCCTTGCTAGGATTCCTTTCAGACGCAATGAAATAGTAGAACAAATTCTTCTTTCCAGGGTTTCCCGGTATAGCGACGTACCTGCAAATAACGAACTCAGAATTCTCTTAGACAATTAAACAAGGCTGAGATCGAAATGACAGTAAGGACAATGGTGGATTTTGTACCCTGCATAATGACTAGAGGGTAAAGAGCCATCAAAGCCTGGTACGTGAGTAATGAGGGATTCATCAGGAGCTGCTCCAACAGCTAAAACAGTCAAAACCAAGCCTACTGTTACACCATAAGTGAACCTGAAGACCGTCATAATTCCAGCGAGATAATCAGACTAGGCGGTGCAATGCATTGTTGCTAAATAATATAGACGAGACAGGCTGGCGAGGAGTTGATCGTCTGTGCTTGGAGGCGAGCGGAAGAGAACGACGGTGTGTCTGTGCTTGGAGACGAGCGGAAGAGAACGACGGTGTTGACACTTAAGGAAAAGAAAAACAGGAAAATCAATCTGATTGATTATGCATGGAAGTTGAAAATTTCAAATCTTGGTAAATGAGGAAGCAATTTCTGATCGAGGATCAAGATTTAGGGAATCAGATAAATAAAGAACAAGAATTTTGATAAAATGAAAAAAATCGAAGCAATATCGAGTTCAACACAAGATGGAAATTCGAAAATTGATATGGAAAGTGGCTGTCTGGAATCACCGCCCGTCTGCGCCACCCGAGTCCAGTCGCCAGCCACCGCCGCGCATCACCGACATCTCCTGCCGCTCGCTCGTCGCAGCGCCCAGTCGCCCGACGCCTTCGCCACCGTCCCACCTCTGCAACCGCTGTCGCCACGCTCGCCGCCGCTCCGTCGCTCACTCCGCCTTCCTCTGCCCGCACCACCACCAAATCAAGAGTGACACGTCACACCTTACTTGATTCACCCTCTCAATCCTTGTTTCTTTTTTAGTAGTGTTCATTGTGATCCATACCCCAATCTAAGTGGATTTGATTTGAAGTGGTCAAGGCTATATGTTTTTTTCTGATATATTCTATCTTTCTTGTATCCTTTTTGATATATTCTTTTAAAATGAAATGTTATACACTTTACATATTTTACTTGCATACGATTAATGCTAATGCTAAAATTATTTTCACGTGTATAAGCATTTGAAATTTTTTTAAGAGATTTTATGACATTATACTTTACCTTTTAAAGTTGGACTAGACAATTATTTTTGGGGACAATGTAATTTTCCTCTTAACCAAGTTACTCTTTCTTCTTTTCCTTAAGTTTCCATTTCACATGTAATTTAAGAAAAAACTGATAAAATTAACTGATACATTTACTAATAGCCATGGCCATACAGAGTCATACCTATTTAAAAAAAAAAAAAAATCCAAGCATATGCATATGAATATATATTTAAATTAATCAGTTGAGAGATAGAAAAAAAATTCTAAGATGGAAACTATCTAGGAAAGAAATTTAAATGGTTGTCTGAAGAGAGAAATTTGCATTTAATTTTGGAAAATAAAATATTTGTGGGATAAGCTAGTAGTTAATTGACTCTATAACGGTTTTCACAATTTTGTTATAACACGTTATCATAAAATGTAATAACAATAAACATGGGCTTTTGAAAGAATTCTAGGAAAGTTTGTTAAAATAGGACATGCCATGGGATTGACTTATCATCATTCTCATAGTATAGTTTATTTAAAATTTTATTATCATAAATTTTCTTACATGAATGATCACTTATTTCATATTTTGAAGAGAATACTGTATTCTAATATTTATATACATTATAAGTGAAGTATCTCATTTATATGATGTCCAAAGGTAAAGTCCCGCATCTTTCCCAAGTTGCTCGACATAAAATGATGGATTATGAGATTACACCGATTGGCCTTTACTGCCTTCTCATTATTTCGAAAAGGCTACTCAGAATGGCCGTTGGGCTTGAGTTGTCTCATTAAACATTTTAACTTTTATAAAATTTGAATTAATCCAGCGATTGTGTCCATTGAGAGGCCATCTCATCAGACTTGCTTGTTCATGTATAGTTAATCCAATATTAAGATAACATTCTACATTAAAACTATCTATCCAACCAAATGGTTTACCCTTTTGGGAATTCCAAACATATGTCGAGAACGATAATGATTTAACATATTAGAAGTGACCCCTTTTCATATTGCACACCCTGTTATCTTTTTATGGGTGTTAATGTCATTATAAGATTTTGCTTACAATTACAATTCTCTCATTTAGTGTAAAATCTCGAGTTAAACTTCACGGTAAAAGATTATGATAACCAACAGATATTGCACCAAACACCAAGAGTGTCGCAAGCCCAAATTTGATCTGCTGCAGAATGAGGATGAGACAAAGTAAACAATCTATTACCCAAATCCAATCGTATTAGTCCAACTAGCCCAAGACATCATGTGCTTGGGGCTTATAAAGTCTCTGTTTGACACCGACTCGGTCCCTCACGCAACCAAATAAAACTATAATTTACATTTGATTTATCTACTTGAGTTTTAATTCATGTCTCGTGTGGTTTCTAAGGATGATGGAGAATTTTATGGGTTCGGAATTCATTTATTGAAAATGGGGTTTCTTGATGATGCTCTAATACTGAATTTGCATATCACATGCTGTCACTATTAAATAATAATTTAGCTTAAGAATCAAACTGCATCTCTCTCTCTCTCTCTCTCTCTCTCTCTCACACACACACACACACGCAAAAAGATTGAAGTTTCAGTGGGCTTTGGACGACGTAGCATGGCCCACTTGGACCTGCTTCCTGTGGCAAGTTGGGGTGAGGCCCACGATACCCCATTTGTGCATGTAATAAAACAGAGTGATAATTCATCCTCAACGTTTAGATATTAGCTTTAGTTGCTTAAACCTAATAGACTTGATTCAGACCTATTATGCAAAATAGTTTAGCACAGTATCACCTATTGCATTCCCCAGTTCATGGTCATGCATACAATGCGAGTTGATAGGTTCGTACTCGTTTTAAGCCAATTGTGTCACTCGATTTTCAATCCAATGTCTCATAAATGACTTTTTTACAAGCTGAACATTTGACTTTCAGCAACTCTCCCTCTCGAAGCATTCCGAGTTCAAACTATAAAAAATAAAATATCAAGTGTGGTGAATACTTCACAAAAGAACCAAAACTTGACTGCAAAATATATCACTTCCATTTCTTTTTTGACGCATTATTCGAGGTTATAGAGTCTTAGCTTGGGCGTGGTTGATCAAATAATAGTATAACATCAATCTTATGAGAAAGGTGAATTCTATGTCAAAATATGATCACATATGCAGCGAGTGTGGGATTTTTAGGTTAATGCCTCAAGGAGGGAGTCATGATGATTGCCTCTTTCCATCCTTTTTATCAATAATTTAAAAAAAAAAACACATTCCTATCATGTGGACATAAATTTGTTTTCATTCATTACGCAAGTCTAGGTCTAGTTCTACTTTCATAAAGGACCTACACATCTGAGAGGGTGGTCGACCCTCGTTATCGAATTTTGGTTTTTTTTTTTCTTTTTTATAAGCTACTCACTTGGCGCCATTTCTCCTATAAAAAACTAAGTTATGTCAACTTTTTTAGTCATCCTAACTGAATGGAGCTTTCAACCAAAAAAAAAAATAAAAAATAGACGGAGCTTATGAAATACTTACTGTTTAAACTCTCATATCTAAGGTCTCCCAATGAACTGACTACAAAAGCGGCGATAGGTAGCTGAGTGAGGCGTAAAAGAAGGAGAGATGGAGGAAGGGAGAGAGGTTTTCTAATGATTTTATATACTTGAGTGTAATGTTCACCCAAAATTTTAAAAAGAGCCAGCAATTGGACGCCGCACCCGATCAGGGATAGCTGAAAAACAACACCGCAAGCTAATTTTGATCCTTGCGAAACCATACTCCAATGGTAATCTTTCCCGCTTTTGTTTGCAAAAATACAAACAATTAAAGACCAAATCGAAAGTAGCTCTACACGCTTGGATCTGCGACTCATTCCAATGTAAGCAGACCTTGTTTTTTTTTTTTTTTTTAATCATTTTCGTTCATTGCAACATTTTTTTATTTTATCTTTTTCATCATTTTTAATTTTTTTTAATTTTTTTTCCTTTTATCTTTTTATATGTTTTTTATATTTTGTAAAATGAATGGATATCTAATAAGTCAACAAAAATTCGGATGTCAACAAAATTCCACATCTTGTTTAAGAAGAACCATCTCTCTTTTTTTTCAAAAAAAATGGTTATCCATGCATTGACTCCTCCCTCTCTTCGTCATCAATAAGAACAATCAATCTGAAATTCACTGACTTGTTACTAACAAAAACAGGCTTTCCCCCAGAATGGGACTCCTCCGTTTTCTCTCGCCCATGTTAGAGTTTTCTCTCGCGTCTAGGTCGAGATATTCGCCATGTCTTCATCTTCAACCGTTCTTCGTCTGATCTGTGCTTTCCTTTTGCACTTTCGGAGCTCGTCGCTACTTCTACCTTAATTGTATCCGTTCTTCTTTCACTCTTCTGCATGCACATCTTCTTCCTATACTTCCAGTCCTCACCTTCTTCTCGTTCTGGAGTTTTTCCTCATTATCTCTTCACTTCTGGTTTTTCCAGCTTTGCATGTAGCCGATCTGTAACATGCAACCCTTGCAATCCTTAGTTTCGGTCCTACTTTCTACAAATAATCTATCCTAGTGTTCTTCGGTTCTTACATCAATGGATGAAAGGGACGATACCTCCCAGAATTGCTTCTCTATGCAGTCGCCTGGGTCAACTATGCTCAGAACAGGAGCTGGAGGTCTGGGATGATCTTCCTTCCTCGGCCAAACTGCACGATTGTCGTCTTATCTTGGTGGGTAATGTTTTTACTCATCCTTCTGTCAACATATCAGCATTTCAAGTTGCGATGAAGAAAGCCTGGAGAATCGAACATGTAGAGATTACTCCAGCAGATACAGGGCTGTATATAATCAAATTTCGAAATGAATTAGAGCGAAGGCGGGTGCTGGATGGGAGCCCTTGGCTGTTTTCTGGCCACTTGGTTAACCTTCGCCCATGGCAACCCATCACTCCTTTGCAACATTATGATTTTAGTAAGTGTATGTTTTGGGTGCATGTTGTTGGCTTACCTTTGGAGTGGACTTCTCCTCATATTCTGCGTAGAGCTGTCTCTCAGTTAGGCAAAGTTCAGGATGTGAAAACTGATAACTCTGCAAGAATACGGATTGAATTAGACTTGAAAGAACCTTTGAAAAATGGCAAACTCATAAGTATTGAAGGAAAAACTCTCTGGTTGGATTTTCGGTATGAGCGGTTGTCACATTCTTTGTTACTCTTGTGGACGTCTCGGGCATTATGCTGCTTCATGTCCGGAGGTTCCTTATGATGAATCCCAATTTGACGGTCGTGACACGATGATCTATGGACCTTGGCTGAGAGCAGAGCTTAAACAATTTAGTCCATACCGGGACGCTTTTTATCAACCTAAATCCCCTAGCGAGACAATGGACGAAGCAGTACCTGAAACTCCTCCTCCACTTCAGTCTGCACTCCTCGCTCTTCCATCTATTCCTGCCAAGGTGGATGTAACTTTGAATCCTGGAATACAACACGAACCTTCTAGGCGCTTGAATGTTGTCAATCCCTCTGTTATTACTACGGATCTCGTCCCTGCAGCAGACAAGATGAAAGCTACTCAGCCCTGTACAGTGGATAAACAGCAACAGAAGCGATCTAAGATAACTCGTCCTCTGTCTCTTGGGGGCTCTAGTAAAAAATCTAAACGATATGCACCTTATGATGTGACCTTTCCTTCATCTACAGGTATGGATGAGTCCCTTCTTTTGGATGCCCCAGTTTTTGAGGCAACTTTTCCTGATCTTCGGGCTTTGGCGGCTGGCCCTCAACAGCCACCGGGTTCCAAATGAATCTTCTCTCTTGGAATTGTCAGGGATTGGGCAATCCCCTGACAATTCAAGCCTTAAAGGCGATGATAGCCTGTGATAAGCCCGATATTTTGTTCTTAATGGAAACGAAGCATAATCAGAATTTTGTGAATAGGATACAGCGGAAGTTACATTTCACTCACTCTTATGTGAAGGACCCTGTCGGCTTCAAGGGAGGCCTCGCTCTGTTTTGGAATGACACTTTTGAAGTTTCTCTTGTTCATTTGGATGATCAGTTTGTTGATTTCATTGCCTGTGATCCTCGAACTTCTGTCTCTACGCATATCACTTGCTTGCATGCTCCCCCATCATATCAACTCCGTCAAGAGTTCTGGGATACTATCAGAATTATACATGCTGCCAATCATTTACCTTGGATCTGTCTTGGTGACTTTAATGATTTCCTTTCTCCCTGGGAGAAGATGGGTAAGAGACCTGCATCCACTTCGAGAATGACCTCTTTTCGGAACCTAATTAATGATTGTGCCCTTCTAGAACTACACAGTAAAGGCTGTGAATTTACCTGGTCCAATCACCGTGAAGGGGATGATCTTGTAAAGGAGAAGTTAGATCGGGCGTTTTGTTCTCTGGATTGGCTGACGTCTTTCCCTTCTGCAGAAGTTTATGCTTTACCTCCTGTGGGCTCGGATCACTGCCCTTTGCTGTTGCAAGCGCGTACCCCATCTGTCAGACGTACAAAAATGTTTCACTACGAAGCTTTCTGGAATCTAGATCATGAGTGTCACGACATAGTCTCAAAGACATGGGACAATGGTAGTACCTCATTGCTTTCGAAGTTACAGGCAGTTGCTCTCCGATTATCTAGCTGGAGCAGAAAAAGGTTCAGCAACAGTCACCAGCGTATCTCTCATTTGCATTCTCAACTGCAATCAATCATTAATCGACCGTTTTATCAAAGAGGGGATAAAGAGCAAGCTCATGCAATTCGATGTGAAATTAATCAATTATGGACTCGAGAGGAACAATTCTGGGCTATGCGTTCCCGTATTAATTGGTTGAAATGGGGAGACCATAATTCAAAGTTTTTTCATGCTTCTACTATGCAACGACGACAGCGAAATCGAATTACAATGCTTCTAGATACCAATCATCAGTGGATTCGAGAACCAGATCAGCTTAAAGAACTTACTCAGGGTTTCTTCTCTCAGCTATATCGATCTGTGGGCAATCGGGATTTTCAACCTTTTCTACAACTCCTGAAATAAATAATCATTTGATGAGAAAGATCACAGAAGAGGAAATTTACCAAGCAACCTGTCAATTGGGAGCTTCAAAGTCTCCTGGTCCTGATGGCCTTCCTGGACTCTTCTATCGGCATCACTGGAATGTTATAAAATCATCGGTTATTCAAACGGTCCAAGACTTTTTTGATACAGGAAGTATGCCTACCAGACTTAACAGAACGATTATAGCCCTAATCCCTAAAGTTCAGCATCCAGAAAGCATTGAACAATACCGTCCTATTAGTCTTTGTAACTTTGCTTACAAGATCATTTCCAAGATAATGGCCAATCGACTTAAACCATGGTTATCCTCTTTGATATCAAATGAGCAAGCAGCATTTATTAGCAACCGTCAGATTCAGGACAACATTATGGTGGTGCAAGAAGTCATGCATCAATTTCGAGTAAGAGCATGCAAGAAACGTTTCAATTTTATGCTAAAAACAGATATGCAGAAGGCCTATGATCGGGTTGAATGGGATTTTTTGGCAGCCTATTTAAATCATTTGGGCTTTCACTCTAAGTGGGTTTCTCAGGTCATGGCTTGTGTCACTACAGTTTCCTTCAGCATTAGATTTAACGGTGAACATCTTCCTTATTTTAAGCCCACTAGAGGACTGCGCCAAGGTGATCCCCTCTCTCCATACCTCTTCATTTTAATAGCCAATGCCCTATTTGCATCTATCTCTCAAGCTGTGTCTATAGGTCATCTTAAGGGGGTTCAATTCAATAGAGACTGTCCTATCTTATCGCACCTATTTTTCGCTGATGATTCCGTATTTTTCCTCCGAGCCACCATTTCTGAAAGTCAAAATCTTGCTAACCTCCTAAACCAATATTGCTTCGCCACAGGCCAGCTCATAAATCGGAATAAATCTGGTGTGTTCTTTAGTAAATATTGTCCTAACTCTCTACAACAGAACATAGCACAAGAACTCAGGGTACCTATTCTCACTAAGTATGGAAAATACCTGGGCATTCCTTCGGATTGGGGCCGATCCAAGAAGGAAATGTTCTCCTGGATCCTGGCAAGAGTAAATGCTAGATTAGCAGGTTGGCGAGAACAATTTTTATCGAAAAGTGGCAAGGAAATCTTACTCAAATCAGTGATACAGGCCTTACCGCAATATGCCATGTCCATCTTCAAGCTTCCGTTGTCTCTCTGCAGATTAATAGAAAAGAAGATCTCAGCTTTTTGGTGGAGTAAGCATAATAGTAATACGGGCATTCACTGGAAAAACTGGTCCGAATTAAAGCTTTCCAAAGCTTCAGGGGGGATGGGTTTTCGTGATTTAATTAACTTTAACAAAGCTATGCTTGGAAAGCAAGCCTGGAGACTTTTTCAACAACCTCAAGCTATTTGGAGTCGGCTCTTTAAAGGTTTATATTTTCGATACTCCTCTTTCCAAATTGCTACTTTAGGACATCGGCCTTCTTGGGGGTGGCAGAGTTTAGTGAAAGGCAGAGATGTTATTACTCCTAAATTACGATGGTTAGTCGGAGATGGGTCGCAGATTCATATTAGAACAGATCATTGGTTACCTCAAGGTCAGATAGGAGGCTTACCTGCTGAGGGCGAACCAGCACTTGTTGCTGATCTCATTGATTCTCACCGTTCTGAATGGAAGTCTTCCTCAGTTACTTCATTCTTCGATCACCAGGTTAGTGAAGCCATTCTCAACACTCCTATCAATCCGTCTCTTCACCACGATCACCTGGTTTGGACAGAGACATCTTCTGGTACCTACTCAGTGAAGAGTTGTCATCATTATCTCTCTGCACAATCTCAGCACATAATTAAAACCCCATCATCCTCTTATACCAACCCGCCTATGTTATGGAAAAAATTTTGGAATATGCAGACAGTGCCCAAGCTTAAAGCTTTTCTATGGTTAGCTTGTAAAAACGCATTAGCCACAAAACAGAACCTTTACCAGCGACATATCATTCAGCACCCCTTTTGTACCCTCTGCCATAACTCTATACCAGAAACAATAGAGCATCTGTTTTTCTTTTGCCCTTGGACTCACGACATATGGAACCATGAAGATATCAGAGTCAGTATATGTCCTACCTCAGTACGCAGACTTGATGCTTGGCTTGTAGACTATATTTCTAACCCTCGAGAGTCTCTGGATTTCGAAGTGATTGCTCATCTCCTGTGGGAAATTTGGAAACATCGAAACAACGCCGTCTTTCGCCACTCTCCGTTGGATTCTCTTCTTGTCGTCAATGAAGCCCTCTCCCAACGCATTATCTTCAAGGTCATCCAACCCTCGCCAAAGAAGATTCAAAAGGGTCAAATTAGTCTAGGGCACGGATGGACCCCCCCAGCGGAAGGCTTTATCAAATGCAATATTGATGGGGCTTTTCGCCCAGCATCTGAGCAAGGATCCATAGCTTGCGTTTACAGAGACAGTAGAGGAATTTTGACGGACGTGCTTACCCGATCTGTGCCTGCTCAGTCGCCATTCCAAGCCGAGATCTATGCTCTTATGTCTGCTCTTCAACGGATCATCCAGAAGGGTCTCCATCTTCAGCCACTTGTGATTGAATCTGATTGCTTGCAGCTGGTGGAGATCGTTCGGACGAAACAGCAGCCGCCATGGAAGGAGAGTCATCTGTTCGCGATTCTGGAAGATCTTCTTCAGCAATGCCCTCATCTTTCGCTTCGACATATTCCACGAACGGCAAACCTAGCAGCTGATTGGGCTGCAAAAGCCCATCGGGATCAAGGCCCATCAACAAACTGGCTTTTCTTTCCTCCGCCTTCCTTTCTTAATGTTCTTTCTTCGGATGCTTTCGCTTGTATTAATCTCTAATATAATATAAGTTCTCTTTCGACCAAAAAAAAAAAAAAAAAAAAAAAACAGGCTTTCCCCACCCAAAGTCATTCTTATATGGTCGGTACCTGCACCGGCCACTAAAAACAATCACAAACTCTTCATCTATGGACACACTTTTATGAATTCGATTTGAGAATTAACCATGGTTGAGCATAACTTCTCCTTGTCTATAATTGTTGCATATTTCGTTTTGGCGTCTGAAATCATGTCGCAAATTGCATTCACCATTCCACTGAACTCCATCTTGCCTTTGTCAGCTGCAGGTTGACCTGATAGCACAAACATCACGGCAGAGAGATTGCCAAAAAGATTCGTAGGAATAGCTAGATCGATTTTTTCGTGCAAGTTATCATACAAACCATGAAAGCCCCCATGTTTATTTCGATCAGTATCAATGAGAGCCCTACTTATCACGCGGAAAAAACCTCCACCCTTGAGGGCTGGGAATTGTTGGCCATCAAATCCTTTGTATCATTCATTCCTAGCAAGCGCTTTTAGCTCTAATATAGCATTATTGCTGAACTTGAACCTACTCATGACGAATTCCTCGTTGTCAATACGTGGAGAAGGCCGTTACGGATCCGCCGACTCTTTTATCGGGAGCAGAGTTGACAACTCGAAACTTGGGACAGACTACCGAATCTATGCTACCTTGGTAAGCAGCAGCCCACGAATTAATGAGCATGGCCATGATGCAGACATCACCGATCTTGCGCGTAAAGCTTAGGCCCATCACTAATCCGCCACACTCAAATGTATTTACATGAATCACAACTAATGGATTGCCCGCTACGTTGGTTGGGAATTTCGACAAACGATCGATCAAATCCATGTGAGGGTCTCCATGGAGAAGCTGATCAATCTGGCCATTCACTCGGGCGTGGGCTAGCTCAACTCCAAGGTCATTACAGTCGATAAAACAATATATCTCCCTGCCATAGGATAAAAGAGCGTTAGGGTTTCAGATAGTGACTTCTCCCTCCGGTTAACCTTTTGAAGAGTATCAACTCCTGGATTCTTGGCGTCATCTCCATAGCAGAAGATAGTGCCTACATAAAAGGGAACTTGAATCTCATTAGTAGGAGTCAGCTTCAGTTTTTGCCGGTAACGCGGGGTTGGAGCCAACGGCTTGACCAACTTCTTCCATTGTACTTGGACCTGCATGCTTGGATTGCTTCGCAAGATATGTGTAGAAGTACAACTAATTTGAAATAATTATAATTGTGTATTAGATCTGGCCAGTACAATGCTCGTTCTATAGAGCGCTCCGAGACCATAAGTCTTGGAATCGATAGGCATCTGACTGAATGTGATAGACCCTTCTTGTTGGCAGGCGTACAAATTTCTCAATTGAAGGTCCCTTCCTATACGTTGCAGACCCATTCAATTGATTAGATTGGACATTGAATGACGCTTCCTAGTAATGATGGTACTCGTGATTTGAAATTTCTTAGTCAACGCCATCAACCAATTTGGCGGTTCCTCAACATTACTCTAACATGATATCATTAATGCATGTCGATAAAAGTAGGTAAACTTATATCACATACAGATAGTCATGGACCTTTCGCTCTTATTGAAAGTTACACTTGTCTTGCTTTCAGCCTAAATGGTAGAAGGATTCCGATTCATTGAACCAGAGGCGATTTAGTAATGTCGGATTGATTTTCCATCTAGCCAACGAGTATAGAAATCCAACGATTCCTGCAGCTTACATTGAGGGACCGTATGCCCCGCTCCTGCGCACGTGCTATTAGAAATAGATCGGCTTGAGTGCACTCCAGCAAAACAAAAATTGTTTCTGAGCCTTAAAAGCGAGACAAAGCTTTCATCTTCGGTATCAACTATCAAAAGGTAAGGGTCTGTTAATTCGAACTTCAAATATCTCATTTCCAAATATCATACAAAATTAGTTCGTTAAGGATAAATTTAGCTTTTCTCTAGGATTTAGACCCAGACGAGTCTTTTTTTTTTTTTTTTTGGGGTCCTAGACATTGAGGAAGAACGTTTGACAATGATCTTTTATATGTCACATCTTTTATCCATGGAGATTAAGTAAACATTATGAGCATTATTCTATTGTGTCGTGCCACATTCCAGTTTTTTTTTTCTTTTTTTTAATGGAGGGACCAAAATATGCAGAAAACAGCACACTCGTCTTGATGATGCCGTGACCTTGTTCTAATCTTTTCGTGTAATGATCTGTGAGTTTTAAGATATGATTGGTAAGAAAGTTCATTGGTTCCTGACGTTAATAGTTAGGAATGTGCGGTTGTGATCATACCCTTGCAGATACTTGAAACAAGTGAAAAGCTTGTGTGCTTAGAGCAGTTATAGCATAATCACCCTGTTTCACCCATTTTATTCCTGCAACAAAATATCTTTCATCAAATGATATATTTCGGCTTTTATTAGAGGAGACACATGTTTTGTGCTAAATCCGAGCAGAGGATATCAAAATACAAGTGTTATTTACAATTTATATATTACAACATTAACGGTTAATGGCTCGCTAACTTCCACCTCTGGTCCTAAATCATGCCAAAATTTAATCAACAACACAACCTAGTGATAGTTCTACACAAAGCTGGAATCCAATCAATAGTAATGCCCCTAGATAAGAAACCCAACATCGGAATTTGTTCGATAACGCTAAGCTTGCGGTACAACACTGGAATTTAATTGACAATGCTGCACCAGATGTAGATACTTGCTGGAACCTAATCAACAATGGGAATCTGGAAATTATAGCTATGAAAACTTAAGTGCAATAAAGTCAAGGCATTTGATATGTTGTTCGAGGGGGCTCTTCATTGGATGACTCATGCTATTTATAGAACAATTTTGTAACCATCGAGCGGTTACTCCTTCTTTGGTAACTTCCTTTGACCTTTCCACACATTCCTTTGCCTTCTTATTTTTGCCTCACTGCTTCCTCATTCGTCGACAGTGGTTGTATGACTTGGTCATTGAACAAGAACCGTTCCTTGACTCTGCAGTCTTTTGCATATTCAATTGTTTCCACTCGAATTTTGGTGTCAATATTGCTTGACTTTGTAGCTGTGAAATTATTATGATATCTAGACACATGCTAATTTCATCCCTTATCATTGAACTATTGCATATAAATTGGGACTCGAAAAACCTACCTAAATTGCCATGGACCAATAAAAAGGACTAAGTAAAAAAGTAAAGAAATTACTTTGCTTTTAAAGAAAATGGCAAGCACAAAGACATGCACATGATACGTGTAGCTCGATGTCTAATTGAGAAGGTTTAGAGAAATCAAAAGGGTGTCTGCCCATTGCAGTCTAGCATTGGCATCATACCTTCTTAACCTCAGCCCTAGTTAAAGAAACTCGGGGAAAATAAAGGCAACATCTACATTGCAATCTCGCGTTCAAAGCCATATCTTTCTTAACACCATTCTAAATATCCTTTGCCGGCCTAGGTACAACGACTAGGTTATGTGTGCCATATGCAATGCTAAAACATTACAGCATGCGTAGCAGTTTATAATCACAAAACATTTTACTTTGACAAAATTAAAAGTTAATCTCTAAGTTATTAACCTGCATAAAAAGGCAAAAAAATAAAAAATAAACCCAAGTTAGTGAAGTATTTAAAGAAGATAAAAAAAAAAAAAAAAAAAAAAAAAAAAAGAGGCCTAAATCCACAAAAATGTCCTTAGTGGAGTTGCCAAGCTATCACGACCTCTTTTTCTGGCGCCTGATTTGGGGGGTGCCTGTGGAGGCTAATGGTTGTCACGACCTAGATATTTTCAGGTTTACACCACCTAAAACTAGATTAATGGATTACTAAGTCTTTAAGCTTAGCCCGGGCTCTCCTAAGCCCATACCAATTCGCGACTTATGTTTGAATTCTTAACATGCAAATGATTTTTAATCAGGAGTCGCCACTAATCTATTTTTGGTGGGTCAATTAGAAACCAAGTAAAGTAACGAGAGATTTACTTTACTCCCACGAACCAGAGATTTATGAGTTCGGGGACTTTGTTACACCAAACTATCCTAGTGCCCTTTCGGTACCTTTTTATTTCATTTTCAAAAATGTTTGGCAATTGAATTGATTTTAATTTAACTTCCTAACATGTGAGGTGATCATACGTGTGCGCATACCACCAATTTAACATTCAAGAAAGCAATTAAATATTGCAGAACATACCTAAAAGCAACGAAAGCATCTGCATTGTTAAATCAGAATTCACATCAGCAGCCCTAGATATGATTTCTAATTAACACGCAATTTCAATTTTTGTTTTCACTTTATTTAATGAAAATCATGCGATGCATGCTAATAATCTAATATGATGTGGCAGCATGACCTAAACTATATGACATGAAGAAATGCAATAATTAAATGCAATCTAAATGACATAATTCTAATGACATGCAATGCGATGCAATGACATGCAAAATTATTTAAACTAAGATGACATGCAGCATACAATTTAGTACGCGAGTTATATGTCATGCGACATTTATTAAATGACTTAGTCTAATGACGAGGAAGTTCTAATTAAATGAACCTAATAAAAACTAAATGACGTGCATTTGATATTTCTATTTAAAAATGTAAAAATGATCTAGCTAGATTAAAATTCTATCTAATTTAAACTGACTTAAATCTTGATTTAAACTAAGATATTATCTTAATCTAACATGTAATTGATCTAATATGAAATGACGTGCGGAGCATGCCCTAATTCTACATGACATATGCATGATATTTTTTATCTTTTATTTTTCATTTAAAATTCGAAATTTAAAATTGACACGTACTTAAACATGCAACTAAAATCCTAAATTAATGCATTTTTTATATTTTTCGAACTAAAATCCCTATCCTAGCTATGTAAGATTTTCAAAAACCGAATTTTATTTAATTCATTATTATTTTAAAATATTAGGTGTCAACAGCTGCCCATCTTTGAATGAAAGCTCGTAGAAGTTTCCTTCAAAGATAAATGACACCTAAATTTAAACCATGCAAAATGAATATGCAAATGCTAATTGTAATGACCTTTTTTTTTTTTTTTAAAGAAATGGACTCAAATAAATGCAATGTCATGCAATAAAGAATACCATGTAAATGCAATGATTTGGTCAATAATATATATTTCAATGTGTCTATGCTCAATGAAATGCAAATGCAAAATTAATATGGACTATATATGCAAATGTTAATAACCTCTTTTTCAAATAAATTTAATTATTTTTGAAATGCAAGGTCATGTAATAATGCAATGTAAATGCAATGATTTTATAGAGAGCATATATTTCTATGTCTCCATGCTTAATGAAATGCAAAATGCAAAGAAGAACACGTACCTGTCATACTTATCTGGAGATTCAGAAAAGTATTAGTAGTGTGAAATGATTCCTATGAGACCTGACAAACATTTGGAAATCTCTTCAGATAATTGAAAGGCTCAAAGTCTTTAGAGATCTGGAACTCTCATCAGATCCTAAGCACTTGGAAATCATATTCAGATGTTTGAAAATATCACATCAAGCATTTTAAAGATTCAAATTCTGGAATTCATGCTGGACATTTGAAAACATTTACTAAACATCTGGAAATCACATCGGACGTTTTGAAGGACAAACACTGGTATCACATCAAGCGTTTAAGGGTTCAAATATCTGGGGTTTTTACTAAACATCTGGAAGTCACATCAGACGTTTGGAAAGACAAACACTTGGTATCACATCAAGCGTTTAAGGGTTCAAATATCTGGGGTTCACACTAGACATTTGAAAATATTTTACTAAACATCTGGAAATCACATCATATGTTTGAAAAGACAAGCACTTGGAAATCACATCAAGTGTTTAAAGGTTCAAGCATCTGGAACTCATACTAGACATTTGAAAACATTTTATAAATGGGTACTTAGAATTCTCATCAAGCACCAAGATGACTGAACAAACTCAGGGTTTCAAAGACAATTTTTTGGTCTTTGAGAAAAAATTCATTCATTTTTTTTTATTTTTTTTAATTCAACGAAGGTCCATACATGATGGCTTTTTTATTTTTCTTTTTCAAACTTCCACTGGAAAAATTATCATTAAGATAATTTTCACCAAGCTGTGAATTTCTTGAACATGCTAAACGAGACACTTTTGGTGTGAAAAAGGCTTTTTCACTCACTCTCATTTAGGAGGGGTTATTTGTCCCAACCATTGATGCAGTAATATATCACTCAATCTTATCATCATCTTGTCGACAAGAGTTCGAATTTTCTTGCAATCAGTACGACCTTACCAATCTGAGAGGTCTTTGACAAGGATTGTAATGTGGGTTTGGTCAATGGCTTAGCAAGAGGGACTCTTTGAGTCAAGGCTATTGAAAGAACTATTCTGTAGTCATCTCCGGGTTTACAAGTCAAGAACCCTGCAAAATGAGAAAGAAATAATCTTGCTCGCACTTCTTCGAGCAATGCTTAAAACATATGAATTCCTATGTTAATTCAAGTGCCATAATCTGAAGAGACTTTGTAAGGGACGTAACACAGGCTTGGTTCTTGGGTTTGAGAAACGAAATGATCGTTAGGTTCAAATATGTGTGTAATGGGTAAGAATTGGTGATCATCTTGACATTACCACCAGTTTTCTTCGCCACGGATTGTTTTCTTGACAAATTTCTTTATCGGCTCAAGAGTTTATCACTGATGCCAATGATTATTCAACTGGAGATCTTTTCTCGACATTTTTTTTTTATGATGGGCATCGATCAGGCACACCACTTTTTATATGCCCCCTAATTCATCAGTCATTTCTCTTTTCTTTTCATGGGCATTGGCCTTGCTTTTACCAGGCACACTGCTTTTTCATGCCCCTTAGTTCTATTTTGATTTTAGTTCTTGCGCACAATTCATGTGTCAAGTATATTTTAAATGACACTCGAACCTTCAAAGGCCAGTGTGGGGGATGATCACCAACTGGGTTTAAAGAAATGAAATTGCAGGCTCAAGTGGGCTATGCAAAGGATATAAGTGTGTAGGATAGTGAAAAAAAACGCTCTTCGTCATCCTAAGGCACTTAAATTACCACATGAATTTAATGTAATAGCACGACTTGAAGATTGATGCAAGTGAGAGCAAGAAATTTTCTATCCATTTCACTCTCCTTTAATGTCAACTTACCTCCATTTGCCCCGATGTGGGGTGGTCCTTGACAGGGGTAGTATGAAAGAAATTCTCCAAGTATTTAGGCTCAAAGAAGGGTTAAACAAGGGTTCATTGATAAAGAAATGAACTGCCCCTCGTCATTTTAGTTGTCGTACTTTTCACAAGAAAACTCTTCACCTTGAAGTACAAGACGTTTCCATACTCACCTCACAATGTATAGATAAGGGATTGTGTATGGGGTAAGGCTTGCCTTTCACGCTTCATTTAGCATCATTTAACATGTTCAAGTAACTCAACATCCTTCACTGAATTATCCATTTTGATGAATTTCAAGTGGAATTGATGAATTGTTCAAAATCATGCGAAAGCATCCTATAATGATAAAAAGGCCATGCTCTATTCTAGCACATCAAATCATAAAGTCAAAGCTGTTAAATGTCTGTGTCTTGCCCCTCTTTGCAAGGGAGCTCATAGAGATTCCTTAAATGTGCGTAGGGCTGCACCTGAAACATAAAGCAGTTAATTAAAAGAAACAAACATGGTAAATTAGATGCTTGCTGGAAAATTATTTTATTTTGAAAAAAAAAATTCAAGGGAACATGAAGAAACCCAGCCTTCAGAATTAGCTCCTTGCCGTTTTCTTTTTGGTAGGATTTCATCACAGGGCTAGTTTGGTATACTTCAACATGCCCTTAAAACATGAAAAATCTCAATGTATTTTATTGGATGAAAAACAAATTACATTATTGAAATAAGGGAAATCCTAAAATTGAAAATGCAAATATGGAAAGCAATAAAGACTCCTACGCAGAGGAATGTGCAAATAATTAAAATTCTTCTACTCTCGAGCTTTGTCGATGAACAATTCAGTCATTCCTTCAAGTGTGTCATCTGAGCTCTCAATCTTTGGAAGTACGGGATCATCTATGCCACCCCATCCATCTAGGATGATATCCTGTGGGTCGAAGTAGGAGCTGGAAGGAGCTGAATACTTTACATAGTAATCGAATTTGCCACTTGGTTGCCCCAGGGTGTCCATCACTTCTGCTTCCTTATGCATCATCTGAAACATGGTGGGCTCAGCATCAAAATTGAAAATGGCATTCACAGCTTCTGGGTGGTTAGGGAGTGGGTTATTCTGGATGTTCGGCTGTGCATCGCGGAATGAGACCACCTTGGCATCCAAAAGATTTTGAATTTTGTGTTGCAACGTATAACAATCGTCGATAGAATGCCCTACCTCTCCCATATGATAAGCACATGTCTTGGATGGATCATAGTTGGGGAAACGCTCGAGATTAGATCGCTTAGGTTCCTTAGCGAGTAATCTTTTCTTCTGAAGGGTCGGCAAGATCTTGGACAATGGCTTAGGAAGTGGCGTAAATTGACGCCTAGAAGAATTTTTCTGCTGGCCAAAGAAAGGTCGTGCTCCTCCCTGTTGGGTGTTTGGGGCAAGGCGATGTGGTTGAACATAAGTTGCATTAACCTCCACTACAGGTTCCTTATCCTTCTTGGTTGAGACTCTCCCATATGAGTTGGTTTGATCAGACGCCCATCCATCACGCAATGCTACTTCAATTCGCTCGCCAACAGGGATTAGCTGATTGAATGACTCGGCAGTCGAACCTAGCATTCGATTTCGATACTCAGGCGGGAGTGTCTTCATAAACAAATCCATCAGCTCCTTTTCTGTTGGCTCTGGAGTTATTTGAGCGGCTATAGTCCTCCATCTCATGACGTATGCCTTGAAAGATTCTGTCCTCTTCTTCTCGGTGCGAAGTAAATCCTCTCGAGATGGAGTGACATCAATATTATACTTATATTGCTTGAAGAAGGCATCTGTCAAATCATCCCAAGTCTCCAGATTAATCTTTTTCATGATGTACCATTGCAGCGACGGTCTGTCGGGCTTGCTTGAAATTTTGGATCATCAAGGGGATGTTATCAACATATTGGGTCATTCTGACCACATAAGTCTGCAGATGGATCTTTGGGCAAGAGGTGCCATCATACTTTTCAAAATCTGGCATTTTGAACTTCTTTGGCATCTTGATCTTTGCATAATGAGACAGATCAGTTGGGTCTTGGGTAAACGAACCCTGCATCTGCTTACGTTTCTCCTCGATTTTTATCAAGCGTTTTTCCTGCTCAGTTTTTGGTACAGCTGAAGGTATCACTTGTACCTCATCATCAACAATAATTTGAGGCTCGGTAGTAATTTTAACCCTGGAGACATCATCAGAGGATGATGGATCAACTGTGGATGTGTTCTTGCCTTTATCCCTCGAATCAGCCATGGGAGCATGTTGTGGTAACACCACTTCAACTTGCGGAGCTGGTGGGACAGTGTTTGCTTGGAGAGAGTCGATTTGCTTAGAGAGCCGCTCAAGAACATTCAGGACTTGCTTCATCTCCGATTCAAGGGTAGCAACGCGAGCTTGTTCAGCAACACGTGTTTGTTCAGTTTTATCAGCCATCGTTGCTCTAGAACGAGTACGAATTGGCGATCTTAAGTGAGCCGTGTTGTCACCTGTCAATGTAAAATAATACAGTAAGTATCATAACAAATGAGATTGGTCCATGACAATGATCTAATCGCTTGATTTTATTCAAAATTTATTTTAAACATTGAACCAAACTTCCTAACATTAAACTAAGAATTGAAATTCAAGTCTTTAAACATTGAACTAAAAATTGAAAGCACTGAATTGAAATCAAGGTCTCTAAACATTGAACTAAGAAACCAAAACATCTCATTTTATATGCTTTTGGGAGTGGAAATGAATTGCAAATCGGTTTTCCCCATCACATATAGAACAAGATGGATAACAAAACCTATTGTCATGGACCGACGAAATTACAAGTAAGTAAATTGCAGAAGTGAAAATTTAAACAACTTACTTTCACTGGGAAATGATGACAATCACATAGACACACGCATTAAATGTGGGGCTCGATTTCTATCTAGATGGCTTAACAAAATGGAGCTAAGAGGATGATCTGACCGTTGCAGTCTCGCATTAACGTGTCAGGTCCTCTTAACCACGGCTCAGTCGAATGGAATACCCAATAATCACGCAGTCTTGCGGATATGGATAAACACATTTGATACCATGAAGAACTTTCGGGGAAGAGAATGTCAACCTCTATATAGCAGTCTCGCTTTAGTATCCTTCTCAACACCATCATAAGAATCCTATCGCAGCCCAGGTCCGGCAGCAGGTTGTGTGCGCAATAGTGTAGTGCTAAAAACAATAAAACATACACAACAGTTTAATTGCAAACAACACTTCTATAGTTCAACCATTTATCCTTAACTCCAACCTGCAAAACAAGGGTTAGCAAAGACTACTCTCCTTATACCTCCCATCTGCAAAAACATTTAACACTTAAATTAGGGACATACCTCGTATCCATGCTGCCAAACACAATATTTATAATAATAAAAAAATAGGCTTATGTCCACTATGAGTCTTAACTCTGTCCCCAGCGGAGTCGCCAAGCTGTCGCGACCTAGATATTTTCAGGTTTACACCACCTAAAACTAGATTAATGGATTACTAAGTCTTTAAGCTTAGCCCGGGCTCTTCCAAGCCCATACCAATTCGCGACTTATATTTGAATTATTAACATGCAAATGATTTTCAATCAGGAGTCGCCACTAATCTATTTTTGGTGGGTCGATTAGAAACCCAAGTAAAGTAACGGGAGATTTACTTTACTCCTACGAACCAGAGATTTATGAGTTCGGGAACTTTGTTACACCAGACTATCCTAGTGCCCTTTCGGTACCTTTTTATTTCATTTTCAAAAATGTTTGGCAATTGAATTGATTTTAATTTAACTTCCTAACATGTGAGGTGATCATACGTATGCGCATACCACCAATTTAACATTCAAGAAAGCAATTAAATATTGCAGAACATACCTAAAAGCAACGAAAGCATCTGCATTGTTAAATCAGAATTCACATCAGCAGCCCTAGATATGATTTCTAATTAACACGTAATTTCAATTTTTGTTTTCACTTTATTTAATGAAAATCATGCGATGCATGCTAATAATCTAATATGATGTGGCAGCATGACCTAAACTATATGACATGAAGAAATACAATAATTAAATGCAATCTAAATGACATAATTCTAATGACATGCAATGCGATGCAATGACATGCAAAATTATTTAAACTAAGATGACATGCAGCATACAATTTAGTACGCGAGTTATATGTCCTGCGACATTTATTAAATGACTTAGTCTAATGACGAGGAAGTTCTAATTAAATGAACCTAATAAAAACTAAATGACGTGCATTTGATATTTCTATTTAAAAATGTAAAAATGATCTAGCTAGATTAAAATTCTATCTAATTTAAACTGACTTAAATCTTGATTTAAACTAAGATATTATCTTAATCTAACATGTAATTGATCTAATATGAAATGACGTGCGGAGCATGCCCTAATTCTACATGACATATGCATGATATTTTTTATCTTTTATTTTTCATTTAAAATTCGAAATTTAAAATTGACACATACTTAAACATGCAACTAAAATCCTAAATTAATGCATTGTTTTATATTTTTCGAACTAAAATCTCTATCCTAGCTATGTAAGAGTTCAAAATAACGAAAAATCTTATCCGAATTCTTACGGATCAAATTAATAATTACATTGATTCAGAACCTAAAACACTATCAACAAATCCCAAAAATTAATATAATTAAAAAAATGATCCGACGTCTTACGGATCAAATTAGTAATTACAATAATTTTAGGAAAGACCCTGTGGATAATGCCTACAAAATCCATAAAATAAATATCACTCATGAACTTAAAAGAAATAAATAAAATAAAGTAAATAGAAAAAGAAAATAAAACTACCTAATTTCCCTTTCTTTTTGCTTTCTTTTTTTTTTTTTTTTTTTTTTTCTGCTTTCTTCACCTATGGTTGAGCGGCTTCGTTGGATCACCGGAGGTTGGGTCGTCGGCGTTCAGAGCTCCGGCTAAGGTAGGCCAATGAGCCAACGGCAACAGAGGGATGCGGCGCACGAATCACGTGTGGGCGGACGGCCACCGGCGTCGGCTTTGCGAATGGTAATCGGCAGACGCTCGGGCGGAGGAAGACTCAGGCGTCGGGGACTCGGAGCGGCGCGGCGGCTGCGACTGGCTTCGGGGAGGCGAGCGGCGCGGGTCAACAGGACGTCGGGGGCGCGAGATCGGTGCTTCGGTGCGGTAGATTAGGCTCCGAGCGAGTGCAGGGACTGAGCAGAGGTGCTGGTGCGGTGGCGTCGGCTGAGTGGAGGAAGACCACTGTGTTGCTGGGCGCGAGTTGCAGGGCTTCGGGGACAAGCTGAGGCGCGGTGGAGCTTCGCGGGAGGAAGGGGTGCGCGGCGTCGGTTGCAGCGGAATGGCGTGGGTGTTCGTGGAGAAGAAACCCACGAAGAAGAACAGTGCAGAATTTTTTTGTTTTTCACTCTCCCTCACGTCACTTCTCTCTCTCACGGCAATGCTCTCTCTGACTTTTCTTTTCCTGCAGTTTGTCAGGAAAGAGAAAAGCCCTCTTTTTGCTAAAGATGGACGATGAAGAAAGCTTTTCTCTCTCTTTTTACTTGACTTTTTTTCTTTTTTCTCAACACACCTCTACGGACGGCTGCCCTTTTTCTTCGTACTCTTTCTCTCTTTTTTTTTTTACTGCAGAAACAAAACTTCTCTCCACTTTTTCTGAATTTTTTTCCAAAAGAAGCTCCCCCCTGGTTCCGAAAACTTGCCCTCTTTTATAGAGGAAAGACTCAAAATCGTTGAAGATTTCCCAATATCTACTCAGCTTCTCAACAAAAAATGGCTCCAAAAATCAAACAGTTAATTTTTTTAAAATTTTTAAGTGAGAATATATTTTCAACAACAAAGATTTTCAAAAACTGAATTTTATTTAATTCATTATTATTTTAAAATATTAGGTGTCAACAATGGCTTAGCTAGGTCTATTAGGCTTAGCCCGGGCTTTCCCAAGCCCACCAATTCAAGACTTATGATTTGAGTTTTTAACCTATAAGTTAATCTTAAAAATGAGTCACCACTAATCAATTTAAGGTGAGCCGATTAGAAACCTAAGCGAAATATTCGGAGGAATATTCGCACATGCGCAACTAAAGAAATTAGGTTTTGGGACTTAATTACACTAGTTAATCATTAATGCCATTTTGATACCTAATCTTGTTTAAATCTTGAGGCTTTTTGGATTTTCAAGGGGTTATCCATGCATTTGTGGAGGAAAAACATTTTTTGGTATTTTTCTATTTTTTAATATAAAAGGGCATTTTTTTGGATATTCTTTATCTTTTTTCTAAAAATATTAATCATTTTTGGATTATTATTATTATTATTGGGCCTTTTGGGAAAAAAAAAGGGGATATTTTGGGATTTTTTCCGATTTTATGAAATATAAATAATTATTTTTTATTTTTATTAATATATTATTTTTTATTATAATATAATTTTATAAACGACCTGAGTCGGACCACCGGGTTGGGTTCGACCCAGTTCATTAAAACCAGCGGCTCGAGTTGGGCCCAAAGTATGGGCTCGGCCCGTATACCCATTTTTTAAAAAGGAAAGTGCTGCAGAAGTCCTAAAATTTGTCACGAAAATATAATTAAGTCCTAAAACTTTCAAAAAGTGCAATTAAGTCCTAAAACTTGTCAAAATATTTCAATCGAATCCTAAAATTGACTTCGTCACAATAAAAGATTTGGAATAAATGTGTCGTAGTGAGGATGATTTTGGATTTTTGGTAACTTTTTTCCTTAAAAAAAAATTATATAAACAACCACCAATCAAAAATCCTGCACCTCTCCCTCCCTCCTCCCCTCGAGTGGTGGTAACTTTATCTAGGATTATGACACGACGGTAGGCGATGAAGTGATGCAACCGTAGGTTGACAGACGTGTGGTTGGCGAAGGAGAAGAGGTGCTCGGATAAGAATAAGGAAATGGGGAAAAAAAAGAGAGTAAAAAACGAAGGGAAGAAAAATCCTTCTCGGAGGTCACATGGATCGTCCAAACGGTGGGCAAGGATTAACGGAGGCCGCGGCCGTGGCCGCAGCGGCGAGTCTATGCACTGGGTTGAAAGGGTAGAGAAAGAGAGGAGAGGGAAGCTAAGTGTTTGTCTGGTATATGAGTTTTCACTGATGAAGGTGAATTTAAAATTTAAATTCATTCCCAAACTTTAGGTTCCCAACTCTTCATGTATTATATACCCACTCAAAACATTAAGCGAATGAATTTCCAGCGGCAATCATACTATAAAATGCAATTACATCAACCGCTTTATAAGATAAAGATAAATGCAGTAATAAGGTACTCAATAAGCTGGTAAACATTAGTTAAGAATTGATCTTGTCCACAAGAAGCATCATTCTTCAATAAACCAAACAGATGTTACAAATACTAGAGACTCAAGTTCATAAATTTTATTGTCCCACTTTACATTATTTTAAGAAATGATCACCTTTCAAATGATATAATCAGGCAACATCTCTATCTCTAATTAGGAAGTGAATTTCAGAATTTCTGGATCTTGCTTGACAAGAATCATCTCGTCTTCGTCGGTGGTTATCCATGCATCGATTCCTCCAGTCTCTTCATCGTCGATAAGAAAAATCGATTTGAAATTCGACGATGTGTTGCTCACGAGAACTGGCCTTCCCACCCAAAATCATTCTCGCATAGCCCAAGCCGGCACCAGCTACTGAAACCAAACGGACAATCTTTGCCTCTGGCCAAAATTTTGACAAGTTCGGCTAGAGAATCGCCCACCATCGAGCATAATTCCTCCCCATCTGCTACTGTTGCGTACTTCGTTTTGGCATCCGCTATCATGTCGCGTATTACGTTCACCATTCCGTCGAACTCCAACTCAATTTTTCCAGCCGTTGGCTGACCAGATTGCACCCACGTGACGGCAAAAAGATTGCCGCAAGAATTCGCGGGTATCGCCAAATTGATCTTCTCGCGCAAGTTAACTGGCATACAAACTACGAAAGTCCTTTGTTCGCCATGTTTATTTCGGCAAATATTGACGAAAGCCCTACCCAGTAGTGCCGAAACGGCCTCCACCCTTGAAGGCCGGGAATTGTTGCCCATCGAGTCCTTTGCATCGTCCCTAGCTAAGGCTTTCAGCTTCGATAAAGCATCGGCGTTGAACCTCAACCTACTCATGATGAGTTCCTCGTTGCCAATACGTCGTGGACTCAAATTCGGAACCGCCAACCCTTTCACTGGGAGTAGAGATGACAACTCGAAACTCGGAGTGACTATCGCCTCTACATTACCTCGGCAAGTGGTAGCCCACGAATTAATGAACATCGCCATGGTGTACATGTCGCCGATCTTGTGTGTAAAGCGCACGCTGATCGCTAATCCGCTACACTCAAATGCATTCACTTGAATCACAACCAATGGATTGCCAACCACGTTGGTCGGGTACATCGACAAACGTTCAAGCAAATCAATGTCGGGATCTCCATGGAGAAGCTTAACAATCTGGCCATCCACTTTTGCGTAAACGAACTCAACTCCAAGGTCGTTGCAATCAATAAAACAATCATCATCCTCGATATATCTCCCTGCCATAGGATAAAAGAGTGTTAGGGTTTCAGAAAGTGACTCCTCCATCTGGAGAAGCCTTTGAGAAATATCAACTCCTGGGTTCTCAACGTTATCTCTATAGTAGAACATAACGCCTATGTACATTGGCATTTGAAGCTGATCCAGTGATGTTAACTTCAATTTTCGCTGGTTGTTCGGTGTCGGCACCGATGGTTTGACAAACTTCTTCCATCGTACTTCCACCTTCATGCTTGTATTGCTTCTCAAGATATCTAGTTAAACAAGGATGGTGAGTATGGTTGTGTGCAAGATTTTTCCAGCGCAATGCTCGTTTTATACATCTAACCAAGAAGATATTTAAGTCCTGGAATTAATATGCATCTTAAGACTGGTGTGTCGGAGTCGTTATATGTCCATTTCCCATCTCCCTCATCAAGATTTTCTTTTTATGACCAAATCAAGTAATGTGAGGAACGACTGTATATATTAGATCTCATAATTTTTTTTGGCCACGTGCACCTCGCCTGTTTCACCTTCTTATAATACACATGAATTGTTAATTTCCAAACGATGAAGTTTATATATGGATATTAGAGACATCATTATTAGATAATATTGTTAGAGACATTCTTAGATCTTAAGGATAATTTTTTTGTTTTTTTTGATATCCAATGATCTGCTTTATTGCTACGTAAGGCTTACGCCCAAGTATCCACAACTATATCTCGAGAGAGACTAGCACGGAACCCCACCACCATGGCCCTCCACTTAAGACGTGAGAGCAACGCGAGAGTTCGAACTTGCAACCTCTCGATGAGGAACCAAGCCGCCCTACCAATGCAGCTACCCACCGGTAGGTTTAAATATAATATTTTATGTCTTGTTATTTTCTAAAATAGCTAAAAACCTTATTAAATAGATTATTCCTTTTCCTATACGTATTGTTCTGTATCGCATCTCGCATGGAACCCACCAAGCCACGTTACTTGGGCTCATTCATCTCGACCGCAGACTTCCAGTACACCACCATGTAGAGATTGCCAGCGCAATGCTCGTTTTATACATCTAACCAAGAAGATATTTAAGTCCTGGAATTAATATGCATCTTAAGACTGGTGTGTCGGAGTCGTTATATGTCCATTTCCCATCTCCCTCATCAAGATTTTCTTTTTATGACCAAATCAAGTAATGTGAGGAACGACTGTATATATTAGATCTCATAATTTTTTTTGGCCACGTGCACCTCGCCTGTTTCACCTTCTTATAATACACATGAATTGTTAATTTCCAAACGATGAAGTTTATATATGGATATTAGAGACATCATTATTAGATAATATTGTTAGAGACATTCTTAGATCTTAAGGATAATTTTTTTTTTTTTTTTTTTTGATATCCAATGATCTGCTTTATTGCTACGTAAGGCTTACGCCCAAGTATCCACAACTATATCTCGAGAGAGACTAGCACGGAACCCCACCACCATGGCCTCCACTTAAGACGTGAGAGCAACGCGAGAGTTCGAACTTGCAACCTCTCGATGAGGAACCAAGCCGCCCTACCAATGTAGCTACCCACCGGTAGGTTTAAATATAATATTTTATGTCTTGTTATTTTCTAAAATAGCTAAAAACCTTATTAAATAGATTATTCCTTTTCCTATACGTATTGTTCTGTATCGCATCTCGCATGGAACCCACCAAGCCACGTTACTTGGGCTCATTCATCTCGACCGCAGACTTCCAGTACACCACCATGTAGAGATTGCCACACGAATTCTCGTGTCATAGGAGATCTGTCCGTCCACGCAAGTTCACAGTATGCGTGTTGACACCTAATTTTAGCAAATTTAGGAAAATAAAAAAAATAAAAATTGCATTGTAGCAAATAAAAGGGAAAAAAATGATAAAATGGGGGAAATTGATTTGATTGATTATGCATGAAAAATTGGAATTCTGATGGATATTCAAATTTTGTTAAATGCAGAAGCAATTTAAGAATCAAGTGAATAAGGGACAAGAATTTTCACAAAACGGAATAAATCAGAGCAAAATCGAGCTGATTACGAAATCACGCTATCACGCTCTAATTTGCAGCTTTGATTTAGTGCGATAGAAGATGGAAACTCAGAAAATGCCATACAAAGCGGCCGTTCGGAATTAGTACAAAAGAGAGCTTCATTTTTCGTAACTACCGGGGAGTTTTTCGAAAAAATTGGAGAGCAAATTTGAAGAGTAAAAGTCAAAAAGAAAGATTTTTCTTCCGTTTAGCACATTTTTCTTCGGTTTGTCTTGAAGAGTAAAAGTCAAAAAGAAGAAAAGTCATGTCTGCAGAAGGGAAACATTAGAGAGAGAGTACAGAGACAGAGAGGGACATGTGACAGAGAGGGAGAGAGAAAAAAAAAAAAAAAAATGCTACAGTGTCGTCTTCTTCGCAAGGGCTCCCCTGTTCGCGCCAGCCTGTCCCCGTGCCAGCCACTTCGCCAGCACCACGACGCCGGACACCATCGCGCCTCGCCACCTCGCCGGTTCGCTCCTCACGACCACCACCGCAATCGTGACCCAGCCGCGCCTTCGCAGACGCCGACTGCTACACCCGCGACTCCAGACCGCCACTCTGAGTTTTCCATCGCGAGCTCGCGTCTAGCCCTTGCTCCTCGCCGTCGCGACCCAGCCCCGACGCCAGTAGATCTGTGATCCCCTACAATAGTCGCAACCCGAGCGCTCCAGCTCCGCCTCTGCCATCACCGATCTGCAACACCACAAGGCGTATACGCCCCAAAATTAATTTTTGATATAAATATTAATTTAAAAAAAAAAAGCAGCCATAGCTTTGGCGAGGGCCTCTATAGCACTAGTCGCTACCGCCATCCCACCATTGTTAGAAAGAACCGATGATGGTGGGGTGAAGGTCAGCCGAGGTTGTCAAGCCCCAAACAATGGCTGACAACCCTAGCCAATCGCTGGCAAGGGCTTGAAGGCCTTCCCCCAAATCCAACAAAGGTCACCGAACCTCGCCCCATCATTGCCGGCCTTTTCGATGATGGTGGGACGACAACAGCCATCACTGATTTGCTGCTACTCCTCCAATTTATTCATTTATTTTTTTAATTTAATTAATATTTATAATAAAAATCAATTTTGGGGCAAAATAACGTTGTTTTGCACATTCATTGCTAAGTAGGCAACTTCGGCGAACCACAGACCAATTTATTCTTAAGTTAATGCAACATCAAATTTCCAGCTACCTGGACACTTTACAATTCACTCAAGGCTTCCATCTAAAATAGTGATCCTGGCCTATTTTCTTCATATTAAAAATGTTCAAGAAATTATTCACGTGTGTGGGGACACGTTAATTTCGAACCAGAAAACTAATATCTTACTTTTCAAACCCCGCCATTTAATATAATTCTTAAAATCCATTTTTTGGTGTCAAACCCGACACTTGAGATTTTCTGAATAAAGTCCATATTTTTCACAATCAACACTTAATTTGCAATATCTAACCATCAAATTCATAATCTAAATACATAGTAACGATCAGCGTGGAATTCGACAATTTAAGATCTTGGAATAATTTTCGAAAATAATAAATAATTAAATTTATTCCGAAAATTAATTAAATAATAATATTTTAATAATTTTATATAATATAAAATATTATTAAATAATTAAATAATTTCGAAATACTTATTTAATCAAAAAAATAATCAATTAAGGTCTAATCAAGATTATAATAATATAAACCTCTATTTAGCCTTAATTAATCATACATTAAACTAATCACACCCCTTAATCTAATCCACACTTAACTAAACTAAACTAACAACCTAATCTCACTTAACTTAAACTAAACCTACATAAAGCATCATTAACCTTCTAATCAAGGTTTAGAAGCTAAGCTCACCGGAATCGCTTTCCGACGAGTCCACGGTGAAGACAATGGCAAGGCGGTCGATAAACCTCCACGTAGCGACACCAAGCGAGGATTGGAAGGCACCCAAAACGGGCCTTGAAGATCCAAAGCTTGCTGGAATTCCAACTACTGATCTTGGCTAGAAGAAGAAGCGTCGGCGGCTGGTTGGGTGGAGAAACGGTAGGGATGGACGGCGACAGCTTAGGTGGTGACTAGCAGTGGCTCCGGCAGTGTTGGCGACGGCAAGCAGCTGCTAGTGACTCCAGACGACGGTGCTGGAGGGTCGAGGTTGCACGAGCAATGGTAGAGTAGAGCGCAAGCTAGCTTCAGCTAGCTCGCGATGGCTCTCCAGCAAGCTGGACGACCATCACGACGACTCAAGCGACTACGGAGAGACTGAGACGTGGCCTAGACGAACGGACGACGATGCTGGACGGCGAACGGAACAGCGACGAAAGGAGTGAAGCAACAAGCAGGCGAGCGGAGCAACGTGCGCACGGGCGAACTAAGTGGTGAGCGGCGATGGTGAGGGACTCCGACTAGCGTGCAAGCGACTGGACGAACAAGCGGAGGGGCGGCTAGAGCTTGCTAGTTCGCATGGCTTCTCTCCCTCCTCTCCAACTCCCAAGGAATTCCTTGAATCAAGGAAAGAGATGAAGTGTGATGTGAGGGCCCCTTTATGAGAGCCAATGAGCTTCTTCCACTTGTCCAAACCCCCTCCAACTTGGCCCCACCATGACCTCACATGACATCACCATCCACTCACCTCCAATCTTCCTCTACAATCTTCTAATAGGTCCATTTTGCCTCATCCCTCATGGCATACGAATTTCACATTTTTGTACATCAAATTCTTTCAATTTCATTCAATCCCCTTCCAATTGAGCCAAATTGAAGTCCATAAATTTATCCAATGTCACCACATTTCAATTCACATTTTGTACATTAAATTCTTTCAATTTCATTTAATCCCCTTCCAATTGAGCCAAATTGAAGTCCATAAATTTATCCAATGTCACCACACTTCAATTCACCCTGCCCGCACCACCACCGCTGCAACCCCGAGCATTGACGACCACGTGTCTCTCTCCGCCTGAGCCCCACTCCCCGCGCTTGCACCAGCGCCCGATGCCCTCTCCACCTGCTGTCCGAGCGCTGCTCTTCTCGGACGTCAGCTGTCGACGCCCCCTTTGCCGTTCGTCGCCACTGGTCGTAGCGCGAGCAGCCACCCAGCAGCCCGCGCCCGACTCCTCCGCCGCTGCTTTTTTTCTCTGCTGCCCTTGCAGGTCGCCATGCTCCCCTTGAATGACTAGTGAAACAGCATACTCGTGTTAAAAAGAGAGAAGGCAAAAGTTTTATATATGAAAGGGAAGGAAAAACTTTTCAAAATAAATTCACTTTAGGAAATTGATTCGAATGGTCATTGCAATACATGATAATTTGAAAGTTACATTTTCTTTTTTATATTATTAGAGTGAGAATAGCGTAATTATCATAATTTTCATACAATACTCACTTAAATGCCAAAATATATTTTCTTCACTCATTTGAATATTACGAATTTCAAAAATCGATCACTTGAATACCATTGGTAATTTACCTTGCCGAAAAATCCAGCATGAACGCCGATTTAAACTTTCATATATATAAATTATGCCATCTCTTATATATTTCAAATTTCAAATTCGAATATTTTCTACCCTGCAATAACCTTCCAAAAGTATGTCAAAAGATCTTCAAATAACATTCTTTTTACATACGTATATATGTGTACATTGTTCGCATTTTTTTTTCTTGTTGTCAATTGCTATGCATGGTGTATTCCTCTCAATGTCGTGTATTCAAATATTTTTTAAAAGGATGGTTTTAGCAAGAACTCAGCATCGCATGGTGTCCACTCCATTCTCTCATAGCCCAACTTGCAATTCGAGCATAAAGAGCTTATTCAACCCAATATCATCATCGTACGTCTAAATTATCAATCAAAGTCAGCAAAATGCCCTCTACATTCCACATCGTTGGTCTTTTGGTGGACTTGGATTTATTGACCCAAAAAAATCTGCACCACATCCAAATGTATCATTTTGAGCTGGAGCTTATAAGTCGATTGGCTTGGGCTCCACTAAATCCCGTCTCAATAAGACTTAGCATGCAATCGAGAGTGACACGTCACACCTTACTTGATTCACCCTCTAAATCCTTGTTTCTTTTTTAGTAGCGTTCATCGTGATCCGTACCCCTATTTGTCCCAATCTAAGTGGATTTGATTTGAAGTGGTCAAGGCTATATGTTTTTCTGATATATTATATCTTTCTTGTATCCTTTTTGATATATTCTTTTAAAATGAAATGCTATACACTTTACATATTTTACTTGCATACGATTAATGCTAATGCTAAAATTATTTTCACGTGTATAAGCATTTGAAATTTTTTTAAGAGATTTTATGACATTATACTTTACCTTTTTAAGTTGGACTAGCCAATTATTTTTGGGGACAATGTAATTTTCCTCTTAGCCAAGTTACTCTTTCTTCTTCTCCTTAAGTTTCCATTTCACATGTAATTTAAGAAAAAACTGATAAAATTAACTGATACATTTACTAATAGCCATGGCCATACAGAGTCATACCTATTTTAAAAATAAAAATAAAAATCCAAGCATATGCGTATGAATATATATTTAAATTAATCAGTTGAGATAGAAAAAAAAAAATTCTAAGATGGAAACTATCTAGGAAAGAAATTTAAATAGTTGTCTGAAGAGAGAAATTTGCATTTAATTTTGGAAAATAAAATATTTGTGGGATAAGCTAGTAGTTAATTGACTCTATAACGGTTTTCACAATTTTGTTATAACACGTTATCATAAAATGTACTAACAATAAACATGGGCTTTTGAAAGAATTCTAGGAAAGTTTGTTAAAATAGGACATGCCATGGGATTGACTTATCATCATTCTCATAGTATAATTTATTTAAAATTTCATTATCTTAAATTTTCTTACATGAATGATCACTTGTTTCATAGTTTGAATAGAATATTGTATTTTAATATTTATATATGTTATTGAGATAGCTAGTATAAGCACCTAGAGGATAAGTGAATAGGTGTAAAAATATTTTATCGAGATAAGAGAGCAATACTAAGGAGACAATAGAAAGGAAGTTCTCATTTTGTTAACAAAACGAATTATTATCAAAGTAAAGCAGAGAGTTAGGAAGAGAAAATGAACACAGAAATTATAGTGGTTCGGCTTATTCCAAGCCTACATCCACTCTTCCGTACTGACAGCTCACCGGCTGGAATTCACTATGAACAAAAGAGTTTTTACAGCAAAGCTCTCCCTTGATTCCACAGTGTAGATACTCTACCACACTTCCTCAAGGTTTCTCGAGAATATAGACTCTCTTTTGAGTACAAGATTTCGCTCAGTAAATGAATTGACTAAGAACAAAGAGCTTCAGACTTTGGAATTCTTCTATCGTGCACGCACACGAACAACTAGAACGTCTTCCTTATATACTCTTTTATGCCATCATACCCATTGGCACTTACCAAATGAATTTTTCCAATCTTCCCATTGGACACAATCAATTAGGAAGATCATTCAAGCTATTTAATGAACATGTCGATAGCCCATCAATCCTACTTGCCCATACAATCAAGATCTCGGTTTCCATAAGTAGAACCTTCCAAGTATACTTCGCCAATCATCGAATCCTCAATCTCTGAATCAATCTTGATCAAATAAAGGATTCTATTATGTCATATCCAGCCAAGAGATCTTCTCCAGTCAATAAGGTCAAATCATTAACGAAACATTCAGTCGTGGATAGGCCTTCTTCAATGGATTAGAAACTGTCAATGAAAATAGACTTTGAGTCTTGAGTTTGGCAGTCCGGAGATTTTCAGACTTTAAATAGTAGAGACTGCAAATCTTCAAACTAGACTGATGGAAACTTTTTGTCAACTTCAAAATACTTTAGGAAGATTTCTCCAACAATCTCCATATTTTTTATGGTGACAAAACTTTCTTACAGATTTGGATAACGACCTACAAAACATTACTCAAGCAAATATAGATATCTCATAAAGATAAATGGCTTAATGATAGCACTAGAATATGCAACCACATAAAATAGGTTAGTCTTACATATGAGTAAAGCCATCCATAAGATATCAATAGTACTTAATATAAACAATCAAACCCAAATCACAAATTCAGTCCACAGCCAGACACAAAAGTCAAGTTAAACATCAAAACAAATCAAAAGTTCAAATTCAAAAAGTTCAAGTTCAAAGTTCAGGTTCAAAGTTCAATTCACATCTCTCCCTCTTTTTGTCATCATAAAAAAGGTTGAGATGGAAAGAGAATGGAATCAAGAATGCTTGAGAATACAAACAAGCTAGAAATCTCCCATTGACTGGACAATGCCTTCCAGCTTTTTCAACTCTTCTTTCAGTTAAGCCACCTCTTCACCCTTAACATTTGCTTGAATCTGAAGAGCAAGGGCTTGGATCTGATCATTCAAAGAAACTAAAGAAGCTTGACCTGCAGTTTGCAAATTTTGAACTTCGCATCCTAGAGCATATATCTGACCCCGCATTTCTAAGAGAACATTAAGAATTCTACGAAAATTTACTGAATTATCAGTCTGGATACTGGCTTCTGCACGATCGTATCGAGTAAAGGCAAACGATGGAAAATCAGCATAGTCACACAGATTGGGCGATGAAATATCATGTCCCTCCTCAGGAAATTGAGAGGCATAGATGTCCTCTGGATCTGTTGGAGAGCGGTTGACTTCTTCACTGGTGGCAGAATATGAGGACATTCCTCTTTTCTCACGATCTCCCCATATTTCCATGCCTTCAGGTGGAGAAGAGTGTTCCTCATGCTCTCTTTCCTCTTGATCTCCTCTTTCCTCTTCTTCTTTTTCTTCAATTCTTTCCTCCTCTGCATCACTTTCTTCTCCTTCTCCCTCCTCTATTTCGTTCTCCTCTGCTTCTTTCTCTTTCGCTTCCAAATCTTCTTTTTCTTCAGTCTTCTGTTCTGTGTCTTTGTTTTGTCGTTCCGTTGATTCTGGAACAGAATGACTCAGGTTCTTCAATGCCATTACAGAAATGGTGATATCTTCCTCATCTTCTTCATCCTCAAATTAACGTTCACAGCGTCAAGGAAATCAAAATCCACACTTCTAGGGTTTATGACCCCACGCTTCAACAACTTAAAGTATAGATGTTTGTGTTCCTCCGATAGAAACAAATCTGTCCTTTTGTTCCGAATTTTTTCTGCAACACTCATTCTCGGTTGAAACTAACTGTACAAATTGTCATCATCATTCCCATATGTCTGATTCAGCCCTCTAACACGAGGATCGATTGGAATATTTGACATTGCCTCTTCTGCCGACCCAGCAAGGGCAATTCTCAATCGTTCCATTGTGCGTAAAAAGAAGGTTTCATTTTTGTACCATTTGTCTTTGAGAAATTCGTCAATGTAATTCAAAGGAGTTCCACCCCTTTTCAAAGCACGATAAAGCTTGTAGGTAAAAGAGGGCTTAAAAGTTCTTACAGGTTCTACATCTTCGATTATTTCTTCCTCTTCTCGACGAGCAACATCGTGTGGTCTAGATGGAGAAGATGGATGCTACTAAGAATGTTGTGGGCTCTACTGTGGGCTCTACTGCTGACTAGGAGACTCTTCTTCCTCTGTGAGATCAAAGTGCGTAGGCCCCTCACGCATTTGCTGTGGTCTCCTGTTAGCGATTCTCGAAGACTTCCTTTGAGATGACATCTTTCACAGTCTTTGAAAGATTCCAAACTTGACTTTCCCAAGAAAGATGACAACTTTTCAAATATTAAACAAGAGAAGAAGAAAGAAGTAGAAAATCAATGTTTTTTTTTAGAGTTTTTGGAGTTAAACGAAGAGGAACTGGCAGTATATAAGTCAGTCGAAGAGAGGCATACAAAACGTCGTAATGGAAAGTAAAAAGATGCCTTTAAAAAAAATAACTTCCTTTTTTTTAAAAAAAAATTAGATAACTGTCATTAAAATTAACTCTATTTTCGAAAAAAGAAATATTGCACTAGTCACGGAAATTGAAAATAGCAAAAATAAATTATAGATAGATGATCGTACCTTTTTGAGATTTAATCTGAGAGAGAATAAAATAACTTACAATAAAAAATCTTGATTGTCTGAGTTTGAGACTCTCTAGACTTTTACTTCTTCAAACCCCAAGATATTGAGTCTGGAACGAATGACTTCAAATTGATTTTTCTCCAAAGGCTTTGTAAATATATCCGCCAATTGGTTCTTTGAATCAACAAACTGAATCAAAACTTCTCAATTTTGAACATGATCTCTAATGAAGTGATGTCGAATCTCTATATGTTTTGCTCTTGAGTGAAGAATTGGATTCTTGGTGAGATTGATTGAGCTGGTGTTGTTACAGTTAATCTCCGTGCCTGAATCTTCAACTCCAAGGTCTCTTAGCTATTGTTTTATCCACATAATTTGTGAACAACAACTTCCAAGAGCTACATACTCTGCTTCTGCTGTAAAAAGAGTTACTGTATTTTGCCTTCTTGAAAATCAAGACACTGTCCTGCTTCCAAGTAGTTAACAGGTACCCGAGGTGCTCTTTCTATCAACTCTGCATCCGACTAGATCTGCGTCTAAGTATCCAAGAAGAGTAAAGTCTCCCTTTTTTATGATACCAAAGACCAATGCTTGAAGTTGATGCAATGTATTTGATAATACGCTTTGCATCATTTAGATGAGATTTTTTAGGGTCTACTTGAAATCTAGCACAAATGCAAACACTAAACAAAATGTCAAGTTTAGAAGCAATAAGATAAAGAAGTGAACCAATGATACTCCCGTATAGCTTCTGGTCAACTTTCTTTCCTCCTTTATCTTTGTCTATCTTCAAATAACTTGACATTGGTATATCAGTTTTTTTGCAATTTTCCAGTCCAAACTTTTTGACAAGATCATTAGCATATTTTTCTTGATGAATAAAAGTTCATTTCTTCAATTGTTTCACTTGAAGCCCAAAAAAGAAGGTTAGTTCACCCATCATGCTCATTTCAAATTCATCCTCCATAGACTTAGAGAATTTCTTGCACATACTTTCATTAGAGAATCCAAAAATAATATCATCAACATATATTTGAACAAGCAGAAAACTTTTGCTTTCTCTTTTAATAAACAGAGTAGTGTCTACTTTACCTTTGACAAAGTTGTTTTGAATTAAAAACTTACTCAGTCTGTCCTACCAAGCTTGAGGTGCTTGCTTTAAACCATATAAGGCCTTTTTTCAGTCTGAATACTGAGTCTGGTTTCCTTGGGTCTGCAAACCCAGGTGGTTGCTCCACATAGACTTCCTCATGGATAAATCCATCCAAGAAAGCACTTTTGACGTCCATTTGGAATAACTTGAAATTCTTATAACAAGCAAAAGCAAGTAATAATCTAATTGCTTCTAACTACGCTACTGGTGCATAAGTCTCCTCATAGTCTATCCCTTCTTCTTGCTTTGTTTCTTATGACCTTTCCTTTCTCGTCCATCTTGTTCATGAAAACTCATTTAGCTCCAATAATAGATTTACCTTTCGGTTTAGGAGTAAACTTCCAAACATCATTAATACTGAATTGTCTAAGTTCTTTTTGCATGGTTTCAATCCAGCTTTCATCAGATAAAGCTTTTTCTATGCTTTTGGGTTCTATTTCAAAAATAAGAGCCACAGCACTAGATTCTTCGCGCCTTTTGGATCTTGTGCGAATTCCTTCATTAATATCGCCAATAATGAGATCTTTGGGATGACTGGACTTATGCTTCCAGTTACTGGTTGATTTTACAAGTTGTTGATCACTTCCTTCATTTGAATCTTCAACAATCATTTGTTGTTGGTCTTTTGAAGTCTGAGTTGCTTCTTGAGATATAGACTTTGAAGAGTTTAGAGCAAGTTCAGATTCTTCAATATGAGTCTGAATAGATTCATTTTGCATAGAATCTTGGAATTTGACATTCATTGATTCCTCCACATTGAGTCTTCTTGTTGTAGACTCGTAGGCTTTGCTTGAGGTAGAATATCCAAGGAAGATGCCTCCGTTTGATTTTTCTTCAAACTTGCCAACTCGATCATTTGCATTTTTCAATATAAAGCATTTACATCCAAACACATGAAAATATGAAACAATAGGCTTCTTTTCTTTGAATAACTCATAGGGGATTTTTTCCAGAATATGCCTTAGAAAAACTCTATTAATAATATAACATGCTGTAGAAACTGCTTCAGCCCAAAAACGTGAAGAGATATTACTTTTAATTAAAAGAGTTATAGCCATTTCTTGAAACGGCCTATTCTTTCTTTCCACAACTCTGTTTTGCTCTAGAGTATATGGAGAGGAGAACACATGCTGAAAACCAGATTCATCACAAAATTTCGTAAAATGTTGATTTTCAAATTCACATCGATGATATGTTCTTATATTTGAAATAACATACCATTTTTCATTTTGGACCTTTTTAGCCAATTTTTTAAAGTAAGAAAATGTTTCAAACTTACTTACCAGGAAATATACCCAAGTAAATCGTGAGTAGTCATCCACAATTACTAAGCAATATTTCTTACCTCCAATGCTCTGAGTTCTGGTTGGTCCAAAGAGATCCATATGCAGAAGCTGCAGTACACGATTAGTGGAAACTTGATTTATTGGTTTAAACGAAGTTCTTACCTGCTTTCCCAATATGCATGGTATACATAGATCAGACTTTTGGTATGACAGATTGGGTAGACCACGAACAAGCTTTTTTGCTGAAATTTTGGCTCTTTGCTTCATATTGATGTGCCCAAGTTTTCTATGTCATAAGTTCACATCCAAGAGGTAGATATTTCCATGTCTTTAACCCATGAATGACTGAGTAGAATCTTTACTGGTTCCTGAACATATTTTCTCTTGAAAGCTGATTTTCAAATCGATATCGCACAGCTGACTAATACTAAAAAAATTGTAGTTGAGTCCTTCCACTAAGGAAACATTGCTGATTGTGAGATTTCCAATCTTTACAGTTTTGAATCCCACAATTCTTCCTTTGATGTTTCCTCCAAATGAGACTTTTCCACTATTTACTTGAACGAGCTTTATGAAGCAATTTGAATTTCCCGTCATATGTCTTGAGCATCCACTATCCAGATACCATTTTACCTTCTTTTTGATAATGACCTGCATTTTAAAAAAAGACTCAAACTTTCTTTGGTACCCATATTTTCTTGGGTCCATTGGTGTTAGTATGATATGCGGTTTTTGCCCATACTTTCTTAATAGGTTTCCAAACCATAGGACATTCTTTCTCAAAATGATATGAACTATTGCACTTAGAACATTTGAGAGCATTGCGACTTACTGGTTTTACAAAAAAAAATTTAAAATGATTTTTGTAAGCATCTCTCGTGGGTCTTTGCTTAATTGTTTCCTTTACTTTAGGAAAATCAATTAAAGGAATGGTTTCCACGATCATTCCCAAACCAGATTTATTGAAATAATGTCTTTGTGCTGAAAGAATTTTCTCAAGTTTCTCAGATCCTATTGAAAATCTTTTGGAAATATTTGATATGTCATTTTTTAAAAATACATTTTCGTTCGAAAGATTGTCTTCACATTCTTTAAGAGTAGAAACATTCATGTCTAAACATTTCACATTTTCTTTCAAAACATTTTCCTGTTATTTTAGTGCAGAATTTTCCTTTTTAAGTTCGGAAATCCTTTTAAGAGAAGTCTTAAGACTAAAACACAACTCATCAATGTATTTAGAAACTTTAATAAGGATTTTAAAGTTACTCACCTCAAATTCACTGTCTGAATCTGAGTATGTCTTGGAGTTTGAATCTGAATCCGGTTGCGCCATCAGACATATATTGGCATAATCATCATCACTTTCTTCACATTCTGTATCACTCCAAGTTTCTGCTTTAAGAGCATTTCGATACTTTTCAGCTTTTCCTTTTTTCTTCCTCAGAAGAGGACAGTTGGGTCTGATGTGTCTATTTTTCTTATATCCAAAGCAGACTACATCTCTATTTGATTCATCATCCTCAACAAATTTAGTCTATTGCTTTTGAAAACTTTGTTTCTTTGAATTCAATATTCTTCTTTTTCTGTTCATCTTTCTGAATTTTCTTATCATGAGAGCAAGCTACTCATCATCCATATCGTCTTCAGAATTTATAACATCAGAATCATCATTGGATTTTAATGTAATGGATTTCTTACCTTTAGGATCTTTGTCTTCATTGATTCATTCCACTTCATAAGACTGAAGAGTCCCAGCTAACTCATCAACAGATAATGGCATAATTATTTATGTCTCCCTTATTAAGGTCTTTATGTGATTTCAATCCTTGGAGAGTCCACACAATAGCTTGTTTACCTTCATGGGATTAGAAATTGGTTGACCTTGATTTTCAAGACCATTCACGATTTTTGTAAAATGACTAAACATGTCAGTTATAGATTCTCCTGATTTCATTTTGAAGGCTTCGTATTGACTGAGGAGAATGTTAATTCTGGTTTCTTTCACTCGATCGGTTCCTTCATAGGTAATATGTAATCTATCACAAACTTCTTTCGCTGTAACACAAGAAGATATTCTGTTATATTCAGTAAGTGCAAAGCACAATATAAAGAATAAATTGCTTTTGCATTAAGAGCTTGTCTTTTGGTTATCTCTTCCTGAGTTATTTCACTAGACTCAACAGCTTTTTTTTCTTTTCTCTGAGACAGGTGCAGTTTTAGGGATGATTCCTTTGTCTAAAATGTCCCATTCCAGAGGATCCTTTGATCTTAGGAACGCATTCATCTTGTTTTTCTATATGTTGTATTCATTTCCATCAAAGTAAGACGATCTGGTATTACTTTGCCCTTCTATTAACCCTAGAGCCAACATACTAGCCATGGATCTTTAACTCTAAAGTAAAACACTTCAAACAAAATGAATACACGAGCTCTGATACCAATTGAAATAGCTAGTATAAGCACCTAGAGTGGGGTGAATAGGTGTAAAAATATTTTCTCGAGATAAGAGAACAATACTAAGCAAACAATAGAAAGGAAGTTCTCCTTTTATTAACAAAACGAATTATGATCAAAGTAAAGCAGAGAGTAGGGAAGAGAAAATGAACACATAAATTATAGTGGTTCGGCTTATTCCAAGCCTACGTCCACTCTTCCGCATTGACAGCCCACCGGCTGGATTTCACTATGAACAAAAAAGTTGTTACAGCAAGGCTCTCCCTTGATTCCACAGTGTAAATACTCTACCACACTTCCTCAAGGTTTCTCGAGAATATAGACTCTCTTTTGCGTACAAGATTTCGCTCAATAAATGAATTGACTAAGAACAAAAAGTTTCAGACTTTGGAATTCTTCTATCATGCACGCACTCGAACAACTAGAACATCTTCCTTATATACTCATTTATGCCATCATACCCGTTGGCACTTACCAAAGGAATTCTTCCAATCTTCCCATTAGACAGAATCAATTAAGAAGATTATTCGAGCTATTTAATGAATATGTGGATAGCCCATCAATCCTGCTCGCCTATACAATCAGGATCTCGATTTTCATAAGTAGAGCCTTTCAAGTATACTTCGTCAATCATCGGATCCTCAATCTCTGAATCAATCTTGATCTAATAAAAGATTCCGTTATATCATATCCAGCCAAGAGATATTCTCCAGTCGATAAGGTCAAATCCTTAACGAAACATTCAATCCTGGATAGGCCTTGTTTAACTTATTAGAAACTGTCAATGAGAATAGACTTTGAGTCTTGAGTCTGGCAGTCCGGAGGTCTTCAGATTTTAAATAGTAGAGACTGCAAATCTTTAGATTAGACTGATGGAAACGTTTTGTCCGCTTCAAAATACTTCAGGAAGATTTCTCCAACAGTTATAAGTAAAGAATCTCATTTATATGATGTCCAAAAGTAAAGTCCTGCATCTTTCCCTAGTTGCTCAACATAACATGATGGATTATGAGATTTCAACGACTGACCTTTACTGCTTTCTCATTATTTCGAAAAGGCTACTTAGGATGGCCGTTGGGCTTGAGTTGTCTCATTAAACATTTTAACTTTTATAAAATTTGAATTAATCCAGCAGTTGTGTCCATTGAGAGGCCATCTCATTAGACTTGATTGTTCATGTATAGTTAATCCAATATTAAGATAACATTCTACATTAAAACTATCGATCCAACCAAATGTCTTAGCCTTTTGGGAATTCCAAACATATGCCGAGAAGGATAATAATTTGACATATTTGGACGTGACATGAGAAGTGACCCATTTTCATATTGCACACCCTGTCATCTTTCTATGGATGTTTATGTCATTATAAGATTATGATTACAATTACGGTTTTCTCAATTAGTGTAAAATCTCGGGTTACACTTCACAGTAAAAGATTATGATAACCAACAGATATTGCACCAAACACCAGGAGTGTCGCAAGCCCAAATTTGATCTGCTGCGGAATGAGGATGAGACAAAGTAAACAATATATTACCCAAATCCAATGGTATTAGTCCAACTAGCCCAAGACATCATGTGCGTGGGGCTTATAAAGTCTTTGTTCGACACTGACTCGGTCCCTTACGCAACCAAATAAAAATATAATTTACATTTGATTTATCTACTTGAGTTTTAATTCATGTCTCATATGGTTTCTAAGGATGATGAAGAATTATAAGGGTCCAGAATTCATTTATTGAAAATGGGGTTTCTTGATGATGCACTAATACTAAATTTGCATGTCACATGCTGTCAGTATTAAATAATAATTTAGCTTAAGAATCAAACTGCATCTCTCTCTCTAACGCAAAAAGATTGAAATTTCAGTGGGCTTTGGACGACGTAGCATGGCCCACTTGGACCTGCTTCCTGTGGCAAGTGGGGGTGAGGCCCACGATACCCCATTTGTGCATGTAATAAAACAGAGTGATAATTCATCCTCAACGTTTAGATATTAGCTTTATTTGCTTAAACCTAATAGACTTGATTCAGACGTATTATGCAAAATAGTTTAGCACAATATCACTTATTGCATTCCCCAGTTCATGGTAATGCATACAATGCGAGTTGATAGGTTCGTACTCGTTTTAAGCCAATTGTGTCACTCGATTTTCAATCCAATGTCTCATAAATGACTTTTTTACAAGCTGAACATTTGACTTTCAGCAACTCTCCCTCTCGAAGCATTCCGAGTTAAACTATAAAAAAATAAAATATCAAGTATGGTGAATAATTCACAAGTGAACCAAAACTTGACTGCAAGATATATCTCTTCCATTTCTTTTTTGATGCATTATTCGAGGTTATAGAGTCTTAGCTTGGGCGTGCTTGATCAAATAATAGTATAACATCTATTGGAGAAAACTCTTTTATTATTTTGAAGATGACAAAACGTTTCCATCAATCTAATCTGAATAACTCTAGACTCTACTGACAAAGTTTGAAGACCACCAGACTCAAGACTTGAAGTCTGCCCTCACTGACAGTTTCCAGACAAATAAAGAAGACTTATCCAGATGACGGATTATCTTCAAGGATTCGATTCGTATGTTTTTGGAAGACCTTTTTGGCTTAATACATCATCAGCAAGATTGATTATTCTTATTGGAATCTACTCTGATTTGAAGATCTTTTGAAAGGCTAGCAAACTTGGAAAGTTCTATTTATGGAAACCAAAAATCCTAATTGTATGGACGAACATGATTGACGGGCTTTCATCAATAATCTTTCAACAACTCGAGATCACCTTAATTGATTCTATCCAACGGGTAGATTAGAAGAATTCTTTTAGAAAGTGCCAACGGTTATGAATGCATGAAGAAGTATTTAAGGCGAACTCTTCAGTTGTTCAAAGTAGTGCGTGAAAGAAGAATTTCAAAGTCTGAATCTCTTAGTTCCTTGTTCTTTCAATTCATCGAGCTCAATTTGTATACAAAAGAGAGAACCACATAGTGAGACTTTGTGAAGAGACTAGCTGAGACTCTCCACTGAGGAAGTCAAAGATCACAAGCTATATAATCTCTTTTTGATTCATAGTGGAATTTAGCCAATGAGCTATCAGCATGGGAGAATGAACGTAAGCTTGTATTAAGCCGAACCACTATAAATCTTATGTTATAATTCTCTTTCCTTAACTCCTTATCTCATTGCTTTATATAATTTTTTTTTATAGAATTATTCAAAGCAGTTTACTTCCCTAGTCAATCATTTTAAAAGGCAATTTATTTTATTAAGTTTTGCAAATAAATTTTTTATGTACACCTATTCACCCCCCTCTAGATATGCGAACTAGCCCTTTCAACATCAATCTTATGAGAAAGGTGAATTCTATGTCAAAATATGATCACATATGTAGCGAGTGTGAGATTTTTAGGGTAATGCCTTGAGGAGAGGCAGTCATGCCGATTGCCTCTTTCCATCCTTTTATTAATAATAATTTTTTTTAAATAACACATGCCTATCATGCGGACATAAATTTGTTTTCATTCATTATGCAACTCTATACGTTAGTCTAGGTCTAGTTCTACTTTTATAAAGGACCTACACATCCGAGAGGGTGGTCGAACCTCGTTATCGAATTTTGGTTTTTCTTTTTTGTAAGGTACTCACTTGGCGCCACTTCTCCTAGAAAAACTAAGTTATGTCAACATTTTTAGTCATTCTAACTGAACGGAGCTTTCAACCAAAATAAAATAAAATTAGACTGAGCTTATGAAATTCTTACTGTTTAAAATAAACTCTCATATCTAAGGTCTTCCAATAGACGGACTACAAAAGCGGCAACAGGTAGCAGAGTGAGGCGTAAAAGAAGGAGAGATGGAGGAAGGGAGAGAGGTTTTCTAATGATTTTATATACTCGAGTGTAATGTTCACCCAAAATTTTAAAAAGAGCCAGCAATCGGACGCCGCACCCGATAAGGGATAGCTGAAAAACAACACCGCAAGCTAATTTTGATCCTTGCGAAACCATACTCCAATGGTAATCTTTCCTGCTTTTCTTCGCAAAATTACAAACAACTAAAGCCCAAATCGAGAGTAGCTCTACACGCTTGGATCTGCGACTCATTCCAATGTAAGCAGACCTTGTTATTTTTTTATTTTATTTTTTTTGTTATCATTTTCGTTCATTGCAACATTTTTTTACTTTATCTTTTTCTTCATTTATTTTATTTTATTTTTATTTTTTCTTTCCTTTTATCTTTTTACATGTTTTTTATATTTTGTAAAATGAATGGATATCTAATAAGTCAACAAAAATTCGAATGTCAACAAAATTCTTGGGAAAATTGTCCAAAAAGTCCTAAACCTATTGCACTTATGCCAATTCAATCATAAACCTTTTAACTTTGCCAATTCCTTCCTAAACATCTCACTTCTTGCCGATTCAGTCCATCCGCCCAGTTTTGGTTGGAAAATGTTGATGTGGATGCCGGCGGTGCCACATAGAACCACTAGCATTGACGTTGACAATTTTGAATAATACTTTAATATTTTTTGATTTTTTATTATATTTTTTTGTTTTTTTCTTCCTTTTCTTTTTGGCATTTTTATTTTCTTTTCGGTGGTTGGCCACCGGCCATAGGCAACGGTCGGCCACTAGCCACTAGCCACAGCCACAGCCGACCCTCGCCCCTAACTTGTCAACGCCCGGCTAGCCGGGGGTGAGGGCTGGCCTCGCCAGATCTAGTCTGGGCGAGCCCCAGCAAGGGCTCCCCTCACCCAACGTCGCCGTCACCTGGTCGACGCCCGGCGAGGCCGCCTTGCCAGGGCTCCTCCTCACCCGATCGGGCCTCACCTATGGTGGGGGAGGCCAACCGGCTGGCTATGGCCAGTGGCTAGCCATCGCCCGTGGCTGGTGGCCGGCCACCGGAAAAGGAAATAAAAAAGCCAAAAAGAAAAGGAAGAAAAGAAAAGAAAAAAAAAAGGGAAATTTTTTAGAAATTCATAAAATTAAAAAAATATTAAAATATTATTAAAAATTGTCCACATCAGCGCCAGCGATCCTACGTGGCACCGCCGGCATCCACATCAGCATTTTCCCACCAAAATTGGCCGAATGGACTAAATCAACAAAAAGTGAAAAGGTTTATGACTGAATTGATAAAATTAAAAGGTTTAGTATTGAATTGGGAGAAGTGTAATAGGTTTAGGACTTTTTGAACAATTTTCCCCAAAAATTCCACATCTTGTTTAAGAAGAACTATCTCTTTTTCTTTTTCTTTTTTTAATGGTTATCCATGTATTGACTCCTCCCCTCTCTTCGTCATCACTAAGAACAATCAATCTGAAATTCACTGACTTGTTACTAACAAAAACAGGCTTTCCCCACCCAAAGTCATTCTCATATGGTCGGTACCTGCACCGGCCACTAAAAACAATCACAAACTCTTCGTCTGTAGACACACTTTTTATGAATTCGATGTGAGAATTAACCATGGTTGAGCATAACTTCTCCTTGTCTATAATTGTTGCATATTTCGTTTTGGCGTCTGAAATCATGTCGCAAATTGCATTCACCATTCCACTGAACTCCATCTTGCCTTTGTCAGCTGCAGGTTGACCTGATAGCACAAACATCACGGCAGAGAGATTGCCAAAAAGATTCGCAGGAATAGCTAGATCGATTTTTTCGTGCAAGTTATCATACAAACCATGAAAGCCGCCATGTTTATTTCGATCAATATCAATGAGAGCCCTACTTATCACGCGGAAAAAACCTCCACCCTTGAGGGCTGGGAATTGTTGGCCATCAAATCCTTTGTATCATTCCTAGCAAGTGCTTTTAGCTCTAATATAGCATTACTGCTGAACTTGAATCTGCTCATGACGAATTCCTCATTGTCAATACGTGGAGAAGGCCGTTACGGATCCGCCGACTCTTTTATCGGGAGCAGAGTTGACAACTCGATACTTGGGACAGACTACCGAATCTATGCTACCTTGGTATGCAGCAGCCCACGAAATAATGAGCATGGCCATGGTGCAGACATCACCGATCTTGCGCGTAAAGCGTAGGCCCATCACTAATCCGCCACACTCAAATGTATTTACTTGAATCACAACTAACGGATTGCCTGCTACGTTGGTTGGGAATTTCGAAAAACGATCGATCAAATCCATGTCAGGATCTCCATGGAAAAGCTGATCAATCTGGCCATTCACTCGGGCGTGGGCCAGCTCAACTCCAAGGTCATTACAGTCGATAAAACAATAAATCTCCCTGCCATAGGATAAAAGAGCGTTAGGGTTTCAGATAGTGACTTCTCCCTCCGGTTAACCTTTTGAAGAGTATCAACTCCTGGATTCTTGGCGTCATCTCCATAGCAAAAGATAGTCCCTACATAAAAGGGAACTTGAATCTCATTAGTAGGAGTCAGCTTCAGTTTTTGCCGGTAACGCGACGTTGGAGCCAACGGTTTGACCAACTTCTTCCATTGTACTTGGACCTGCATGCTTGGATTGCTTCGCAAGATATGTGTAGAAGTACAACTAATTTGAAATAATTATAATTGTGTATTAGATCTGGCCAGTACAATGCTTGTTCTATAGAGCGCTCCGAGACCATAAGTCTTGGAATCGATAGGCATCTGACTGAATGTGATAGACCCTTTTTGTTGGCAGGCGTAGAAATTTCTCAATTGAAGGTCCCTTCCTATACGTTGCAGACCCATTCAATTGATGAGATTGGACATTGAATTACGCTTCCTAGTAATGATGGTACTCGTGATTTGAAATTTCTTAGTCAACGCCATCAACCAACTTGGCGGTTCCTCAACATTACTCTAACATGATATTATTAAGGCATGTCGATAAAAATAGGTAAACCTATATCACAAACAGATAGTCATGGACCTTTTGCTCTTATTGAAAGTTATATTTGTCTTGCTTTCAGCCTAAATGGTAGAAGGATTCCGATTCATTGAACCAGAGGCGATGTAGTAATGTCGGATTGATTCCTGCAGCTAACATTGAGGGACCGTATGCCCCGCTCCCTTCACCGATGACTTGACGGTTATTATTAGCATCGGACAAGGAGATGAATAGTACAACAAGCGGCGCACGTGCTATTAGAAATAGATCGGCTTAAGTGCACTCCAGTAAAACAAAAATTGCTTCTGAGCCTTAAAAGCGAGACAAAGCTTTCATCTCCGGTATCAACTATCAAAAGGTAAGGGTCTGTTAATTCGAACTTCAAATATCTCATTCCCAAATATCATACAAAATTAGTTCGTTAAGGATAAATTTAGCTTTTCTCTAGGATTTAGACCCAGACGAGTCTCTTTTTTTTTTTTTTTTTTTTTGGTCCTAGACATTGAGGAAGAACGTTTGACAATGATTTTTTATATGTCACATCTTTTATCCATGGAGATTAAGTAAACATTACGAGCATTATTCTATTGTGTTGTGCCACATTCCAGTTTTTTTTTCTTTTTAATGGAGCGACCAAAATATGCAGAAAACAGCACACTCGTCTTGATGATGCCGTGACCTTGTTCTAGTCTTTTCGTGTAATGATCTGTGAGTTTTAAGATATGATTGGTAAGAAAGTTCATTGGTTCCTGACGCTAATAGTTAGGAATGTGCGGTTGTGATCATACCCTTGCAGATACTTGAAACAAGTGGAAAGCTTGTATGCTTAGAGCAGTTGTAGCATAATCACCCTGTTTCACCCATTTTATTCCTGCAACAAAATATCTTTCATTGAATGATATATTTCGGCTTTTATTAGAGAAGACACATGTTTTCTGCTAAATCCAGACAGAGGATATCAAAATACAAGTGTTATTTACAATTTATATATTACGATATTAACGCTTAATGGCTGGCTAACTTCCACCTCTGGTCCTAAATCATGCCAGAATTTAATCAACAACACAACCTAGTGATAGTTCAGCACAAAGCTGCTATCCAATCAATAGTATGCCCCTAGATCACAAACACAACATCGGAATTTGTTCAATAACACTGAGCTTGCGGTACAACACCAAAATTTAATTGACAATGCTACACTAGGATGTAGATACTTGCTGGAATATAATCAACAACGAGAATCTAGAAATTATAGCTATGAAAACTTAAGTGCAATAAAGTAAAGGCATTTGATATGTTGTTCAGGGGGGCTCTTCATTGGATGACTCATGGTATTTATAGAACAATTTTGTAACCATCGAGCGGTTACTCCTTCTTTGGTAACTGCCTTTGACCTTTCCACACATTCCTTTGCCTTCTTATTTTTGCCTCACTGCTTCCTCATTCATCGACAGTGGTTGTATGACTTGGTCATTGAACAAGAATCGTTCCTTGACTCTACACAATCTTTTGTATATTCGATTGTTTCCACTCAAATTTTGGTGTCAATACTACTCGACTTTTGTAGCTGTGACATTATTCTGATATCTAGACACATGCTAATTTCGTCCCTTATCATTGAACCATTGCATATAAATTGGGACTCGAAAAACCTACCTAAATTGCCATGGGCCAATAAAAAGGACTAAGTAAAAATAGCAAGCACAGAGACATGCACATGATACGTGTAGCTTGATGTCTAACTGAGAAGGTTTAGAGAAATCAAAAGGGTATCTGCCCATTGCAGTCTCGCATTGGCATCATACCTTCTTAACATCGGCCCTACTTAAAGAAATTCGGGGAAAAGAAAGGCAACATCTACATTGCAATCTCGCGTTCAAAGTCGTATCTTTCTTAACACCATCCTATATATCCTTTGGCGGCATAGGTACAAGGGCTAGGTTGTGCGTGTCACGCCCCGAACCCCGAGCGCGAGCACATCCCACTGCGGTCGATCAAATATGCGACATCCCAGGATACGTCGCCGACCCATTCATTTTATTACGCATGCAGAAGCGAAACAAATCCCCTTTCAACATTTAACTTGGGATAGAAAAGAAGACAATCAATCACAATACCAAACACTCATTTACAACACATAGGTTTAAATACAACTCTAGGCTGTCTACAAAATAGACAGCTCGACAAAAGGGGAACTATCCTAAAACCAATTAGCATGACATGTTCACTGATACTTCAATCTTCACCTTTCCAGACTTAGGGCTTCGGGCCCTCCACGACCGCCATCTAGGGACCTGAAATTTTAATCCCACAACCGGGATGAGACGATGTCTCAGCAAGTTCAACCCCCTAAACCCCTATTAGCAAGAAAATACACCCCAGGTGGCCTAGCCACATCACACAGAAGACTTACCTCGTCTCAGTTTCTTTCTGCAGGTTAGCACAATTCAAATCACTCAATCACATGTAGTAATAATAATTCAACAATTGGAATGTCATTACTTTCATATAAATCACAATCGCACTTAGCACGCATTCCAATTATTATTCACTGCCACACAAGGGCATAGCGTACTCGCTGTTCGGCTATCTACTGGCATATAACCAGGCATCGCCTCCCCACCTTGGAGCCTGGCTTCGTCAATACGTCGACGGCGTTCCCGAAGGAGCATGGGCCCAGAATCAACTGCGACCCGCATCCACCGCGTGGGCATCCCATATAGGGGCAAGTCCGGCTCAACAGCCCAGGACGATTCCTCTTAATTATCACACAGCCAAATCATACTCGATCTCGGGACACTTTATATTTCAATCAATGCTTCCAGTTAAAATAGTGATCCCGACCATTTTTCTCCATATTAAAAATATTCCAGAAATTACTCACGTGTGTGGGGACACGCTAATTTCGAATCAAAAGCCAATATCTCACTTTTTCAAATCCCACTATTTAATATAATAATTAAAATCCAATTTTTGCATCAAAACCCGACATTTGGGTTTTTATGAATAAAATCCTTATTTATCCCAATCAACACTCAATTTGCCACAATCAATCATCAAATTCAAATTCTAAATACACAGTAGCGATCGGCACGAAATTCTAAGAGTATAAGGTCCCGACGAAATTTTTGAACTTTAATAAATAATTAAATTTATTCCGAAAATTAATTAAATAATAATATTCATATTTTTCGCAATCCACATTCAATTTATAATATCCGACCATCAATTCCAAAATCCGAATACACAGCAGCGACCGGCACGAAATTCTAAGAATTTAGGGTCCCGACAAAATTTTCGAAAATTAATAAATAATTAAATTTATTCCGAAAATAATTAAATAATAATATTTTAATAATTTCGAATAATAATATATTATTAAATTATTAAATAATTTCGAGATATTTAAATAAATCAAAAGTAAATTCCTTTATGTCACATCAAGGCTTATATTAATATAAATCTTTATTTAGCCTTAAATTAAACTCACTTTAAGCTAATTAAACACATTAATATAATCCACACTTAAATAAATTAAACTAACCACCTAATCACAATTAGCATAAACTAAGCACACCTAAAGCATAATTAACCATCTATGCTAGGTTTAGTGAGTTAAACTCACTGGATTAGCGAGCCGAGCGGACCAAAACGACGGGGACGACGCGAGGATCGACTTTCCTCAAAGCGGGCCGAGCATCCAGGCTCGGGAAGGTAGCCAAAACGGGCCAAACACCCGCTGCATACCCATTTTCTGCAGCTGCTGGTCACGGGCGGGAGAGGGCCAAACGACGGTTGGTTCGGGTCAGAATGGGTGGAGGAACGGCGGAGGAGCTGAACCGGACTTAAGCGGGGCTTCACGGTGGCCGGAGGTGAGCTGGACGGCTTCGGTGGAGCTCCACCAGATCTGAAATCGCTGCTGGACTCGCGGAACAGCAGGGACGACGGTGAGAGGAAGACGGAGGCAGGCGGAGCCGTGGCGGTGCACAAGACGGCGAACTGGCTAGGCGACGGCTCCGGCAGTCCTTGCTGGCTCCAACGGTGGCCGGCCCATCTTGCACGACGGCTTGGACAAGCAGATCCAGGCGGAGTAGCGACTGGACGAGCTGGGGAGGCGCGACGGCAAAGAATCGGTTCCGGCGGCTTCCACGAGCGAGCGACGGCGAGGACGGCGACGGGCGGCGCTGTTGCTCCAGGCGACGAGCAGCTTCTCCTCTGCAGTTTCGGGCTTCAAGAAGAAGATGAAGAGAGGCTGAAGAAATCGCATGGTAGGGAGAGGAAGAAGAGAGGGAGGAGAGAGAAGGAGGAGAGAGAGAGAGATGGGACCATTTTTCTTTTCTTTTTTCTTTTTCTTTAATCTCACCAAATGGCCCACCATGACCTAGGATGACATCACACTCCACTATCTCCCACAACCTCTTCCAATGGGTTCGCTTGCAATTTCCGCTAGGGTCCAATTCTTTATACAACAACTTCTTCAATTTCACTCGATTCTCTTCCAATTGAATTAAATTGAAGCCCATAAAATTAATCAAATGTCACAACACTTCAATTCACATCTTCACTTGCCCGTATAACTAACTTAAGTCCTGAAAGCGCGACCAAAAGCGGCTTACTAATTTCTCGAGCTAAATTAGCTATTTCTTGATTATTTTGCTGAAAAGCTCGGCTTGCATGAAAAATCTTCCCAAAGATGATTCAATGATCTTGAAATGATTTGTGACACACCCAGACTTCCAATTTCTGAATTTGATCTCAATTCCACGGTTAATTTCACTTTGGCACGATACTAGCGCGGCCCAACCTATCGGGTAGCATTTATAAATTTTCATGCATTTGACATGTGGTTGATTATCTCAAGCCACAATGTACATCTTTGAAACATGGGCGACTTTCAGTTGTCGGGGGTAATCTCAAGATTTCAAATACGAACACAGGGTACCCAATCGATAGAAAAGTCAATCTAGTGCTGATCAACAAGAATTGTGCAATCTGGTGGAATCACCCACACCTGATCACATGACTCTGTTGAGTCGACCTATCTCTGATCTCTAATCGATTTTTAATTGTGTCGTAATGACCCTTGCAGATTAGCTCGATTGAAAGATCACTTCATGGCCAAATTCTCGAGTCGAATGCATTAGAAACTCTTAACGGCTTCACCTGATAGGCCAGTTTTCACATGAGTGGCCGACTCAAGGAAAAGAACTATATACGTGCCAACGAAATGCCCGTCTCAATTTATTGAAAGTAGAATTGGAAAATCGGGATGTCACGGTGCGTGCCATATGCATGCTAAAACATTACAGCATGCGTAGCAATTTATAATCACAAAAAAAAATTATTTTGACAAAATTAAAAATTAATCTCTAAGTTATTAACCTACACAAAAAGGAAAAAAAAAAAAAAACCCAAGTTAGTGAAGTATTTAAAGACGATAAAAAAAAAAAAGGCCTAAATCCACAAAAATGTCTCTAGCGAAGTTGCCAATCTGTCGCAACCTCTTTTTCCTACCCCTGATTAAAGGGGCGCCTATGGAGGCTAATGGCTTAGCTAGGTCTATTAGGCTTAGCCCGGGCTTTCCCAAGCCTACCAATTCAAGACTTATGATTTGAGTTTTTAACCTATAAGTTAATTTTAAAAATGAGTCGCCACTAATCAATTTAGGGTTGGCTGATTAGAAACCTAAGCAAAATATCGAGAAGAATATTCGCATATGTGCAACCAGAGAAACTAGGTTCGGGGACTTGATTACACTAGTTAATCACTAATACCCTTTTGGTACCTAATCTTGTTTAAACCTTGAGGCTTTTTGGATTTTCAAGGGGTTATTCATGAATTTGTGGAGGAAAAAAAAAAATTTGGTCTTTTTCTTTTTTTTAACATAAAAGGGCATTTTTTGATATTTTATTTTTGGGCCTTTTGGGAAAAAGGGGATATTTTGGAATTTTTTCCAATTTTATGAAATATAAATAATTATTTTTATTAAAATATTATTTTTTATTATAATATAATTTTATAAACGACCCGAGTCGAACCCCGGGTTGGGTCTGACCCAGTTCATTAAAACCAGCGGCTCGAGTTGGGCCCAGAGTATGGGCCAGCTGGTATACCCCTTTTTTAAAAAGGGATAAGTACTGCAAAAGTCTTAAAATTTATTACGAAAATGCAATTGAGTTTTAAAATTTACAAAAAGTGCAATTAAGTCATAAAACTTGTCAAAATGTTTCAATCGAGTCCTAAAATCGACGTCGTCACAATAAAAGATTGGGAATATTGTGTCGTAGTGAGGATGATTTTGAATTTTTGGTAATTTCTTTCCTTAAAAAAAATTATATAAACAACCACCAATCAAAAATCCTGCACCTCTCCCTCCCTCCTCCCCTCGAGTGGTGGTAACTTTATCTAGGATTATGACACGACGGTAGGCGATGAAGTGATGCAACCGTAGGTTGACAGATGTGTGGTTGGCGAAGGAGAAGAGGTGCTCGGATAAGAATAAGGAAATGGGGAAAAAAAAAGAGAGTAAAAAACGAAGGGAAGAAAAATCCTTCTCGGAGGTCACATGGATCGTCCAAACGGTGGGCAAGGATTAACGGAGGCCGCGGCCGTGGCCGCAGCGGCGAGTCTATGCACTGGGTTGAAAGGGTAGAGAAAGAGAGGAGAGGGAAGCTAAGTGTTTGTCTGGTATATGAGTTTTCACTGATGAAGGTGAATTAAAAATTTAAATTCATTCCCAAACTTTAGGTTCCCAACTCTTCATGTATTATATACCCACTCAAAACATTAAGCGAATGAATTTCCAGCGGCAATCATACTATAAAATGCAATTACATCAACCGCTTTATAAGATAAAGATAAATGCAGTAATAAGGTACTCAATAAGCTGGTAAACATTAGTTAAGAATTGATCTTGTCCACAAGAAGCATCATTCTTCAATAAACCAAACAGATGTTACAAATACTAGAGACTCAAGTTCATAAATTTTATTGTCCCACTTTACATTATTTTAAGAAATGATCACCTTTCAAATGATATAATCAGGCAACATCTCTATCTCTAATTAGGAAGTGAATTTCAGAATTTCTGGATCTTGCTTGACAAGAATCATCTCGTCTTCGTCGGTGGTTATCCATGCATCGATTCCTCCAGTCTCTTCATCGTCGATAAGAAAAATCGATTTGAAATTCGACGATGTGTTGCTCACGAGAACTGGCCTTCCCCACCCAAAATCATTCTCGCATAGCCCAAGCCGGCACCAGCTACTGAAACCAAACGGACAATCTTTGCCTCTGGCCAAAATTTTGACAAGTTCGGCTAGAGAATCGCCCACCATCGAGCATAATTCCTCCCCATCTGCTACTGTTGCGTACTTCGTTTTGGCATCCGCTATCATGTCGCGTATTACATTCACCATTCCGTCGAACTCCAACTCAATTTTTCCAGCCGTTGGCTGACCAGATTGCACCCACGTGACGGCAAAAAGATTGCCGCAAGAATTCGCGGGTATCGCCAAATTGATCTTCTCGCGCAAGTTAACTGGCATACAAACTACGAAAGTCCTTTGTTCGCCATGTTTATATCGGCAAATATTGACGAAAGCCCTACCCAGTAGTGCCGAAACGGCCTCCACCCTTGAAGGCCGGGAATTGTTGCCCATCGAGTCCTTTGCATCGTCCCTAGCTAAGGCTTTCAGCTTCGATAAAGCATCGGCGTTGAACCTTAACCTACTCATGATGAGTTCCTCGTTGCCAATACGTCGTGGACTCAACTTCGGAACCGCCAACCCTTTCACTGGGAGTAGAGATGACAACTCGAAACTCGGAGTGACTATCGCCTCTACATTACCTCGGCAAGTGGTAGCCCACGAATTAATGAACATCGCCATGGTGTACATGTCGCCGATCTTGTGTGTAAAGCGCACGCTGATCGCTAAGCCGCTACTTTGGCGTAAACGAACTCAACTCCAAGGTCGTTGCAATCAATAAAACAATCATCATCCTCGATATATCTCCCTGCCATAGGATAAAAGAGTGTTAGGGTTTCAGAAAGTGACTCCTCCATCTGGAGAAGCCTTTGAGAAATATCAACTCCTGGGTTCTCAATGTTATCTCTATAGTAGAACATAACGCCTATGTAAATTGGCATTTGAAGCTGATCCAGTGATGCTAACTTCAATTTTCGCTGGTTGTTCGGTGTCGGCACCGATGGTTTGACAAACTTCTTCCATCGTACTTCCACCTTCATGCTTGTATTGCTTCTCAAGATATCTAGTCAAACAAGGATGGTGAGTACGGTTGTGTGCAAGATTTGTCCAGCGTAATGCTCGTTTTATACAGCTAACCAAGAAGATATTTAAGTCCTGGAATTAATATGCATCTTAAGACTGGTGTGACGGAGTCGTTATATGTCCATTCCCCATCTCCCTCATCAAGATTTTCTTTTTATGACCAAATCAAGTAATGTGAGGAACAAATGTGTGGCATCCAAGAATTTCAACGATCATTGGACAGGTGACGGTTGTGACCAATCGATAAAAGTATTATCAAACTATAGCAATGGTATAAATGACGGGCAGTCATCCGTATTTGTTTATTTGTCGGATTGGCATAGTATGTTAAGCAATGGATTGATCAACCATGCAACAAGAGAAAATCTTTGGACTATGATTGATTAATATTTTATTTTTGAACCGAAAGGATGGAATTCGGTCTTTCATAAGGAATATGCATGCTGAAATTTAAAGAATAAATTTTCTTAGGATGTTGGACGGCACGCAAGAATTTCAATTTTATCCTTGTATATGAAACAATTTGATTATGGGGATATTAAATTAATTTGGGCTTTTATTTTAAGGACTTTGGGCCCAAAATTTCGGGCCCAAGCAATGCCCAAAGAGCCCCCCAAGAATGTCGACCGGACCAAGAACAAGGGGGGGATGCCATCCAACACTTGTCTTTGATTACCTCCACTTGTCCTTTCCATGAGAACACTTGTCACCTGCTTGCAAAAAATGGTGATTAACTATTAATCAAAGAACAAAAAGGGAGGGGGTTTCGGAATTGAAGGGAGAGAGAGAAAGGGAGTGAACCGAGCAATTGAGAGAGGGAGAGAGGGTCGAGTGAGAGACCCAAAGAGAGGGTGAGTGGGCATACGGGCGTGAGCCGCGAGGGGGAAGAGGAAGGCTGTCTTCCGCCGTGTCCAAGCTGCCGCCATTAACACCGCTAATCCCTGTCACCATTGAGCCAAGCCAAGACCCTCCTGAACCCCTGTTTTTGGCCAGCAATCGAGTAGAGAGGTTTAAGGCAAGTAGAAGTTCTTCAATCTATGTTTTGCTTGATGTTTTATCTAGCTAAGAGTTTGTGGATGTGAGAAAGGTGAAATTTTAGAGCAGCATGTTGGATTTGGACATGAAAGATGAAGCTAGATCAAGAAAACTAGGTAAAAACAGGGCATGCATTGTGGATTTCGAATTTTGTGATGGAACAAGAATTTAAAGATCTGACTATGGAGGATTTTTAGAAGTGATAAGGCTGTGTTATAGTGTAATACACTCGTATACATTTGATTGTGGATGTTGGAGGTCGAAATTCAAGGAGTAGGAAAAATCCTAGTTAGATCAGTGGACTGTTTTGTAAAGGACAGTGTGACCCTCGGTGACTTTTTTATTTTTCTGTAATTTTCTAGCTAAAATTTGACTTTGAGTCCTTAATGAAAGTTTGAGAGCATATCTGTAGGAGTAACATATCAAAAGTTTAGCATAAATGGACAAGATTTGGTCGACGAAATGATTTTTATACGGAAATGTTAAATCTGGAAATTTTACAGAACGTCAATAAGGAATACCGGAATTTTTACTCTTGATACGTAAGGAATTTGACATGGTGTTCTTCACAATTGTTTTTTCTTAAAGTCTCATTGATAACATGTTAAAATTTCACAATTTTCCGAGCTTATTTAGTATTTATTTCAAAATATTTACCAGAACTGTGCATGGTAAAATTCGAGTTGCTCTATTTTCGAATTTTCACAAAATGTCCCAAAAACGAATATGTTTTGTAATGGTTATGTGATATGATGATACTGGAATTGGCATATCATGTAATATTGAGATGTGATGAGACTCAAGAGACATTTTTTCATTGCATTGAATAGTGTTTTTGGAAATTAAGATGTTAAGTGTTACCGTTGGACCGTCAGGTCAACAATGCCCCAGGAGTCGGGATGCCTAGAGGTTCGAATGAGTCGATGCCCTTTGGATACCTAGTTGTATTATGAATACATGCCTAGAGGTTTTCCTCAGAAGTCTTGGGATGCCCGGTTGTATTATGATACATGCCCAGAGGGTGGGGGGTTGTATTATGATGTATGCCCGGAGGTTAGGGGTAACCATGCCTATAGTCCCCAGTGATTCCTCGTAATGCCAGGTGGGGCGCGAGATGCCCAAAAGTTCGAATGAGTTGATGCCCTTTGAATACCCAGTTGTATTTTGAATACATGCCTGGAGGCTTCCACGACGCCAGGGTTGGATGCAAAATCCCATAAGGATGCAAACATTGGTCCTCTGGGGGGATAAAACCATTTGAACGATTAAAACCGATGATTATATTAAGTGTGAGTATGGTTGGTTATGGGACTAAATTGTATGGCATGGAATGGGACGTGTCATAATAGTTTGGCCCCATGATTGAGACTGGTGTAACTGGACATGATGCATCTGAATCTTTTAAAATTACATTGGCCATAGCATTAAAGGATTTCATGATTTTGATGTATATTGATCCATCGACTACCTGATTTTTGCCTACCATACTTGAATCTGGATATTAATAGTAATGCTTGATATAGCTTGATGAATCTTTTACTACTGAGTGGTTGTACTCACCCCGTTTGGGGACTAATATTTCATACTAGACAAGATACCTCTGCCGCCACCGCCACCAGTAGATGGACCGAGTGGTTGGATATGGCCGTGAGGAGGAGGACAGCAGAGGAAGAAACTTTTGGAAGCTGACACTGATCAATGGACATTAAGTATACGACTGTTTCAAAAGATGTTGGTCATCCTTTGAAAGTATAGCCAAGTATAAAAGACTACGGCATTTTGGTGTACCGACGTATGATGTTCATCTAGTTATGTCAATAAAAGTGCTCGACTTTAACTTATATAAGATGTTTAGTTGGTGTGCAATATTTTCTGAATATAGGGAAGGGAGTTGTTGGATATGCTTCCATCATATAAATTGCGCAGGGACCGATCTAAATGATATAAACCCCCAAGATTGATAGACCTTCAGGTTAAGCAAGAAAATGGTAATCGAACTATGGCGACCCTAGCGGTTCGGGGGCCGTCAAGGGGTGCCACAGAATGTATATATTAGATCCATCTAAGAAACATGGAATACTAAATACCTTATAAACCTTTCATAATTTTTTTTGGCCACGTGCACCTCGCCTATTTCACCTTCTTATAATACACATGAATTGTTAATTTCCAAACGATGAAGTTTATATATGGATATTAAAGACATCATTATTAGATAATATTGTTAGAGACATTATTAGATCTTAAGGATTATTATTTTTTATTTATATCCGAGGATCTGCGTCATTGCTCCGTAAGGCTTATGCCCAAGTATCCACAACTATACCTCGAGGAAGACTAGCATGGAACCCCACCACCATGGCCCCCACTTAAGACGTGAGAGCAATGCGGGAGTTCGAACTTGCAACCTCTCGATGAGGAACCAAGCCACCCTACCAATGCAGCTGTCCACTAGTGGGTTTAAATATAATATTTTATGTCTTGTTATTTTCTAAAATGGCTAATAACCTTATTAAATAGATTATTCCTTTCCCTATGCGTATTGCTCTGTATCGCATCTCGCATGGAACCCACCAAGCACGTTACTTGGGCTCATTCATTTCGACCGCTGACTTCCAGTGCACCACCATGTAGAGATTGCCACAGGAATTCTCGTGCCATAGGAGATCTGTCCGTCCACGCAAGTTCACAGTGTGCGCAATTAGGAGTGGCTTGGATTGCGTATTTTTAAGCTTGGCAATGTCCAAGAGAGTAATCGACGCGAGCGCCGTGACCAGTTCCACACGAGAGGGTTCCCTTCCGGAATCGAACCCTCCCCTCCTCGCTGCGGCTTTCAGTTTCGAGATGGATTGGCTGTCAAACATAAATCTTTTCATGACGTGTTTCGCACCTGGCAGTAGTCTGACGGGAGCTTGAGCTTAGTCAAGTCGCTTGGTGGGAAAATAGATGATATATCAAAGCACGGACGGATCACCTTGTTAATGCTTGTGCGACATGCCATCGCCCACTTGCTCAGGAAGGACGACGTAGTGTGCATGCCGGCAATTCTGTGTGAGAAGCGCAGGCCGACCACGATGCCACCACAAGCGGACGAGCTCATTTGGACAACCACCAGAGGTGGCGCAATCTGGTCGTTCGGATGAGGTAGAGTTGCCAAATGATTGAGGACATCATCAGGGTCAGTTTCTCCATGGAGAATTTGATCCAGAGTGCCATCAACTTCGGCTTCCAAGAACTCCACTCCTTGGTCTTCACATTCAACGAGGCACTTCTCTTCAACGTATTGGCCCGCAAGAGGGTAAAAGAGGGTTAGGGTTTCCGCAAGCGATTTCTCGAGTAGCAGAAATCTCCCGCCATTAGGTACGAATGAAGGGTAGCGCACATCCTTTTTGGATGAGTAGAAGAGAATGATACCAACATAAACTGGAGGCTGAAGCTGATCAAATAGAGAGACTTTTAGCTTGCGAATGCGGTTAGCTCTTGGACCTGGGGGTTTGATCAATTTCTTGCTCTTTGTCTCAATCTTTACTTTTCTTTCAAAGTTGACTTCACTATCGTGCTTTTTCCCACTCGTTAGTATCACCCTCTATATAGAGTTCTATCTCTCAAACCCTTCACACTAAAATAAATTAATAATAAAAAGTGGAGTTTAATAACACAAAAAATCCAGGATACACACATAACAAATTTATCCACAACTAATTTTTTTACCACGAAAAATCCTAAACTTGTACACTTATAACAAATTTATCACAAACTAACATTTTGACTATTGAAAATCTCAAATCAGTACACATATGAAAATTTTACCCTAATTATTTTTTTTTACCACAAAAAATCCCAAAATGGTATACCTGTGATAAATTTACCATTCATTAACTTCCGTTAAATTTTACTATTAAATTTGTTGATATCGATTAGACATGGTGATGTGGTAAGTTCATGTGGAAATCCATCGAGTTAATATCAAGAAAAACACCAAATTTATCACATGTGTACAATTAAATTTGTCATAGGTATAGTTTGGGGTTTTCGTGATATTTATTCTACCATGCCACATCACCATGTGTCCTTGACGTCAGCAAATTTAGCAGTAGAATTTGACGAAAGCTAATGAAGAATAAATTTATTACAAATATACAAATTTGAGGTTTTTCGTAGTCAAAAAAAATTAATTTTAGTAAATTTATTACATATATATTAGTTTGGGGTTTTTTATTATAAAAAAAATTAGTTTGGAATAGATTTATCATGAGTCTACCAGTTTGAGATTTTTCATGGTATTAATCCTAAAATATCTTACCAAACAATATAATAGTTTGTACAGGTCATAACAAGTGACATGCCGCTGAGTTTCATGCATACAATTATAAAAAGTGTAAAGCCACTAAAAATTAGTTCGTATATATACCTATTAAACAATGATCCATTTATAACTAAGCTAATACCACGGAAAACTCCAAACTATATACATGTGATTAATTTACTTTCAATTGAATTTTATTGACAAATTGCTAAGTTAAATCTGGGGTTTTATCTTCAATTTATCATAGGCGTACTAATTTGTGATTTTTTATGGCATTAATCTAATTTTATCATCAAACTAGCACATCTATGATAAATTTACTCTCCGTTAATTTCCATTAAATTTTATTGTCAAATTATTGAATTGGATTATATGTAGCAATCGATGAGTGTACCAATTTAGAGTATCATCCTCCATTAATCACAGGTGTACCGATTTCTGATTTTCATGGTATTAATCCAATTTAATGGTTAATTTTTTAAGAATGTACCAATTTGGAGTTTTTTGCTTTAAAAAAATTAGTTTTTGGTGAATTCATTATGAGTGTGCTAATTTAGATTTTTCGTGATATTAACATTTTTAACTAAACTCCCTAATGAATTCTTCAACAACCTAGCCTATGGGAGGTACTAAGTGGTTGTGATAAGAAGAGAGCCTATGAGGGTGTAAGGACTTCGAGACTGTGTTCGTCGATCTGCACAAAAGTACTTTCAATAGTGTTTCCACCATGTGATGATGACCCCAATGTAGAGTGCATCGTAAGTGCCAAAACTTAACATAGAGGGACATTCTAGTACCAAATGTTCTAAAATGTATTCTTAAGTGCCAAAATCGAAAAAGAATTTAAGTGCCAACATTGAGAAATTCCAGCTAAAGTGCTAACGTGGCATTTTCTAACGACTTTTTTTCACTAATGTGGTAATTTTTTTTTTAAATTATCCACGTGGCAATTCTTTGAAAAAAAAAGTATCCACATGAAATAAAATAAAAAAGTCCACACGGCATATAAGCCCCAAAATTAATTTTTGATATAAATATTAATTTTAAAAAAGGCAGCCACAACTTTGGCGAGGGCCTCTATGGCACTAGCCGCTACCACCATCCCACCATCGTTAGAAAGAGCCAGTGACGATGGGGTGAAGGTCAGCCGAGGTTGTCAAGCCCCAACCAATGGCCGACAACCCTAGCCAATTGCTGGCAAGGTCTTGAAGGCCTTCCCCCAAATCCAACAAAGGTTGTTGAACCTCGCCCCATCATTGCTGGCCTTTTTCGATGATGGTGGGGCAACAATGGCCATCACTGATTTGCTACTACTCCTCCTCTTTTTATTTAATTTTTTAATTTAATTAATATTTATAATAAAAATCAATTTTGGGGCAAAATAAGGTCGTTTTGCACATTCATTGCTAAGTAGGCAACTTCGGCGAGCCACATAGACCAATTTATTCTTAAATTAATGCCACATCAAATTTTCAGCTACTCGGACACTTTGGAATTCACTCAAGGCTTCCATCTAAAATAGTGATCCCATCCTCTCTTCTTCATATTAAAAATGTTCAAGAAATTATTCACATGTGTGGGGACACGTTAATTTCGAATCAAAAACTAATATCTTTCTTTTTCAAACCCCACCATTTAATATAATTCTTAAAATCCAATTTTGGTGTCAAACCCGACACTTGGGATTTTCTTAATAAAGTCCATATTTTTCGCAATCAATACTTAATATGCAATATCTAACCATCAAAATTCATAACATGAATATATAGCGGCGATCGGTGCGAAATTTTGACAATTTAATCAATACTCAATATGCAATACCCAACCATCAAATTCATAATATGAATACATAGCAGCAATCAGCACGAAATTTTGACAATTTAAGATCCCGGAATAATTTTCAAAAATAATAAATAATTAAATTTATTCCGAAAATTAATTAAATAATAATATTTTAATAATTTTATATAATATGAAATATTATTAAATAATTAACTAATTTCGAAATACTTATTTAATCAAAAAATAATCAATTAAGGTCTAATCAAAGATTATACTAATCTAAACCTCTACTTAGCCTTAATTAATCATACATTAAACTAATCACACCCCTTAATCTAATCTGCACTTAACTAAACTAAACTAACAACCTAATCTCACTTAACTTAAACTAAACCTCCATAAAGCATCGTTAACCTTCTAATCAAGGTTTAGAAGCTAAACCCACCGGAATAACTTTTCGACGAGTCCACGGTGAAGACAACGGCAAGGCGGTTGATAAACCTCCATGCGGTGACACCAAGCGAGGACTGGAAGGCACCCAAAACGAGCCTTGAAGATCCGGAGCTTGCTGGAATTCCGGCTATTGATCTTGGCCAGAAGAAGAGGCGCCGGCAACTGGTTGGGCAGAGAAACGGCGGGGATGGACGGTGGCAACTTAGGCGATGACTAGCAGTGGCTCTGGCAGTGTTGGCAACAGCAAGCAGATGCTGGTGACTCCGGACGACAATGTTGGAGGGTCGAGGTCGCACAAGCAACAGCAGAGCATAGCACAAGCTGTGAAGAAATCAAGAACAAAATACAAGAATGTAGAAGAGAAAGAACTTCTGTATTTACTTGAATCGAAGAACAAAAATATGTATTCATTGAGAGCTTTTCATCTCTTTTGTAATACAATCTCACTTCATCTCTATTTCTCTCTCTCTATATCTATATTCTCTATCCTCTGTTTTCTATATATTGAAAAACATAGTACATCGCAGCATATTGAAGACTTGAGGAAGAAGAAGATAAAACGGAAACTCTTCAACCAACTTAACAACTTTGATTACTTATCTAACAAACTAACCGCCCTAATGCATTAGAACACATGTATTTCCTATTAAAGTCTTCAGGCTCTTAAAGAACAATCTCTCTCTCTTCATGTCAGTCATGATTTCTTAATTTACTATCTTCTGCACTTCTTCCTCATTGCCACGAGCACAACATCAGCAGAGGAGGTTCATCAGCAGAGCACCTCAGTCATGAGCTTTGTTTTTAATTTCTTTTTCCTTATGCATTGCCACAGACTTATGTATTGCCACATATCCTGTCTTCAAATCACTATCTTTAACATCCCCCCGCAAATTGGGAAGGGGTAAAGACCCCAAGCCCAATTTGGTGTGAAGAGTGAAATGTAGAAATCGAGGTAAAGATTTGGTAAAGATATCTGCAATTTGGCGAGTACTGGGAGTATAAGAGACAATTAAGGATCCTGAAGCCACCTTTTCACGAACAAAATGAAAGTCGACTTCAATATGCTTTGTGCGAGCATGTAAAACAGGGTTAAGTGAGAGAGCAATGGCTGACTTGTTGTCACAAAAGAGAGATGTTGGAGCAGATAAACTGATGCCAATGTCTCGAAGTACAAAACTGATCCAAGTAAGATCAGTTGTAGCTGTGGCTAAAGCTCAATATTCAGCCTCTGTTGAGGAACGAGAGACTGTAGATTGGCATTTTGCTGACCAAGAGATGAGGTTGGAGCCAAGGTATGTACAAAAACCAGTGGTAGAACGCCTTGTAGTACTACACCCTGCCCAATTAGCATTAGTAAAACCATACAAATGCATGAAGCTATTAGAATGAATTGTTAGACCAAGATCAACAGTGCCTTTCACATATCGAAGAACCCTTTTGAGTTTGTAAAAATCTCCTAATGTGGGCTGCTGCATCTTCTGACAGAGAAGATTAGTGGCATAAGCAATATCTGGACGAGTGATAGTAAGATACTGAAGTCCACCCACAAGACTTCAATATTCAAGAGGATGCTTCAATGATGTGTCATCAACTGTCATAGTGACAAGCCATAATGAGAGAGGAGTAGAAATAGGTTTGCAATCTTTCATATTAGCTCAAGTAAGTAGATCAAGAGCATATTTAGTCTGAGAAAGGAATAGGTTCTGTGAAGTTTGTTTAACCTCAATGCCCAGAAAGTAATGTAGGAGACCAAAATCCTTCATATGAAATTGAAGACTCAGTAGATGGATCAAATGGGAAAGTAAGGAAGTTGAGCTTCCAGTGAGTACAATGTCATCGACATAGAGTAATAACAGTATGGTGTCTGAGCCATGATGAAACACAAACAATGAGGGATCAGTGGTGCTGCATGAGAACCCATTCTCAAGTAGAAAGTTACTGAATTTATCGAACCAAGCTCGTGGTGCTTGGCAAAGACCATATAATGATTTCTTAAGCAGACATACATGATGAGGCTTTTGAGGATGTATAAAACCTAGTGGATGTTGCATATACACAGTTTCATTCAAATTGCCATGTAGGAAGGCATTCTTAACATAAAGCTTATGAATTGGCCAATGCTTTGTCATTGCCACAGACAGGACAATTTGAATAGTAGCATGTTTAATGACAGGGCTGAAGGTCTCTGTGAAATCAATACCTTCTTCTTGATGAAACCCCTTAACTACTAGTCTAGCTTTGAGTCGATCAAGCTGACCATCTGCCGTAAGTTTGGTTTTAAACACCCACTTACATCCTATGGCATTCATATGATCAGTGCGAGGCACTAGTTCCCATGTCTGGTTTGTGTATGAGGCATCCATTTCATCTTGCATTGCCTGACACCATCCTCTGTCTATCAGTGCTGATTTGACTGTTTTTAATTCGAGAGGAACTTTATAGTTAGCCAAGCATGCATATTTAGGATTCGGTTTGACTATGCCAGACTTAATCTAGATTGCATAGGATGAACAGACATTATACCTTGTGTGTTGTCTGAAGAGCTGCTTTGTTCAAGTTGATTTCTGGTGACAAAGTGGATACTAGCATAGAGCATACTAGTTCCTTAGTATGTATTTGTGGTGTTTCAATGGAAGCTAAGACAAGAGTGTAGATATTCTGTATCAATCTAGTATCTTGCAGATGTCCCATATGTTCATTGGATTTAGGCTGAACATGTGCTGCGGCTATAGAGTCTAGAAAAGTTACTCCATTTATCCACTGTTTGTATAAGTATGTACCTTGATTATATATTTAGCTGGTAGTCAAGAGGTGAAAGGAAAAATTGTTTCATCAAAGACCACATGACAACTAACATAGACATGTCCATTAGTGGGTAGAAGACATTGATATCCTTTATGTCTTTCACTGTACCCCAAAAATATGCATGTAAGAGATCTTGGATCAAGCTTATGTTGTGCATATGGTCTGAGGCAAGGGTAACAAGCAGATCCAAAGACCCTTAAATGTGTATAGCTTGGTTTCTGTCGGTTCAACTTGCTGTAGGGGGAATGCATATGAAGTTTTGATGTAGGAAGCAAATTAATGATATAATTTGCTATCATAAAAGCATCTACCCAGTATTTTAAAGATACTTTGGTATGATACAACATTGTCATTCCTAGCTCAACCACATGTCAATGTTTTCTTTCAGAGAGTCCATTTTGTTCTGGTGTATAAGGACTAGAGATGTTCTGTTTAATTCCACATTGTTGTAAATGGTTATGAAATTTGTTGCTAGTGAACTCTCCTCCTCCATCACACTGAAGGAGTTTGATCTTATGATCAAATTGATTCTCGACTTGCTTTTGAAACGTGACAAAGATATCATAGACATCTGACTTCTGTTTCATTGGATATAACCAACTGTATCGAGAGAAATTATCTACAAAAATGACATAGTATCAAAAATTTTTAGAAGACTGAACTGGTGAGGGTCCCCAAACATCACAATGTATCTTTTCTAGGGGAGCATTAGTTGTATAGTCTAACATAAGAAAGGGTAAAGCTGAACTCTTAGCAATCTGGCAACTGCTACATATACTTTGAGTTCTTGAACTACATTGAATTAGGTGCTGACTCTGCAAGTACTTCACTGTTTTTAAACTGGTGTGTGCTAGCCTCTAATGCCACAAATCTTCTCCTACTTCTTTTTGAATTTGAGTGAAGAAAGCTTTTGTGACTTTAGAGTCGACTTGATACAGTCCCTTGACTTTCCTTCCTAGCCTCACTGTTGAATTGTTGCAGGTGTCCTTCAGATATACCCCATGTTTGTCAAAAATAAAAGAGCAAGGATAATCATCTGTTAACTTCGAACATATAGGAGATTTTCTTGATTTCAGGGACTATCAGTACATCATTCAGTGGTAACGAGCCAGTTTTTGTATGCAATAAGCCATTACCAACACAAGATATTGATAAACTAGACCCATCTCCTATCATAACAACATCAGTTCCATTATATAAAGAGCAGTATTGAAGCATACTAGGGTCTGTCGTGATATGAGCTGAGGCTCTTGTATCTGGATACCATTCAATGTCATGAGAGTCTTCAATGTGCATTGCTACTAGTGCAGTTGGTATTTCATCTGCTTAATATGAATTATCAAATCGATACCAACATCGAAGTGCTGTATGTCATAGTCTTTTACAAATTTGGCATTCTAATAGACTATTATTTGCTATTTTTGCATTTGGCACACTTGATCAGATGCTACACTTTGTGGTGGATATGACTTAGTGGCTTGATACTTTTGTACAAGATTTGCGTATGGTTTGAACCCCTATCCATAGTTAGACCAATTGTGTGGTGATTTGTTAATCTGATCTTCTTGGTTCGGATTCAGATTATTCATTCTATAGTATTGATTTCTTCTTGTATCAGCAAAATCATTACCACAATCTCGAGCACTCATTGCACATCCTCTGCCATAGCCATATCCTCCTCAATTATTTCCTTTTTGGTTTATGAAGTTAGAGTTTTGCACAACTCTAGCAAACTTTCTTTGGCCATAGTAGGCTAGATTAGGGTTATATTAATTCACAGAGTAAGTCTGTAGCCTAGTTTCAAATCTCTTGAGCTGACAGATAACCTCATCATAATCAGGCTAAGGTTTTCAGCAATACATTGTTGTTCTAAAACTTTCATATTCAGAACCTAATCCCTCGAGAACTCCAAACATCTTGGTTATCTCATCAACAGGTTTTCCAATGGCATTAAGTTGAACAAAATTAGATTTGAACTCTCGAAGATAAGCATTCAATGTTCTATCTCTTTTCTGACATGCTTGCAATTTTCCTCTTAGTTCGAACTCTTTTGCCACAAACTTTTGTGTGAAGCAATTAAGAAGAGTCTGCCATACCTCATATGAAGTCTCTAGCCCAATGATCAAGCTTAAAATGTTCTCAGATACTGCTCCACTTATCCAAGATGAGATTAATTGATCAGTCTTCATCCAATCTGTATGATCAGGATTCACCACTTCTGTTTCATTACCTTCAATCTCAACCTGCATCATTTGAGCTGGTGGTGGTGTTTCACCATTGATGAATCCAAAGAGATCCTGACTTTGCAAGAACCTATGAAATTATGCTTGCCAAAGTAGGAAGTTATCTTCAGCTAATTTTATTGTAACAAAATTGGTTGTATTGACATGAATCGGAAAAGGATATTTCTGCATCCTTGATGTCATACTATATTCCAGAAGCTTTTGAGAATGTGCTTTCTTGATTACTATCGAATGGACACCTCAGACTCTGTTCTTTGAACTTCTTGTTGTCATCTGGATCACTTAGGCAAAATGGATCACACAAACTCCATGAAAAAACTTCGAGTAGTATAGTAGAAGAAACTCGAGCTCTCAGGAAAGCTCTGATACCATGTGAAGAAATCAAGAATAAAATACAAGAATGTAGAAGATAAAGAACTTCTGTATTTACTTGAATTGAAGAACAAAAATATGTATTCACTGAGAGCTTTTCATCTCTTCGTAATACAATATCACTTCATCTCTCTCTCTCTCTCTCTCTCTCTCTCTCTCTCTCTCTCTCTCTCTCTCTCTTGAAAAACAGAGTACATCACAGCATATTGAAGACTTGAGGAAGAAGAAGATAAAACGGAAACTCTTCAACTAACTTAACAACTTCGATTACTTATCTAACAAACTAACCGCCCTAATGCATTAAAACACGTGTATTTCATGTTAAAGTCTTCAAGCTCTTAAAGAACAATCTCTCTCTCTTCATGTCGGTCATGATTTATGAATTTACTATCTTCTGCACTTCTTCCTCATTGCCACGAGCACAACAACAGCAGAGTAGGTTCATCAGCAGAGCACCTCGGTCATGAGCTTCATTTTTAATTTTTTTCTCCTTATGCATTGCCACAGACTTATGTATTGCCACAAATCCCGTCTTCAAATCACTATCTTTAACACAAGCTAGCTTCGGCTGACTTGCAATGGCTCTCCGGTGAGTTGGATGACCATCATGACGGCTTAAGCAACCACGGAGAGACTGAGAAGCAGCCTAGACGAACGGACAACGATGCTGGACGGCAAACGGAACAGCGATGAAAGGAGTGAAACAGCGAGCAGGCTAGCAGAGCAGCGCGCACGTGGGCGAACGGAGCGATGAGCGACAAAGGTGAGGGGCTCCGACTAGCGTGCGAGCAATCGGACGAGCGAGCAGAGGGGCAGCCAGAGCTTGCTAGTTCACACGGCTTCTCTCTCTCCTCTCCAACTCCCAAGGAATTCTTTGAATCAAGGAAGGAGATGAAGTGTGATGTGAGGGCCCTTTTATGAGAGCCAATGGGCTTCTTCCACTTATCCAAACCCCCTCCAACTTGGCCGCACCATGACCTCACATAACATCACCATCCACTCACCTCCAATCTTCCTCTACAATCTTCCAATAAGTCCATTTTGCCTCATCTCCCATGGCATACGAATTTCACATTTTTGTACATCAAATTCTTTCAATTTCATTCAATCCCCTTCCAATTGAGCCAAATTGAAGTCCATAAATTTATCCAATGTCACCACACTTCAATTAACATTTTTCCTTGACCATAGAACCATCGTGGATCCCAAAAGTACGACCAAAAGTGGGCCTACCAAATTTCCCGAACCAAAATAACCATACTTTGATTTTTTGCCAAAAAACTCAGTTTGCAAAAAAAATCTTCTGAAGATGAGTCAACGTTCCTAAAATGATTTGTGACACGAAAAGACTTCCAATTTCTGAATTTGGTTTCAATTTCACGGCTAATTTCATTCTAGTGCGTCCTAATTTACAGGGTAGCTTTTAGGAATTTTTATGTATTTGGCCTGTGATTGATCATTTTCAAGCCACAATGTACATCTTCAACACATTGGCGACTCTCGGTTGTCATGGGAATCTCAAGGTTTCAAATACGAACACAGGATACCACAATGACAGAAAAGTCGATCCAGTGCCGATCGACAAGAATTGTGCAATCTGGTGGAATCACCCACACTTGATCACATGCCTTTATCGAGTCGACATATCTTTGATTACTAATCGATTTTTAAATGTGCCGTAATGACCCTTGCAATTTAGCTTGGTCGAGAAATCGCTTCTTGGTCAAATTCTCGAGTCTGATGCATTAGAATCTCTTAATGGCTTCACTTGATAAACTAGTTTTCTCGTGAGTGGCCAACTCAGAGAAAAGAACTAGATGCACGTAGATGAAATGCCTGACTCATTCTATTGAAAACATAATTGGAAATTCAGGATGTCACATTGCCAATGTGCCATCCGTCTTTTGGTGGGGGTAAAGTTAAGATACAAATTTATCATCTTGAACTGAAAATTTAAATCCACGTGGTTAAAAATAGTTTTTAGGGTGAAATGTCTTGATTTAGGATAAGGGAGGGCGGGACAAAGGCTAATTGGATTAAGTCTTAAAAGGAAATATTTGTTACCGTAAGTTTCTCTCTCGGTACATGTATCATGAGGAGAAATTGTTCAATCAGTTCTAAACCTACTATACAAATGTCAACTTAGCCTTGAACTTTTCGATTTTGCCAATTCAATCTTTAAACTTTGCTTGAAATACGAATATAGTCCTTCTAGCCAACTTTCCTCGAAAATTACTGACGTATTAGTATGCTACCTATGATGTCCAACGATGAATGGATTGTCATGTCAGTAACTTCCGACAAAAATTGATTAAAATGGCTACATTGGAATTTTGCGTAAAAGTTTATGACTAAATTGGTAAAATTGAAATATCTATGGCTGAATTAATATCCATATAATAAGTTTAAAACCGATTGGGTACTTTGCAGTTTAGATAGTTAATTACCGTGTAAGTTTACAGGTTTTATCACAGGATAGATGGAGATTCTCTCTATCCCCCTTCCTGTTATTTTTTTGACTGTGTAAGTTTACAGGTTTTATCACAGGATAGATGGAGATTCTCTCTATCCCCCTTCCTGTTATTTTTTTGATATCGCAATGATTTCGATAATTATTCTACATGAATGTGGTTTACTTTTGAGTTCGCAACTAAATTATATGTGTTAACATTGATATTATTGAGACATCACTGAAGAGATCTTATCGAAATGAAGAAATAGAATCAAAAGAAATTAGGGTTAAATGTTTTGAGATAAGCGAGTAGAAAATCCTTTACGAATAAAGAATAGTTGAGGATTATTACTATCAAGATAGAGGCACTCTTCGATAAATTTGGGGCTCATGTACTTACACGACGTTTTACCAACTACAGTAAAAAAAAAAAAATGCTTAGGTTTGCCCTTTCAATCCAGCGGGGAGGATGGGCTGGTAATTCGTATTTTCGTGTTGTCTTCGCATTGACCATTTGTGTCGTTTCTTATCGTAATAAATATGTGGCTATGTAATTGTGTATTCCTTTTCTTCATAAATGAACCCAAAAGAAAAAAAAAAATGATGAATACCACGAAAAACTTTAAACTAGTATATCTATGACAAATTTACCCCAAATTTATACACCTATAACAAATTTACTCCAAATGACAATAAAAAATCTCAAACTAGTACATACATGACAAGTCTATAAATAAGAGTCTTATAATCGATCTTGTTAAAGGTGAAATGAACGAAAAGTCTATCCATCTCATTCTCTTCTTCATGTGAGTTGCGAGTGTTTGACCTTCAATTTCTTCCATCACAGATATCATAAAGGGTTTTGGATTCAAAGAGATCTTCATTGCATTGCATTACAAGAATTGATGCATGATTTTGAATTACGGCATAACATGGGGATCAGTAATATATACAGTAAGTTTTGCAGTATAACAAGTATTAATGCATGATTCATCTGTGTCAATGTCGATTACATCTGCCATACTTTACCGGATGCAATAACAAAGTTCATTCGTCTAGTCTCTTTGGAGACATTGAACAAAAGTCGGGAGTACCGATCTCTCCCTATGTTACAATATAGACCAAATTCAAGTCGGCTGTTTTGAGCACAATGGAGAAATCAAGAAACCGCACAGTAAGATTTTATTGAAAACTTGATGAACTTTTCAAGTAAATAAGTTCTATTGGTCCTGCTCTGCGATGTAGTAATTTCAGATTGGTTTTCCATCTAGCCAACGAGTATAGAAATCCAATGATTCCCGCGGCTTGTATTGAGGGACAGTATGCCCCGCTCCCTGCACCAATGACAAAACGGTTATTATTAGCATCAGACAACTAGATGACTAGTACAACGAGCGGCACTTGTGCGATTAGAAACAAATCGGCTTAAGTGCATTCCCGTAAAACAAAGAATAGAATTGCTTCTGAGCCTCAAAAGCGAGACAAAGGTTTTCATCTCCGGTATCAACTATCAAAAGGCAAGGATTTGTGAATTTGAACTTCAAATATCTCATTTTCAAACATCATACGAAATTAGTTCGTTAACGATAAATTGGGCTTTTCTCTAGGATTTAGACACAGACAACTCTTTCTATTTTGTCGTAGACATTGAGAAAGAACTTTTGACATCGTTTTGTATACTGTCGCATCTTCTGTCCATAGAGATTAAGTATATATTATCAGCATTGTTCTATTGCATTGTGCCACATTCCAGATTGTTTTGACAGAGCGACCGAAATATGCAGAAAACGGCACGCTCTTCATGATAATGCCGTGACCTTGTTCTAGTCTTTTTTGTGCAACGAATTGTGAGTCTTAAGATATGATGGGTAAGAAGGTTCATTGGTTCCTGACCTTGACAGTTAGGAATGTGAGGTTGTGGTCATACCCTTGCAGATACCTGAAACGAGTTGGAAAAGCTTGAATGCTTAGAGTAGAATGCTTAGAGCAGCTTAGAGTAATCACCCACATTGGCATTGCATGATAATTTGAATTCGTGGATGCACTTAAAAGCGACGGAAATATGAATGAACAGAGTATTTGCAACATTTCTACTCTTTGACCATGAGTACTAGTTGATAAGATTATACCTTGCAAGTGCTAAGCATTACTGCCAAGCATGGGATGAAGTAAGAACTTACCCAGCGACCTGCTCGCTGGAGATCCACGATCTCCATTCATCAACAATTTTGTATCCAAGTGACCTGGTCCACGCTTGAGTACCAGTGTAAGGTACGACTGAATCATGATCTCCACTGAGAGCAGATAAAAGAACTGTCAATTAACGACAATCAAAAGAAAAAGGGGCAACAACTATTGGGATCAAATAGGTTAATTCAACAAGTTCAAGTTACATCAATCCTATTAGGAGTGCCATGGCAAGAAGAGACATCTCAGTAATGCAGAGGGCATGAACATCACATATCTCACCTGTATATCAGTGCCCCGTATCCCTCAGAAATCAAACTTTTGTGATACGGGATCATACTTCCTGTATCGATGGTGTAGTTTCTCCGCACTCTAATGGCGCATATCTCCCAAGGACCTGCCACACTCGCCTATTACACGTAAGATAAACAAATGCTTGATCAAATAACCGGAAGCTCGACATTTCTGGGGCAAAGAAAAGCAACAAATTTAACACTTTACCGGTGCTGCGTGGATTGCTTCCCGAACTGCTTCGTTGTTTAACCATGCAGTTGCGAAATCATCATTCTGCAAACACAACTGAGAACATTATGATACGTAATGGGATACTGATTCTTGACTTATCTCGAGGAGAGAACGAGCACTGTTTTTAGGTCTTGCCCAATGTAAATTGGGACTCACATTATAGTAACAGATATATCGGTCTTTTGTTAACAAATGTGTTATGCAAATCTCCATCTTTACTCTTAAACGTAACTAATCAAGCATAGCAACAGCGATTGAAGGTTCTAGCCTTCTCAGAAAGCACTAAAATGTCGCCGTGCTTACATTTACAATGCCCTGGAATTTGATTTTCAACCTCCAGATGAGATTGGAAAAGCAATAGAAAATTAATCGTGCATACTAAAAGCTCGAATTACTCACAAAGCATGGGATGTGAAACGTGTTTGCAGACTGGGGACTCGATGTAACCGTGTTGTCCTTTCCTGATAGCCAAAGAGGCGAATCGTAACTAAACATTCTTTCTCTTGTGTAGAGAGGCTTCTGAGTCACCCCCAAATGATGGTGGCCAAGAGGCAGACTCGTGACCTTGTTACCTGGGTAGCGGTAGCACGGCTCAAGAATGTTGTAGCTATTCAAATCTGTCACAGCCTAGAAAGTAGCGGGAAAAATGTCAATTTATAAGCCATATCCCACTTGCAAATCTATTTGAGGATAGTATCGGTTCTATTGCTATGAAAGCTAATAGACATGTCCCAAATTAATGTGAAAGGGACACCGTCGCACCGTGTAAGCCTTAAGAATATCTTGTCGGCATCGGTCATTTGGGGGTCATAAAATTTCCCTTTACATGTAGCCTGACAATCCTGCAGAATCAATTGTAAAGCTTCTGCTAAACATACACATGGGACTTCTTGAGAGCACAAATCCACTCATTAGTGCTAGTTTCCCTGTTTAACCGACCTCAAAGATGTCGCTTGAGATCAGCGCCATACCGAAGAAGAAAGGCACAAGGCCATTGCCATCGTATTCGTCATCTGCAATCCCATTTCCAATGAGGTAACCCTGCAGTAAGGTACATTTGTTCATATTTATAAAGTTCAGTCAGTCAAATCCATCCTCATGGAATTGGGTGTTCCCAAGTCATTCAGCAGAGGATGGGAAGAGGATATAGATACCTTGAAATTGATCAGAGGCTTTTTACCTTTCTTAATTCCTGAAAGAGAAATTCAATTGCAATTACTGACAAAACTAGACAGATGAACCTGGAATTTTGTTGAGTACACCGTACCTTTTACTACATTGGAGGCAAGAGTTGGCACATAAACTCCAGCATATGACTCTCCTGATATGTAGAATGGATTTGAAAGGTACTCTGGATAGAGCTCGAACCACTGAATCCAAAAACTAATGATTCAGCAGCTTTACATATTAAGATTAAGAGGAGTGCTTCAATACAACGGCTTATTAGCAACTGCACTACCGCTATCCTACTTATTCCTTTCCTGTAAATTGACCGGCCAACTTAAACCTAACACGTTCAGGTTAGTGCAGGGCCTTGCATTGTAACCTTGAGAAGAAAGGCATGCGTGTCAGAGGCGGTTTGATGGTCTCCTGTCACATAATTGTGTGGATTGTCAGAGTATGATAAACCCACTCCACATGGTGAATCCAAATAGATAATGTTGGAGACCTGAAAATTGAGCAAGAGCACTTCCTTGTAGACCTCAGGAAACAATGAGTTACAAATTATTCACGCCAACATGAAATACAGTAAGTGAATGGAGAAGTTCACAAAACAGAAACGATTTTACAGACCTTAGACCAGCTGAAGGGATTGAGCTGAAGTATGGGCAAGCTTCCGTTTGGCTTTCCTGCGTGAAAATTAAATGGTCCTGCATGTAGGTATGGCCATGAAAATGGGACCTTACAACATGTGACTATGAAAACATCATCATATCGGTTCAGTGCTTAATTCGAATACCATGTTCGTAAACAAAACCATCGAAGCTGGAGCAACCGGGTCCTCCATTAAGCCACAGCACTACAGGGTCCTTACTAGGATTCCTTTCAGACGCAATGAAATAGTAGAACAAATTCTTCTTTCCAGGGTTTCCCTTTATGGCGACGTACCTGCAAATAACAAACTCAGAATTCTCTTAGACAATAAACGAGGCTGAGATCAAAATGACAGGAAGGACAATGGTGGAGTTTGTACCCTGCATAATGACTAGAGGGTAAAGAGCCATCAAAGCCTGGTACGTGAGTAATGAGGGATTCATCAGGAGCTGCACCAACAGCTAAAACAGTCAAAACCAAGCCTAGTGTTAGACCATAAGTGAACCTGAAGACCGTCATAATTCCAGCGAGATAATCAGACTACAGCGGTGCAATGTATTGTTGCTAAATAATATAGACGAGACAGGCTGGTGAGGAGTTGATAACATATACAATGTCGTCTGTGCTTGGAGGCAAGCGGAAGAGAATGACCGTAACACAAGGACATCCATTACAGTACATAAGACATGTAGAAAAAATGGATGGAGAAAGAGACAAACCAGAATAGAAATACAAATGCTTTTTGCAATCATCGACTAAAGAAATCCAATGTTGTGGACGAGATGAACTGATGAAAACAAGAAGAGAAGTTACAAGACCCAAAGAGCAGAGAGAAGAGACAAATATAAGAGTGGTTGGAGATGCTTTGTGCAATCATTGGCATTACTTCCAGAGGATTAATTCAAGGTGGAAATGCCTGAGTTGCATTCTAACTGTATAGCCCTTGACATTTAAAGAAAATTGATGTGAGACCTCAAGTTTGACCAACTGCATTAGGTGTAAACAAACCAAGCGACTTGAGCTTTAATCGCCAAACACTCGAAATGTGATCAACTCAAATCTTATCAAGTTTGCAGAAGGCGAACATCAAACGCATATTGCTCGGTCTTCTTAACACTTCGCTTAACGCAAGAACCCCGTAAGTCTAATCCCTGCAGGCTAGCTTTTTGACAATATGTATGTCAGTCCATTCGACATCAGTTCATTCCTTAAGGATATGTTTAGCAAATGTTCTAACACGACATCATTTCATACGCACACTTACGCAATGCTAGATAAGTAGATATGCTATCATCCTATATTTGTAACGTCTGTTGTGATTTTGAAACTAGATTTAATGAGAACATGAACCCTTGATGTTGGATAACCAAGCTGAATCGAATTAAGCTCTATCCAATCGAGCCTGTCACACAGTAAAGCTAGCTTGAGAATTCAACCTCATTCGAGTTCGAGCAGTAGATCGAGTAAAGCCTAACTCCGCTCGATGGATACCAGCAGTTGATGGTAAGGACTTCAAGAATCCACCTTTCCGCTCTAGATAACTCTTTTGTTCAAAGTTTCCGGATGAATCCATCACCACTAGTTTTTGCAAACCATTAGTTAGGAAGATATGCGGACGGAATGAACGAATGTTATGCATGATTATGCAGGATGATTTCTAAAATGATATGATATGGAATGTTGCCTACGCAATCTACACTAAATTATTTCTCCTAATTAACGCAATGTATATGAGACTAACTAATGTATTTTGTTCTTTTAAAGACTACAAATTAGATGTGGATGCATTTCTTATTTCATGAACTAACCATGTGATACAAACCTGTCACGACCTATCCCTTGAGGGAGGGAATATGTTTAGGGATATTGCCTAAAAGATGGGCCTAAGGCCCATGATTAGACATGAGCTCTCCCAAGCCCATACCTCGCGCGACATTAGTTGTTCAAATTGAGGATAGCAAAATTTGCTGAATAAGAAGTTCCCATTAGTCTATTAGGGTTGGCTAGAAACCAAGAAATGTAATGGGAGTGTACCTCACTTAATATTCAACCAGAGAATCTAGGTTTGGGGATTTGATTATACTGATTAACAAATTAATGCCCTTTTGGTATCTAATATTGTTCATTGTAAAAAAATGGATGTTTTTGTCAGGTAGTCAAAATTGATTTTATATCTATCCATATAGGTGCGTAATCATTAAAATAACAATTAGTAGTCAATGAGAGTGTTAAATAAATTGCATGAGAGAACAAAGGTTTAATATTAAGGAAAAGATAAAAACTAGACTAAAGGAAGCCAAAGTCAAAATTAATGTATCAAAATCACGCAATCAATGACATATGTTTTTAAGGACAATTAAAACCCTAAGGTAGAACCCTAAGGGCTTGGTCAACTTTAAGCATAATTCTAAATTGAAAGATTCCCATTTTTTAGGAGAAAATAGCTAAAGAGATTAATTTTAACCTTTTTGAAGATTTTTTATTTTTTTATATTTTTATATTTTCTGGATTTAAAAAAAAATGAATTTTCGAATTTTTCAAAACATTTGGATTTTTCTTATCTTTTTGGATTTTTTAATCTTTTTGGGATTTTTTTTTTTTTGGTGTCTTTCTAATTACTACTGAAATGTTTACTTTTCTAAATTTTGGAATTTACTGAGAATTTTTTAATTTTCCTTAATTTTCTATTTTTTACTTAATTTAATTTAAAAAAATCGAAATTTCAATATTTTCTGAAATTTTTTGAATTTTAATGTTGTTGAATTTCGAAATTATTTTTGAATTTTTAGTATTTTTCGAAACATTTTAATTTTTTTTTGAAATTTTGTTGACTTTTTGAAATTTTTAATATATATTTAATATTTAATATTATTATAATCGGAAAAACGGGTTTGGACCGGATAAACCCAATCTGGCCCATTGACCCGACCCAACCCGGATTCGATCCACGTCAAATAAAAAAAGACATTTTTATTTTTTTTAAATATATATATATTTTTTTATCTTTTTGTCTTTTCCCTATTTTGTCTTTTCTACTGCCCCTTTTCTCTGCGCTACTCCTTCCCGAAGCCAATTTTTGTTCTCTTTTTCCCTATTTCTTTTTTTACCTTTTCCGTACTTTTCTTTCCTTTTGCTTTTTTCTTTTAATCTTTTCTTTCCTTCTTCTAGTCTTCTTCTTCTTCGTGCGTTCTCTACACGCCCGAAGCTTCCATTAAACCCAGAAGTTCCCATGAATTCTGCACGCCCGAACTTCCATTTAAACCTAGAAATTCCCATAAATTCAAACCCAACCTCACAACGTCGAAACCACGATTTTGACGTATAATTTTTATCCCAAGCCGAGAACGGAGCGTGCCGCTATCCAACGATCCTGAATATATCTCGGCAAAACGAACGCGAAAACGGACGAAATGAGGACGAATGTTACTTTTTGAAAAATGAAACAGACACTCCCAAAATCCATCCAGCCCACACAATGCTCAAAGATGGCTTACGGATTGATGTTATCTCTCTTTTCTTTACTCTTTGTTTGTTTCTTTTATTTTAATTTCTATTTTCTATTATTTATTTAATTTTCCCTTCCTTGGTCGTGGTTTCCTTCCTCACTGAAACTCCTCTTTTTCTACGTTCTCTTCTTTGCCGAGAACGCACCATAGCCAAGATCTCTCTTGAAGAAACGCCACCGCTAAAACTCGCCAACCACTACCCACGATCAACGAGATAAGGCTTCGTGGGAGACGCTCCGTGTAAATAGCGACCAAAACAATGATACACGAGCTTCGGATATAGCGAAGGCAGTGGCTATTTTACCAGAAGCGCCTCAAGGGCACATTTTATCAAACACCTAGGATGCGTCGGCTCAAGACAGCCCGGACAAGAATAATACTCGAAACTAGATCAAAACTTAATGGGAATGGCAGGAAATGCTCAACATCAACAAAGGACAGCATAAGCGAACTCGAAACGCACCCCCGACTCAGTAACCCATGCAAAAAGTGTGAGGAAACAGGACAAGAGCAGGGCACCAATAAAAAAAAGGTCGGCGGGTCCCTACCCAACTCGGGGGTAGCGAACGATGGACGAGATCGATAGATCGGATTACGTCCGGTCGCATTGCACGCCCCCGAGCCGGGATCCTTAGGAAGTCAACACGGGTGGTTGAACCAAGAACCGGAAAACTCACCGGAAAAACTTGAAATCGAGGAAAGGGAAGCCGCGGCTTGGTGGTTTCGGCTAGGAAGCGCAACCTATCGTCGGGGATGGCTAAGCAACGCTCGGCTGAGGTGGATTCCGGGTCTCCCTCTTCCCGATCACTCTCCATTTCTCCCCCTCTCGCTCCCTCCGAAATCAGAACCTCCCTCAATCCTTGGAACCTCGCCTTTTTAAGCTTGGCCAGTGACAGGTGCGCATGGCTTCTGCCATCGCCAGCCTGTCGTGGCCGGCCTAATCCCCGACCCTGGGATCACGCTACAACCTGCTGCTCCCTTATCTTTGTACCTTCGTCGCTCTTCCCTTTTTGCAGAAGGCGTGAGCAGCATGGAGGGGGGAAGAAGAAGAAGAGGCGTGTGGGCTAGGCGCCTAAAGGAAGAGGGCCAGGCAAAGACTGGGGGAAAGAGAAGAAAAAGGCAAGAGAAAAGGAAAGAAGGGCTGGACCGGCTTGGCCCTAGCCCAATCTCGTACGATTTTTTTTTTTAAAATAATAGTTCTTTCAATTAATTTTCTATTTTTTTCTCTTTTAATGAAATGGCTCTATTACTACTAATGCAAATGCTCCTAATGTCTATATGCCATGCAATTCAATGGAAAATATTTTTTTGGCAAGGATTTAAAAATTATTTCCTAATTTTTTATGCGATGAATTCATAAATAAAATGGTAAAATTTAGGTATTAACAAAACCAACATGAAGTGCTATTTTTATTTCTTATTAAAACGGAAAATTTAAATCCTAAGACTATAATGTGATCTAATGATTTAGTATTAATATTAAACTACGTGCAATGCGGATGATGCGTGTAGCATAATTACTAAAACTATCTACGTGATACATAATTCTAAATTTCCTAGCATTGTATAGCATAATCCTAATAACCCTAGGTCTACACGCAATCTATATGAAAACTAAAATAAAAAAAAAAAAAATGTGGATTTTATTTTATGAAAATGATGCACTAACCTGAATCTGTATGGATTCTAATGCTAACATGTCCTCAAGCCTAATCTTGTATGGCCCTAAATATAAAAGTAATGCACTCTAAACTCTAAACATGCATGACATAGTTATGTGCAATGACAATATACGAATTAATCACATCATTAATAACATACTCGATCATAGCAATCCACGAAAGACAATAGTGGGTTAGACCTTAGTGTGTAAAGGTCCAAAAGCCGAATATGTCTGGGTCAATGGAAGGAAATAATCGAACTAAAATCACTTAAAAATTGGTGGGAATGGTAAAACGAGAATTTCTAACCGGAAGTTTAAGGCACATATTGAACCAAATTGAGATATAATTATAACACATAAACAAAATATTATCTCACACGATTATTATAATATATTTTCTCACACCACAGACAAAACACTCAAAAGCTGACTAGCTTTTATAAGGACACACCCACAACTCTTTTATTTTCTCTCCCTCACATATGAGCAACCTCTCTTTTCTCTCTAGCTAGGGAGAGGTTTTCTATCGATCTCAGGAGGTGTTGAGTTGTTGACAACTCAATAACCAAAACCAATTTTATCATATTTCAACAGGTCTAACGGTATGGATGGGAGACAGTGCACGCAACCGCTCCGCCCAATAGAGTTTTCAAGAAGTAAAAGCAGCAATGTCAGGGTCTTGCTCAAGAAGAACCTTCTCCTCTTGGCTTACTACGATCCATGCATCGATTCCACCCTCAGATTTACTATCAAGGAGAATAATCTTGCGGACAGGGACGCATGCGCCGCTCACCAAGTCCGGCCTCCCCCAACCAAAATCGATGTCGTAGAATGGGAAACCACACCAGCTTGTAAAGTCCACCACATTCTCTTCGTCACTGTTAATCCCCTCCTCGTATTCTCTTTTATAATCCTTCATCATATCCATACACATCTCTGTGTCGGCTATGGCTGCGAACCTTGCCTTCACATTCGCAAACATATCGTGGATCATCTTCAAAAACGCTTCGAAATCCAGGCTGCTCTGACTCATCGTGTGTCGGGCGACAACCTTGGTGATGACGTTACCGAACGCATTTGTCGGTATGGGTAGATTGACTCTCCCACGCAAGTTCATGACCTGGCAAACGACAAGGGGCCTTAGGCGCCCGTGTTTCGCTCGATCCATAGTTACGAATGCCTTACATAACAGTGCGGACACAGCCTCCACTCTCGATATCCTCATATTTTTAGGGCCGGCTAGTTTCAGTCTCGACAGGGCCGCACCACTGAATAAGAACCGATTCATCGTCAGTTTTGCTCCAGCAAGAAGTGGAGGGATAATTTTTACCCCCGACCTCTTCACCGGGAATAGAGAGGACATCTGGAAATACGGTGAGGCTAATTCGTGGATTCCGCTCCTGCACGCGGTAGCCCATGAGTTCATGAATGTCGCCATGGCGGCCATGTCGCCTAACTTGTGACAAGAGCGCAGGCTGATCACAAGTCCCCCACACTCGAACACGTTCACTTGAATCACGACTAGGGGATTGCCGGCTGGTCCCACTTGGAACTCGGACAAACGGCCAAGCAGGTCCGTGTCAAATTCTCCATGGAGGAGCTGATCGAGCTGGCCATTCACTTTGGCATGCACAAATTCTACTCCTTGGTCGTTACAGTCGATAAAGAGCTCTTCCTCAACGTACCGACCAGCTAGAGGGTAGAAGATCACCAGGGTATCCGAAAGCGACTCCTCCAAAAGGCGAAGCCTTTGGCAAATATCGTCTTCATGGTTTTCGCCGTTGGCCTGGTAGTAGAAAAGGAAACCATGGTAAAGTGAATACACCATCTCATCAATACCTGAAATGTTTAGCTTTCGACTGCAGTTCGGGGTCGGAGCCGATGGCTTGATCAATTTCTTGCTTTGCACTTCGATCTTCATACTTGAATCTCTTCCGGTCACTCCAGGTTCCCCAACAAATTGGAATCGGTGCACTCAAATCTGGTGGTGAAGATTGGTTATATAAATATTTTTTGTTGAACAACCTTTTATTATAAGCGAACTCCTAGATAATCCAAGAAAAATCTAGTCTGAAGGAGGCAATATAAGGTTGTGATGAAAAGAGAGCCCACCAGCGATTTTGCAGAGATTTTTTCTGGATAAGGTAAGATTTTGCAGAGATTTCATCGTCCTATGTCCGCAAAATCTTGTCTGAGGGGAGGAAATACAAGCTGGTGATGAGAGCCCACCAGAGATTTTGCAGAGGTTTGATTGTAATATGTCCGTCAAATAAATGTTATTAGTTCACCAGCCTAAATACAATGTCGTCCCTAAAATTATAATTTATTTAATGTAATCCATGAAATTTAGCTTAATATGCAATGTTGTCCCTAAATTTTTAATTCGCTCAATGTGATCCCTAAACTTTTATAAATGTTCATACTAGTCCCTAGACTATATGAAAATTTCCAATGATATCCTTCCATGAATGCAAGTTAATGGAGTTCATTAATTTGACTTTCAAGTCGGTTAGTTTAAATGGTGGATAAAAAATGTTACATATAGATCATCCACATAAGATATTTAACCTAAATCAAGGTATACTTATTTAAGTTATCAAATAACATTGATAATCATTTTTCCAAATTGAACAAATTAAACAAATTAAAAGGATAATTATAGTATAACAAGTTGAATTTCTCAAGTACATAATCCATGTAATGTTCAAGCGTACTAAATTGGAAGTCAAATTAGCAAATTCCATTAAATCGATTTAATGAAGAGATAATACTGCGTACTTTCATATAATTCGAGAATTATATTGAATATGTACAAAAAAATTTGAAGAACACATTAAATAAATTAAAAGTTTATAAAAAATATTACCTATTGAATTAAAGTTCAGGATCACAACAAACAAATTAAAGTGTGATATTAGATCATGTTTATACATTTGGATTATAATTATCACTAAACTACCTAAATGGGATACAACTTGCATAAATTAATAATTAGACACTAGTAATCATAGAGACTCCAAGACTCTGTTAGTCCATTTACACGAAAGCACCTTTAATGGTGAGAGACTACATAGACAATGTTTCAAATGCCATATAAATCTTTTCAGACTTCATGGTGGTTCAATTTTGTATCTTTGTTGATATTTGATTTTTAGTCGATGCATCGATAAAAGGTAAAAATCGAGATTTAAATTTCTGATCGCGACAAAGCCCCATTTTTCAACAAAAAATGTGGCGTTTTTCATTTCTTTCTTTTGTATTGTCATTTTCAAACAATTTCTAATTCATTTTCAAGAAAAACCCAAAAAGTCAAACGGTTAACTTTTTCGAGTTGACTTTTTGGTCAACCTTTGACCAAAAAGTCAATCCTTGGTCAAAAATTGACTTTTTACCCAAAAGATTCCATTTAGCTTTAATTTCACTTTTGTCAAATTGATTTCTTGAAAATTCAAAGATTTGACAAAAAAAAATCAACGTTTTAGGAAAAGTCAATCAAATGGTAGACTTTTGATCAAACTTTTGACAAAAAAATGAAAAAATAAAAAATGCATAAATATATTACTTTTAATGTCAATTTGACTTATGTGTCAAAAATTTCACAAAATTCAATTAAGAACCTTGATTTATGAATTTTTAGTTTTAGGTTCTAAATCAACCAAAAAAAAATTACTTTTATTCTAATCATAATTAGATGTAGTTATTTCTTTGGCATTTGGTTTAGGGACTGTTTGAAATTTGCTTATACATTCAAATTCACAATTTATCGAGTCAAAATGTGAATTGCCGTTTTGAGCTTTAATTAGGGTACCAAAATCGATCATTCATGACTTGTGAACGGACGATTGTTTCTCACTCATTTTCTTAAGATAAGTCCAAATCCAAAATTGATTTTGGAAAATTCACACTAGAACTTATCAATTTGAAGGATTTTATCCTCTCAAGTATCAGAAAGTCAAGCAATTAGGCTTCAATCATCAAAATTTGAATTGACCCATTCATGGCTACAGTTTAATTTCATAATCTAAGTCCAATTTTAATATTAGGCTTAGATCCATTTTTGAACTAAGCCTGAGCACTTCAATTTAAGGTCAATTTGAATGTGATAATGATCATGCACATGGGTAATTCATTAGATAAGGCAATTATGACATTAATTGAACTCAATTTTGGTTAATTTGCAATTTTGCCCATTGAATTGCAAATTTTACCATTTTAGACCTTTAAGCCCAATTCAAAGCACCCATGGTTTTGACTTGTTTTTTTTTTTTTTCACAATTATCATTTAGTTAAGTCAATGTTCATAAGGTTTGATTAGTTTAATTATATCTTAATTGGCCAATTTATTCTTTAAAAAGGATAAAATTCCTTCGATCTTTTAGGGACCAAATTGCATAAATTTTAGATCCATAGGGGTCCCAAGTGGACAAAACAATTGAAACCGGACCAAACCAATCAAGAACCGGTCAAAATCCGATCAAACTGGTTTGAACCGGTTTGACCAACGGGGCTGGCCAATTTAGCCCCTTGTCAGTCTGGCTCCTAACCTCCAACAATTGATTCTCAAACCCTCTCAATTTCAATTTCACTTCCACACCTTCAATTTCTCAAAATTTTATATATTGACCTTCAAATTTCATCAAATTGCAAATTAACCCATAATTGGGCATTTCGACGCAATTCTCGATTTTGGCTTGGGTTTTGCGAATCAAGCCCACTAGATTAATTACCCAATACCTTGAGATCATGATAGAGCTTTTGGAATCAATTTTTGACCGTTGGATTGAAATTTCAACCATTGGATCGAACCAACGGCCAAAACCGATTAATTTGGGGAGTATATAAGTGAAATTTGCCTTTTAGGGGGGCTTCATTTGGGCAACAAAATCTCTCTCTCCTCAGTTTCTCTCTCTGTCTCTGTCTCTGTCTCTCTTTTATCTATTTTGGCGCCAATGTTGACACCTAAATTTTGACGACTCATTTAGTCATTTATCGCTTTAAAAATTAGGGATTAATTTTATCCTTGAAAAAATATAATTGCATAGTATATAGATTTAGGTGCATTTGTTTTTAATTTGCATTTTTTTACATTTATTTACTGGATCGATGACGGATGGGTCGAATTAGTGGTTTTGGGTTCTAAATTAGCAGGCTAGGCTAGGCCCACGAAAGGAGAAAATTAACCCAAGCCCGTCGTTATGTTTAATTAATTATCTTGTGAAAAATTAAGATTTGATGCGATATTATGATGAATTTTGGAAATTAAAAAAATCGCATTGTAATCTTATCTTTATCAATAGATGATGAAATCGGGGGAGAATATTTTTGAAATAAGGATTTTTGTGATCAAGAGGTTATAAGCAATATTCGTGAGATGAAAATATTAACAAAAAATATTATGTTTTGTTTCGCCTATAAAATGATGTATGGAGATCAATTTGTGGGGAGGCTTTTTCTAGGGTTTTCTCTTCATCGAAGTAAAAAAGAGAGAAACAAAGGCTTTCTTCCTTGTCCATCTTCAACCAAAAGAGGGCTTTTTCTCTTTTCTTCTTCCTGACAAACTGTAGGGAAAAGGAAAAGTCAGCAGGAGAGTGACGTGAGAGAGAGAGAGAGAGCGGGGGGAAGGTAAAAGTAAAAGGCAGAGGTGAGGGGACGTTTACTGTTCACCGTCTCCCTCACACTCGCCGATTCCGCTTTGCCCTCCACCTGCAGCTGCGAAGCCACCGAGCCGCACCGGTCGCCTCATCAGCACCACCTCACACCGGTGACCCGTGACCCCATTGCACGCCGCTCGGACCTCTGCCTCAACACCTCACCTTCGTAGAACCTCGCCTCCTGCTCGCTCGATGGCCGAAGCCCGCCGCGCTTGAGCCCCGCTCCGACAGCTCGCTCCGTTCGACGCCGCATCGCCATGCTGCGATCCCGCACCCCCGCGCCGCTGCAATCTCGCGCCTCTGCAACGCCCGAGTCGATCCGCCTCACTACGTCACCACCGAGGTTCCTTTGCTCGCGAGCTCACCCGATCCACCCACCACCCGACGAGCTGCTCCGAGCGATGCACACCACAGCTACCGCCTGTCCACCTTGCTCCGCCTCTGCCCGAGCCGAGTTGAGCCATCACCGTCCAACCGCATCGGCGACTCACCTTGCCGGAACCCAGAACGCCGGCGACCCAAACCCCGCCCGGTGTCGACGAATTGGCTGCCCCTCCATTTTCCTTAGGTTGTTTATTTTTCTTATTTTATATTATTTTACTTTACTTTTAGTTAGTTTTATTATTATTGTTTAAGTTTGAATATTGTGAGGTGACTTTTAGGCTACGGATATTGTAGGCATTACTCACAAGAGTTATCCCTAAAATTATTGTAATTATTAATTTGATTCGTAAGATGTCGGGTCATTTTTTTAATTATATTAATTCTTGGGGTTTATTGATAGCGTATTAATTGTTGAATCAATATAATTATTAATTTGATCCGTAAGATTTCGGATCAGATTTTTAATTATTTTGATTTCTTATCGTGATGTTCTGGGTTAAAAGTAATCGTTAATTTGACCTGTGAGATAATACGTTATTTTTTCATTTATTTTAATCATTTATTTTTGAATATCTTGTTTATTTAGATCTAAGGTTTAGTTGATAATTGCTTGTTTTGGAAAACTACTAAAAAAAAAAAATCCAAAAAATATTTGCATTAGGATTCAATTTGTTTTGGAATATTTCTCGTTATCTTGCATATCTAGAATAGGGATTTTAGTTCGAATTTAAAAATATAAAAACAAAAAAAAATGCATTCATTTAGGTTGTTAGTTTTTAATTTAAATTGCACGTTTAATTATTTGACAATTGAGAATTTCGAATTTTATAAAACACAAAAAGAATCATCATGCATATATCATGTAGAATTAGGGCATTCTTTGTACATCATGGCATCTTAGGATAAAATTGCAAGTTTCATTCTAAATTCACTTCATTATTTAGAATAGATTGCATTTTTAGGATAAAAATCATATGCACGTCATATAGAATTAAGTTCATGAAATGCACGTCATTTAGTGATTGTTGTTAAGTTCATTAGGAATTGCTCATCATTAGACTAGGTCATTTAATAAATGTCGTGTGACATATAACTCGCATTTTAAATTGCGTGACGCATGTTGGTTTAGTTGAAATAATTTTGTGTGTCATTGCATTGCATTACCCGTCATTAGAATTAGGTCATTTAATTAATTTAAATTGCATATTTAATTGTTGCATTTCTTTAATTTCAAATTTCATGGAAAATATAAAAGAATTAGAATGAATTCATTTCATGCTTTAGGATAGATTACATGTTTATTTATGTCATACAATTTTGGTCATGTTATCATATCATTTCATGTTAGAATAGTGACATGCATTGCATAAGTCATGATTTTCATTAAATAAATAAAAACAAAAATTGAGTAATTGCTCGTTAATTAAAAACCATATCTAGGATTGTTGATGTGGATTTTAATTTAACACTGCAGATACTTTCGTTGCTTTGAGGTAAGTTTTGTATTATTTAATTGCTTTCTTGGGTGTTAAATTGGTGGTTTGCGCAACCGCATGATAACCTCACATGTTAGGGAGATAGTTTAAAATCAATTCAAGCTACCTGCAAAACCTTTTTTTTTTTTTAAATAAAAAGAATGGTACCGAAAGGGCATTAGAGAAATCTAATGTAATCAAGTCCCCGTACCCTTAGTCTTTGGATCGTAGGAGTAAGGTAATTCTCCCATTATTTTACTTAGGTGTCTAATCAACCTACCATAAACTGATTAGTGGCAACTCCTTGAAAACCATTTGCATGTTAAGAAATTTGAACCAAAGTTGCGAATTGGTATGGGCTTGGGAGAGCCCGAGTTAAAGTCTAGGCTTAACAATCCATTAACCAAACCTTAGGTGGTTCACACTCGAAAAATTGGGTCACGACAGCTTGGCAACTCCGCTGGGGAATGTGTGTTAAGACACTTAGTGGACTTAGGCCAATTTTTCTTTTTCTTTAAAAAAAAAATGTTTTTGTTTGGCAGCAAGGATCTTAGGTACATCCCTAACATTCCTAAGGTGTTAAATGTTCTTCCAAATGGGAGGTATAAATGGAGTAATCTTTGCTAACCCATGTCTTGTAGGTTGGAGTAGGGATGAATGTTTGAATTAAAACTATAGAAGTGTTGCTTGCATTTAAACTGTTGTACATGTTTTATTGTTTTTAGCACTACACTATTGCACACACAACCTATGGTCGAACCTGGGCTACGATAGGATTTCTAGGATGGTGTTGAGAAGGATACTTCCTCCAAAGCGAGACTACTATGTAGAGGTTGACGTTCTCTTCCCTGAAATTTCTTTCATGGTGTCGAATGTGTTTGTCCATATCCGCGAGACTGCGTGATTATTGGGTATTCCATTCGATTGAGCCGAGGTTAAGGGGACTTGACACGTTAATGCGAGACTGCAACGGTCAGATCATCCTCTTAGCTCCACCTTGTTAAGCCATCTAGAAAGAAATCGAGCCTCACTTTTCATGCGTGTGTCTATATGATTGTCATCCCTTTCGGTGAAAGTAAGTTGTCTAAAGTCTCACTTTGCAATTTACTTACTTTATTGCAGTTTTTTCCGTCCATGACAATTTAGGTCAATCATTGATTTAATTCCTTTGTCAATTAGGAATGAAATGAGGGAATTGCCATGTAATTAATCATTTGGAAAATAAAAAAATTGGAAATTTGTTTTCAATTTATGTCTTGGCTTTTCCTAGTTCATGCTTAGGAAATTTCGTCCCTACTGGGGCGTCCCATGTCTTTATTTTCCTAGTCCATTTTTAGGAAATCCCTTTCACTGTGGACTTTTATTGACTAAAAATAAATTGTTGTCATGGATTAGCTCTCTATTTACACTTCATGCTTACATGTTCCAATTTATTTAAAATTAGGTGATTATGAAGCGATCTCGCTCACCCATCCGTACACGGTCGAGAGCTAAAATGGCGGATCGAAACAAGGTGCTGGACCATATCATCGACAATATAAATAAGCGAATTGCACACCTCTAAAGTCAAGTCGATGAATTGTCTGCTACTGTGGCTTTTCTCATTAAGCAAAAGGGCTGTGATGACATAGGTACTCTATCTTCAATGAGAATCTGCGATTCAAAGAAGAGAGCCAAGAGAACTTTTAAATCGTCTCATTTTCCCGAGGTAGCTGAATTTGATGCCACCATGAAGAGACTAGTGACATATCTAGAAGGAAGAATCTCTGACCTGAAGGGTTCGCATCACACGATCAAAGAGGGTGAAGAACTCAAGCATACATGATTCATGGTCCTAAGTAGTTCACTTTCCTTGTTTAATTAGGAGCATGCTCGGTTGCACCTTCCCCTGCGTGGGAATTCTTATTGCTTTTTAGGAATTGTTTTCGCTTTCTAGGAATCGTTTTTGATATTTTTTTCTTTTTAGGGGTTAGGAATCACAATTTACATTCCAATAATGTGATTCATTTGATTCTATTAAATGAAATTACAATTTTATTTCAAATTTTGAGGACATGATGGGGCACTCCAAACCAGTCCAATGACGATATCCAACCATGAAAGAAACTATCATCCATAGAGGAATCCTGAGGGCTGGACTTTTTCATGCTTCCTCCCAAAAAAATTTCGAAAACAAAAGCATTTCATTGTTCAAAAAAAAATTCTCAAAGCTTGTGGTATATTAAACCTGTTTGTTTGACTCATTTGCTTCTTGTCTTAGAGCATAATTCTATAACTTGTTATGACAAGGACATCTGAGAATAGTTTATCAAGTCTCAATGATCATAAACTTGACTTGCGATCAATAGGCTTAGAGCGCACTTGTAGTGAAAAACAGATTTGGGGCAAGTAAAAGAGAACCATCATTCCCTGATGGAAGAGTTGACCAATTGGGGGCATGACGGGTTTTGGTAGTGACCCGACTGGGATAAAGTCTCGACTTGAGCCAAAATGGATGTGCAATTTGAATTTTACTTTGATGTTGCATAGTATCATACTTATGCACGTTCTCTTGTGCAGGGGCAAAAGTGGATTTTCAGTCTTGAATGATAGGGACAATTCAAAGACATCAACTGTTGAGGCAGTTCCCATTATAGAGGAATCCTTGAATGAATGCTTAAAGCCATTTTGCAGTATAGAAAACTATTTGAAGTTGACATGCTTAAGGCTATTGAGTTCTTTTTTAAAAAGGATTTTGCATGATGACTCTTACATGTTTTATCCACCAATTCCACCAAAGAACATCAATATGGACTAATTCAATGAATGATGTGGAATTAATTGAGCATACTAAATGAGACGAGTCGGGATGATGAAAGGCAAACCCTATCCTATACACAGTCCCATATTCATACACTTGTGAGATGAGTGTAGGAAGGTTCATATCCATAAGGTAAAGAGTTCTCTCGCAAGAGGTACGGCAACCAAAATGACGAGAGGCAATTCATTTTTCTATCCCAAACACTGTAGGTGATCCATTGCTTAACCCCTTTGAGCCCATACACTTACGGATATTCTTTTCAAACCCTTGTCAAGAACGACCTCACATTGGGGCAATTGGGAGGTAAAATGGCATCATGAGGTGAGGAAAATAAATTGAAATTTTCTTGCTTTCACTTGCATCAATCTTAAAGTCATGCTATTACATTGAATTCATGTGTTAATTTAAGTGTCTTATGATGACGAAAAGCATTTCTTTCTCTATCATATACACTTATATTCTTTGCATAACCCACTTGAGCCTGCAATTTCATTTCTTTAAACCCAGTTGGTGATCATCCCCCACACTGGGGCAAGGTAAAAGGCAGATGAAGGCTCTTGAAAAGTTTGAGTGTCATTCAAAGTGTAATTGCTTGATGCATGCATTGTGCGCAAGAATTGAATTCAAAATATAATTAAGGGGCATGAAAAAGCAATGTGCCTGGTAAAAGTAAGGCCAATGCCCATGAAAGGAAGTGAATAAAAAATGCATGAGAACTATGGGCATAAAAAGTGGTGTGCCTGATAAAAGTAAGGTCAATGCCCATAGATGAAAAAAGAAAGTCAAGATAGGTGACTATCAATTATAAGAATTGAATGCCAATGGAGCAATACTCAAAGAACTCAAATGCTGAGTTTCTACAATCAATGGGGGACTTCATGAAGACAATCCTCGATGGTGAAAAAAAAATTGGTGGCAATGCCAAGATGATCATCAACTCTCACATTTTAGACACATTTTGAGCCTAATGATCATTTCATTTCTCAACCCATGAACCCAACCTACGTTACGTCCCTTATAAAGTCTCTTCAAATTAGGGCATTTGAATTAACGTAGGAGTTCATATGTTTATAAGCATCGCTTGAAGAAGTGCGAGCAATATTATTTCTTTTTAATTTTGCAGGGTTCTTGACTTGTAAACCCGGAGATGATTACAAGACTGTTCATTCAATAGCCTTGACTCAAAGAGTCCATTTGTTAAGCCGTTGACCAAGCCCACATTATGGTCCCTGTTAAAGACCTCTCAGATTCGTAAGATCGTACCGCTTGTGAGAATACTTGAACCCATGTCGATATGATGAAATTGAGTGATTCAAATAAAATAGCCATTCTAAATGAGAGTGAGCAAAAGTCATTTCTAACCGAGAGTCTCTCATTTAGTATTCTTAAGAAATCCATGTTATGAGTGAAAATTGTCTTGAACAATAATTCTCTCTAGTGGAAATTTGGGTGATGCAAAAGTCATTATGCATGAACCTTGATTGAATTGGTAAAAGCTTCAGTAGATTTTGAAGTATGCATTCTAGAATAGCCTTAATTGCTTATTTCTTTGGTGAATGCATTTTTCTTTAATCATGTCTAATAGATAATATTTTCTCTAAGACCCAAGAGCTCTTGACATTCAGGTTCCTTTCAAAATACCTCATGAGAAACCGGCATGAACATTCAAGGTGCATCCTTGATGTTCCAAAATTATTTCTACTAGGAGGTGAGAGGCCTCCATAGGATATCTAAGTTCCAAAAGACATATCCCCAAGAATTAGAGGTTTCATCATGTAAGTATATCTCTACCCATTCTGGACACTTGACTCGGTCAAGTTGTCCTTTTAAATTAACCTGGCGTGCTTTCGTAGCCCAGTGTCCATTTCATTGACCTGGCGTGCTTTTGTAGCCTAGAGTCCTCTTATATTGACCTAGCGTGCTTTCGTAACCCAAAGTCCCTTTATATTGACCTGGCGTGTTTTCGTAACCCAGAGTTCCCTTATATTGACTTGGCGTGCTTTTGTAGCCCAGAGTCCCTTTATATTGACCCGGCTTGCTTTCGTAGCCCAGTGTCCTTTATATTGATCTGACGTGCTTTCGTAGCCTAGGGCCCATCTTTATCGACTCGGCGTGCTTTCGTAGCCCGATGTCCATTTATATTGACTTGGTGTGCTTTCGTAGCCCATGGCCCATCTTCATCGACTTAGCATGCTTTCGTAGCTCGATCTCCATTTATATTGACCTAGCGTGCTTTCATAGCCCAAGGTCCCTTTTAATTGACACTCGATGGAGTTGTCCCTAAAGATTTTTCCCTAGATTACAATGCTGGGTGACCGAAGAATGGTTCGGGTCCTACCCAAGCAAAACCTCGTTTAGGTGACCATAGAATGGTACGGGTCCTAAACAGCATTTATTGCTCTAACAAGCAACCGTAGAATGGTACGTGTCTTGGAAAAGCAATTTCCCCATTCGAGCGATCGTAGAATGGTATGAGTCCTGAAAAATCAATTTTCTGTCGAGGCGACCGTAGAATGGTATGGGTCCTAGACAAAACCTATTTCTCTATTTAGACGACCGTAGAATGGTATGGGTCCTAGAAGGTAAATCCCCGTTTAGGCGACTGTAGAATGGTACGGGTCTTAGACAATACCTATTTCCTTATTCAGGCAACCGTAGAATGGTACGGGTCCTGGAAGGTAAACCCTTGTTTAGGCGACCATAGAATAGTACAGGTTCCTAGACAACATCTATTTCCTATTCAGGCAACCGTGGAATGGTACGGGTCCTATAAGGTAAATCCCCATTTAGGTGATCGTAGAAAGGTACGGGTCCTAGACACAACCAAACACTGCCCTACTAGGTGATCGTAGAAAGGTACGGGTCCTAGGAAAGTAGTCTCTTCGTTACTATTTTAGGCGACCGTAGAAAGGTACGGGTCTTGAACATGTAATAGCAACTATCTTGAATTACTCTACCCTCCTTGAAGGTAAGATATTCCAGGAAAGTTCCTTTACCATTTGCATTAAATTGCATTCCAAAATTTCGACATCTCAGTCTGGATCTGGATGTCTCAATTCTCTTCGTTAAACATTTCACTCTGGATGTGAATGTTTTTTCGACCTTTCTCGACATCTCAGTTTGAACCTGGATGTCTTGATTATTTTCATTCAAATATTTCACTCTGGATGTGAATGTTTGTCAATCCTTCTCATTAGACCTTAGTCTAGATCTAGGTATTTTGAGTTTTTTTAAAATCTTGACATCTTAGTTTGGATTTGGATGTCTTAATTTTTTCCGTTGAACATTTCACTTGGGATGTGAATGTTCTTACCTGTTACGCTTTTCAAGGAACCTTGAGTGAGAGTTGGGTACTTGTGGAGTAAATAGGGATTTATCATGTACCTCAATATGCTTTACCACACCGATTGGTAAGTAATTGTAGGTACGTTCTTTCCTTTGACATCATGCATTTACGTTAGCATTTCCACGCACCATATGAATTGCTTTCTTTTAAAAAAAATGGGATACATTTCCCGACAAAAAAAATCATTTAGTGCATGTGCATAGTCAAAATTTATGTCTCAATTTATCTTTGAATGCAACATCTACAAGCTCACCTTCAAAGAGGGGTAGCTGTTGACACCTAAATTTTGGCGACTCATTTAGTCATTTATCTCTTTAAAAATTAGGGATTAATTTATCCCTAAAAAAATATAATTGTATAGCATATAGATTTAGGTGCATTTGTTTTTAATTTGCATTTTTTTACATTTATTTACTGGATCGGTAGCGGATAGGTTGAATTAGTGGTTTTGGGTTTTAAATTAGCAGGCTGGGCTAGGCCCACGAAAGGAGAAAATTAACCCAACGTTATGTTTAATTAATTATCTTGTGAAAAATTAAGATTTGATTCGATATTATGATGATTTTTGGAAATTAAAAAAATCGCATTGTAATCTTATCTTTATCAAGAGATGATGAAATCGGGGGCGAATATTTTTGAGATACGGATTTTTGTGATCAAGAGGTTATAAGCAATATTCTTGAGATGAAAATATTAACAAAAAAGATCATGTTTTGTTTCGCCTATAAAAGGATGCATATGGAGATCAATTTGTGGGGGAGGCTTTTTCTAGGGTTTTTCTCTTCGTCGAGTAAAAAAAGAGAGAGAAAAAGGCTTTCTTCCTCGTCCATCTTCAGTCGAAGGAGAGCTTTTTCTCTTTTCTTTTCCTGAAAAACTGCAGAAAAAAGGAAAAGTTTGCAAGGAGAGTGACGTGAGAGAGAGAGAGAGAGAGAGAGAGAGAGAGAGAGAGAGGGAAAAGGTAAAAGTAAAAAGGCAGAGGTGAGGGGACGTTTACTGTTCATCGTCTCCCTCACACTAGCCAGCTTCGCTTTGCCCTCCACTCGTAGCTGCGAAGCCATCGAGCCGCACCGGTCGCCTCATCAGCACCGCCTCACACCAATGACTCGCGACCCCACTGCACGCTGCTCAGACCTCCGCCTCAGCACCTCGCCTCTCGCTCGCTCGGTGGCCGAAGCCCGCCGCGCTTGAGCCCCGCTTCGACAGCTCCCTCCATCCGATGCCGTGCCGCCACGTTGCGATCCCGCACCCCACGCCGCTGCAATCTCGCGCCCGCAATGCCTCGAGTTGATCCACCTCGCTACGTCACCACCGAGGTTCCTTTGCTCGCGAGCTCACTTGATCCACCTGCCACAGCTACCGCCTGTCCGCCTTGCTCCGCCTCTGCCCGAGCCGAGTTGAGCCGTCGCCGTCCAACCGCACCGGCCACTCACCTCGCCAGAACCCAGAATGCCGGCGACCCAAACCCCCTACCCGGTGTCGACGAATTGGTTGCCCCTCCATTTTCCTTAGGTTGTTTATTTTTCTTATTTTATATTATTTTACTTTACTTTTAGTTAGTTTTATTATTATTGTTTGAGTTTGAATATTGTGAGGTGACTTTTAGGTTACGGATATTGTAGGCATTACTCACAGGAGTTATCCCTGAAATTATTGTAATTATTAATTTGACCCGTAAGATGTCGGGTCATTTTTTTAATTATATTAATTCTTGGGGTTTATTGATAGCATATTAATTGTTGAATCAATATAATTATTAATTTGATCCGTAAGATTTCGGATCAGATTTTTAATTATTTTGATTTCTTATCGTGATGTTCTGGGTTAAAAGTAATCGTTAATTTGACCTGTGAGATAATAGGTTATTTTTTTTATTTATTTTAATCCTTTATTTGTTGAATATCTTGTTTGTTTAGATCTAAGGTTTAGTTGATAATTGCTTGTTTTGGAAAACCACTAAAAAAAAAAATCCAAAAAGTATTTGCATTAGGATTCAGTTTGTTTTGGAATATTTCTCATTATCTTGCATATCTATAATAGGGATTTTAGTTCGAATTTAAAAAATATAAAAAAAAATGCATTCATTTAGGTTGTTAGTTTTTAATTTAAATTGCACATTTAATTATTTGACAATTGAGAATTTCGAATTTTATAAAAATAAAAACACAAAAAGAATCATCATGCATATATCATGTAGAATTGGGGCATTCTTTGTACGTCATGGCATCTTAGGATAAAATTGCAAGTTTCATTCTAAATTGACTTCATTATTTAGAATAGATTGCATTTTTAGGATAAAAATCATATGCACGTCATATAGAATTAAGTTCATGAAATGCACGTCATTTAGTGATTGTTGTTAAGTGCATTAGGAATTACTCATCATTAGACTAGGTCATTTAATAAATGTCGCGTGACATATAGCTCGCATTTTAAATTGCATGATGCATGTCGGTTTAGTTGAAATAATTTTGTGTGTCATTGCATCGCATTACCCGTCATTAGAATTAGGTCATTTGATTAATTTAGATTGCATATTTAATTGTTGCATTTCTTTATTTTCAAATTTCATGGAAAATATAAAAGAATTAGAATAAATTCATTTCACGCTTTAGGATAGATTATATGCTTATTTATGTCATACAATTTTGGTCATGTTATCATATCATTTCATGTTAGAATAGTGACATGCATTGCATAAGTCGTGATTTTCATTAAATAAATGAAAACAAAAATTGAGTAATTGCTTTGTTAATTAAAAACCATATCTAGGATTGTTGATGTGGATTTTAATTTAACACTGCAGATGCTTTCGTTGCTTTGAGGTAAGTTTTGTATTATTTAATTGCTTTCTTGGGTGTTAAATTGGTAGTTTGCGCAACTGCATGATAACCTCACATGTTAGGGAGATAGTTTAAAATCAATTCAAGCTGCCTACAAAACCTTTTTTTGAAAATAAAAAGAATGGTACCGAAAAGGGCATTAGAGAAATCTAATGTAACCAAGTCCTCGTACCCTAAGTCTCTGGCTCGTAGGAATAAGGTAATTCTTCCATTATTTTACTTAGTTGTCTAATCGATCTACCATAAATTGATTAGTGGCGACTCCTTGAAAACCATTTGCATGTTAAGAAATTTGAACCAAAATTGCAAATTGGTATGGTCTTGGGAGAGCCCGAGTTAAGTCTAGGCTTAACAATCGATTAGCCAAACTTTAGGTGGTTCACAACCAAAAAATTGGGTTGCGACAGCCAAGAACATATTTCTCTTTCTCTCTCTAGCTTGGTCTAACTGGACTCTTTCTAGCAACCAAATTGCCACCGATTTAGCCCCCACTGGCGACAATTCATCTCACGAGCTATCTATTCATCCTACTCTAGTTGCTAGGAGTTGATTTCACCTTTAACAACTCCTTGATCTACCATTTCAAGCTTGATCTCCTTTGCTGGCGTGAAGACTAGTCCAACTCTTAGACCATTATTGGTGATTCAGCCACCTTTTGAAGCTATTCCTTGCTATCTAGATCTAGTCCTTGGCAGTTTGTGGAGGTCTAGTTGAAGTTTTGGTGAAAACTTTGATCGATTTGAATCAAAATCAACTAAATTGCGATAAAATGTCATTTTTCAATTTCGAAATCAACTGGATGCAATTTTAACGCAACCTAATCTATCGAGTAGCTTTTAAGGATTTTGGCGTGTTTGAGCCGTGGTTGATAATTTCGATCCACATTTGTGCATCTCTAACTTGTCGGCAACATTCGGTTGTCATAAAAGTCTCAAAGTTTCAATTATGGGTACCGGTACAAAATCGACATAAAATCGAGTTAGTGTCGTTCGACGTGAATTTTGCAATCATGTGGAATCACCCACAATTTAATTACGCCATTCCATCGAATCGACCTATATCCAATCACTTATCGATTATAACGGTGTTGTATTGACTATTGCCGATTATCACGGTGGAGCGGTTGATTTCTAATCAAATTCCTTTAATGGCTTCACATAATAGGTTAGTTAACTCGTAAGTGATCAGCTTAGAAAAAAGGACCATAGGCGTGTCAACAAAATTCCCATTTCATATTATCGAAACAATGTCGAATTTTCAAGATGTCACAGCTCGGTAAAGGAGTTAGGCTACCCCATCCTTTTGATTGACTATATATGGAAATGAAAATAAGTAGCCCAAGACTAGGATGGGTATGTAATCAAAACAGCTTTTGATATGTGAATATGTGTGACATCCTAATTTTCTGATTCTGTTTTTAATCAAATGAGTTTGGCTTTTCATTGACACGCCTATAGTCTTTTCTTTAAGCTAATCACTCATGAGATAACTAATCTATCGGGTGAAGCCATTAAGAAATCTAAACGCAATAGATTTGAGAGTTCGACCAAAAATTGACTGCTTCGACCATGCTAATATGCAAGGATCAATACAACACCATCAAAATCGATTAAAGATCATAGATAGGTCAGTTCGACAAAGGCATGTGTGGGTGATTTCACCTAATTGCAAAATTTTCGTCAAATGGCACTAAACTAATTTTTCTATCATTTTTGTACCATGTGTCCATATTTGAAACCTCAATATTTTCACGACAATCGAAAGTCACCAATGAGTCGAAGATGTATAATGTGACTCGCAAATAATAGACCACAAGTCAAATGCGCTAAAAATTTCTGAAAGCTACCCGATAAGTTAGATCACGCTAAAATCGTGTCGGTCAAAATTAACTGCGAAATTGAACTCAATTTCAGAAATTGAAAGTTCTGTCATGTCATGATTCATTTTAGGAACTTCGTCTCATCCTTTGAGAAATATCCGGTGAGCCCGGAATTTTTTGAAAAAATTGAATCTCGGTCATTTTGGAAAAAGGAAAGAAATTCGAATGGGAGAGAGAGTGGTCATTTTTGTTGTCCGAATTTGGCTATTTGTGGAAATAAAATGCAAGAAAGTAATGGGGGACCAAAGGGGATATTCATGAAGACTTTGGAGGCCATGAATTAATGGTTGAGATATTTTTGTTTGACTTTTACCCCCCTCCTTCAGCTTCTCAAGAACGCATTCCCAACTGCTTCCCCTTCACAGCTTCTGTCCTCTTTTCATTTTTCCTCTTGCTCGATCACTTCCCCGACCCCTTTTGTTCCTGCTTTTCTTTCATTTCCTTCAAAGACTCCAGCTCCTCCATTTGAATTTTGCAACTCCACGTTCTCTGTCCCTCCACCGAAACAACCCCTACAACTGCCACGAAGACCGCCACTCCATCCCACCAACTTGCCACCTCACTCCCCTAATTCCAGCCCCCGACGCATACCCTCTCTACTAGATCTGCTCCTAGTCGCTGCACCCTTTCATTTTTCTCTTTTCTTTGTTACCGCACAAAACTCCCACTAGCGACATAACCCTCCCCCTCTTGCCTACACACGTCAGCTCCCCTCAACTTCGCCCTTTAGCCACTTTCGATCCAACCCAATAAATAGCCACCTTCAATCTTTGACAAAGCCGAGACAGCCTTGGTCGTGGGTTGTAAGGCCTTTTCGGCAAGGTCCAAGCTCCCTTTGATGTCGCCGTAGACTTGAGTGTCGCTTACTGTCACGCCGCCTTCGCTGTGAACTCTTTAGTTCACTAATTGGGTGAGTTAACCTCCTAAACCTTACTTAGGGATTAATTACACATAATTAGGATTAATTTAGGCTTAAGTATCTTTAGTAGTTAATTTAGTTAGAGTAAATATGAGTTAGTTAGTTTAGTTGAGTGAACTAGGTAGTTAATTTAGTTAGGTGAATTAGTTAGACTATTTAGTTAGGCATCTACATTATATTAGCTAGAGTGGTTAGTTTAAAGAGTTAACTTCGTAGATTAATTTAGCTAGTGCACTTAGGTGATTAGTTGAGCTTATGTTAATTTCATTTAATAGTTTAATTTTTATTTTGCAATTTATTTAATTAAATTGTAATTTATTTAATTATTTAATATTTTTTTGGAAATTATACCGGGATAACCGGTAGCCGGAATTTCGTGCCGATTGCCATGGTGTGATTATTTTATGCAATTGAATGATAAATTGTGCAATTGAGTAGTGATTGTGATTTTTGATTAATTATTTCAAAATTGTGAAATTTTTTTTATTAATTAGAAAATAATGGGTGTCGAGTTTCGACCTTGAATATTTTTTTTAAAAATATTATATCAAAAAGTGAGATTTTAAAAGGAATAATATCAATTTTTAAGGTTCGGTCTGACCATATACCCACACACGATTATTTTCACCAGGTGTTTTTAATATGAAAAAAATAGGCCAAGCGCATTATCTTAATTAAGACATTTGAGTGCAATGCATGTTGTCCTTTGGCTATAATTAAATAATTGTGTGATGGTTATGAGAACCCATCCCCGATGTGCATTGAGTGGACGTTGCCCCTATATGGGATGCCCTTGGACAACAGATGACGGTCGCAATAGAGGCTAGATCAATGATCCTTCAAAATTGCCACCTAGTGTAGATGTTGCCGTGCTCAATGGAGTGAGACGATATCTGGTTATGCCAAAAGACCACCGAATGTCAAGTAGGCCGTGCCCGATGGGCCATAATCAATTGAAACGTGTGAATGATTGAAATTGACATGCCTGATTTGTGACATCTTAAATTTTAGGTTTTGTTTTCAATTTAAGAAGTTGGGCTTTTCATCAACGTGCCTATAGTTCTTTTCCATGAGCTGATCACTTACGGAATAACTAGCCTATTATGTGAAGTCGTTAAGGAATTTGAATGCAATAGATTTGAGAATTCAACTAGGAATCAACTGTTCCATCATGCTAATCTACAAGGGTTATTACGGCATTGTCAAAATCGATCAGAGATCGGAGATAGGTCGATTCGATAGAGGTATGTGATTAATGTGTGGGTGATTCCACCTAATTGCAAAATTTCTATCGAACGGCACTAGATCGATTTTTCTGTCATTTTTGTACCCTATGCCTGTATTTGAAACCTCAAGATTTTCATGACAACCAAGAGTCACCAATGTATCGAAGATGCACAATGTGGCTCGAAAATAATCGACCACAAGTCAATTGCACTAAAAATTGGTAAAAGCTATTTGGTAAGTTAGGTCATGCTTAAATCGTGCCGGATTGAAATTAACCGCTAATTTGAATTTGATTTTAGAAATTAAAAGTTCTGTCATATTACGATTCATTTTAGGAACGTCGACTCATCCTCCGAAGAATTTTCAACAAGTTCGAGATTTTTACGGAAAATCAATTCGGACGATTCGAAAAAGAACGGAAATTCGGATGGGCCAAATCGAAGGGATTTTTGGCCTCCTTATCAAACTATTTAGTGAAGGGGACTTGCATAAATTGTATGGGCTTCTTCCTTAGCAAAATTTGATCTCAAATTAGGGAATTTGGAGAAAAAATTGAAGTCTAAGGTGAGGAAATTCGGAGCTTTGGATGGGGGCTACAACATTGGCACCAAAATTGAGTTATTTGTGGATTAAATTGCAAAAAAGTATTGTGGGGGAACAAAGGGGATAAGCATGTGGATTTTGGGGGAGCAAGCCTTAATTAATTGAGATATTTTGCTTTGACTCTCCCCCATCCATAGCTTCCTCCTCACGCCTGCCAGCTACTTCCCCTTCATGTGCCTCGGCCGCTCCTTTTCTCCTTTGCCGCTTATGTCTTTTTCATTTCCTTCGAAAGCTCATCTCCTTCATTCTCTCTCTACCATCATCAACTTGCTGCCACACATTCAAAACCTTCTACCCCATCATCCGCCTACTCTAGCCTACCTTGCATGCAGCCACCCCACCAAAGTCATTCACGCTAGCATCATCATCATTGTCTCATCCCCCACCGATCGACACCCCATCCCCTTTTATTTCCTCACATCCGGCAACCATGACCAACTTGGTGCCATTTTCCTTTCATTTTCCCTTCAACTGCCTCAAAGTCTAGCACCACCAAAGCATTCCACCGACTGCCATTCTCCTCTTTGTGTCATCACATAGCCAAGTCAATCGAATGGCAAGCCCTCCTTAAAGTTGACTCGTAAGCCCCGTTGACACCGCCGTAAACCCCATAGGTTTTTCCCCTCCTTCGCACGCCAGCGAAGCCGCTCGACGCAGCTCCACGGCCTCTTCTCATGCCCGTCTTCAGCCCATGCAATTTTTCCAGCTGTCAATTGAGCTTAACAGCCCCGCAAGTTCAACCTAGCCCGCAAATCAGCCTAGTCAATCGAGCCCAGCAGTTCCCTATGGGCTTGCAAGGCTTCTTGACTTGGTCCAAGCTCCCCTTGGCGTTGGCGTAGGTCCGAGTTTCGGTCACTATCGGGGTGAACCGGTTTTCACACTAAACCGGTGAGTTTATGCACTAAACTCTAATTAGTATGCTAATTGTCACGCCTCGACCCTCAAGCGTGCGCACATCTCTCTGTAGTCGATAAAAATTTGCGACTTCTCAAGACGAGTCACCGACTCTTTTATTTTTAATGCACATGTGGAAGAGAAATAATAACCCCTGACAACAAATAACATAGGATAGGAAAGTAAAGCAACATTTCACAAAAGCACACTATTATAAACGACAAGGTTTAGATACAAAACGAGTCTGATTAAAAGTCTACAAAAGACCAGCTCTCAAAAAAGAACTGTCCTACGACATACTATTTGGACACATTCACCGATCCTTTGGACTCCACCTCCACTGACTCCAGGGCTTCGATCTTCCATGACCACCATCTAAAGACTTGAAAATGGTTATACAATAACTAGTGAGACAATGTCTCAGCAAGTCCACCCCCTAAACCCTTATTAGGAAGAAAATACACCTTAGGGCGCTCTAGCCACAAAATCACACAATTTGAACAAAGGACTTACCTCGTTTATGTTCCTTCTTGCACGTCAACACAATTCATATCACAAATGCACAGAATTAATGCATACAACAATTGAAACAACTCACTTTCAAGCCAATCAAACACAGGAGTCTCGATTATAGGGCCAAATCGTTATGACACGTTTCATTCCGTACCACATAATTTTGTCCCATAATCAAGCGCGGTTAACTCATATCGGTGGTTCAATTCACATCCGATATTCACTCTCAATAATTAAATTCCCAATTCAACTAGACACCCGCACTCAGTATTCCGACTCAATACTCAATACTAGGCTCAAGGTTCTAGAGGTGCCCTCTCCCCACGACGTTCCAATATCGCGTGGCACTTAGTCTCTGATCACAATCAGGCATAGTACGAGGTACTAGATACTGGTCCCACGAATTCATATTGTTGTGTAACACTTAGTTCTCGACTATACTAAGTAATAGCTCAAGGTACTAGAGGTGGCTCATACGAGGTTTCATTATCATATAGCACTTAGTTCTTGGCCACGAAAAGTAATAGTATAAAATTTTAGAGGAAACTCATACGAAGTCTCTCTATCGTGTAGCATTTAGTCACTATACTATGCATGACAATACTACAAGGCTTCTAGAGGTGACTCCCATGTGACTCAATTTACCATGTAGCACTTAGACCAAGACTATAATAAGCAGCGGTATAAAGTACTAGAGGTGGCTCACACGAGGTTTCATTATTATGTAGCACTTAATTCTTTACCGGCTCACAACCTATGGGGTTTCCTCAATACACCCTATGTCACATTGACTTTCAATAGTCACCTTACCATGACTATAAACCATCACACGATCATTAAGCATAAGTTCTAGACATGTCACAAACCAACTATATCATCAAATATGCACAAACCAACAAGCATTGCACCAATAACACTATAACCATGGCATAACTGTTCGCGCCTCATCACACATAATCTCCAGGAATAACACAAAATAACCACATCACCAAATGTGCAATTTCTAGCAAATAAAAGCATTGAGAATAATCATAAACTACTATCGGCCCTAACCTGCAGAAATGGTCCACTCACGCGTCTCCTCGTTTAAATCCAGAAAACTAACCAAATGAATTTGGAAAATTTTCAAATATTAGTATGTTATAAAGGATACATAAATGAACATTTTTCATGAAACACATAAACCCAGATCCTTCTAGATTCGGCCTAATAAATCTCTCAATTTAGTACAAAAACTGTGTTCGTTTTCTAGAAAGTTTATTTTTTGAAATCAGTTTGGTTGAAATCCAAAACAATTCTGTTTGATCTAAATTTTAGTATGTTAAACTAGAAGATATTAAAAATAAATTTTGTGAAGAAACCATTTTGAAATTCATACCGTAAGAGTTGATAAAAACCCTTAGAATCTCAAAAGGTCACCAATTCCAGTACAGTGTGAGACTTTGTTTGCAAATGACGGAGCTGATATCTCTTTCTTTTAAATTCCTAAAAATCTTAAGAAAAATATACGTTGTAGATGAGGATGTCTAAAAAATTTCTCAAGAAGACACCAACCTCAAATTTGTAATTCATTTCAATCTACAAAAATGGTAAACGATGAGAGTCTAGGAATCCGAATTGCAGAAATTCCATTGGATTTTACTAATCTATCATCAATGGTGCTAATCTCACTAATTAGATTAACATTAATCTATTCTAAAACTAATCTAACAATTCTAGATTATTACTAATACATACTTAAGCTAATCTAAACAACATTTAAGCATAATTAACTTTATAAGCAAGGTTTAGTGAGTAAACTCACTAGTTTTGCAATCCAATGAGTCCACGGCGACGGCAAAGTGGGCGACAATCAAGCTTATGGAGACACCAAGCGAGGTTGGGAAGGGCTCGGAAACGGGCCATGAAGACCTCACGACTTGTTGGAACTTTAGCTTCTGTTCTTAGACTGCAGAGGCCGAATCGGTGGCTGAAACAATGAAGGAAGGGGCTAATCAGAGCTTCGACGAGCGGGTGGTCGGCAACCGATGGCTCCCGAGGGTCAAGGGGGACTTGCTGGTGGTTGGTATTGGTGGAGGTAAGGTTGAAATAGGGAGAAAATGACTAAAAGTTGCAAAACAAGTGAAACAGTGCAGGCGGGTGGCTTTTAGATGATCTGACAACTAGTTTCTTCTCATTGGCATACAAGACGACCGGCGGCTTCATTCGTTGTGAGGTCGGGCTCCTTTGAACAATTTGGATGTGCTGAGCACAATGATGGGTGGCACGAAGGCTAATTCATCCGGGAATACCACTTTTAACTCAAATCTTTGGCGATAGGTCAGCTGAAGTAGAATTTGAAATAAGGTAAAAAATAGAGGAGGAAAGAGGTTCGGTGGCTTAGGCGAGTGTGCGACCAGTAAGGGGGGCTACTGCTCTGTGTTCTCTAGTTTCTCTAGCTTTTTCAAGGCCTCTACAATGGGGAAAGCAAGTCCAAAGAGGAAGAAGAAGGTGGCTGCTGAAGGGGGACCACCATTTACTTTCAAAGTCCACAATCTCATCCCCAAACACTCATCACACTTGTCCCCACCACTCAGCCCTATCATTTGCCTCTTTTCCCTCACAAAACTTCCCCAACAAGCCTTAGTTGAGTCCCCAAATGTTGCACACCACCCTTGGCTATGAATTTGTACACATTCCCCTCCAATTCCATCAATTTTCCTTCAATCTCATTCAATTTCTCATCCAATCAATCCCAATTGAAGTCCATAATTTTATCCAATGTGTCCACACTTAAATCCACATTTTCCTTGCCCATAGATCTCACTTGATGACCAAAGATGCGACCAAAAAGGGTCCCTCGAAGTTCCTAGTCCAAAATGGCATAACTTTGATTTTTCGCTGAAAATCTCGGTTTGTAGAAAAATTTTCGGAAGGATGAGTTGACGTTTCTAAAATGATTTGTGACATGACAGAACTTTAATTTTTGAAATATGATTCAAATTCACAGTTAATTTCAATCTAACGCGATTTTAGTGTAACCTAACATACCGGGTATCTTTTAGGAATTTTTAGCGCATTTGAACCATGGTTGATTATTTCCTAGCCACAACATACATCTTCGACACATTGGCAATTTTTGGTTGTCATGAAAATCCCGATATTTCAAATGCAGACATAGGGTACCAAAATGATGGAAAAATCGGTTTAGTGTCGATTGACAAGAATTTTGTAATTAGGTGGAATCACCCACACAGTAATCACGTACTTTTGTTGAATCAATCTATCTCTGATCTCTAATTGATTTTTAATAGTGCCATAATGACCCTTGTAGATTAGCACGGTTGAGCAGTCGATTCCTAGTCAAATTCTCAAGTTTATTGCATTTAGATTTCTTAACGGCTTCACCTGATATGCTAGTTATCTCGTGAGTGGCCAATTCAGAGAAAAGAACAATAAGTGCGTTGATAAAAAGCCCAACTTATCCAATCGAAATCAGAACCTGAAAAATTAGGATGTCACACTAATGACATTTAAGGGGTATTGAGATTAGATTAAGATTAGATTAGTTTTGTTATTAGCTTATTTAATTAATTTAAGTTAGTTAGATTAGTGATTTAGGTGGTTAGATATTGTAATTAGTCAGTTTATTGTGTGGCCTTATAGTTGGAATGGTTAGGATAATTTAATTAGGTCAATAGGTGGTTAGATTAGCAATTTCTAGCCTAAGTATGCATTTATTGATTTAATTTGCATTATTTAATTAATTTTGGTAATTATTTAATTATTTAATATTTTCCGAAAATTAGACTGGAATAGCTGGTGACTGGAATTTCATGTTGATTTCAATGTTGTGTTCAGTTTCTGCAATTGAGTGTTAAATTGTGCAAATTGAGTGGTGATTGGAATTTTGGTTATTTATTCCAAAATTTGTGAATTTTGATTTTTATTCAAAAAATCCCAAGTGTCGGTTTTTAACATCGAAAATAGTTTTATATACTATATAAAATAGTAGATTTTAAATTGAAAGATATCAACTTTTCTAGTTCGATCTGACCGTGTACCCACACACGACTATCTTCATCGGGTGTTTTTAATACAAGGAAAATGAGCCAACTGCATTATTCTAATTGAGACATTTGAATACAATGCATAGTGTCCTTGGCCATAATTGAGTGATCATGTGTTGGTTAAGAGAACCCATCTCGAGCTATTAAGCTGGACGTTACCCCTATATGGGATGCCCCTGGACAACGGAAGCTGATCATAGTAGATTTTGGACCTATGCTCCTTCAGAAAAGCCGTCTAGGAAAGACGTAGTCATGCTCAATAGGGTGAGACAACGCCTAGCTATGCTAGAAGACCACCGAACAACGAGTAGGCCATGCTATAAGCCGAAGTCAAAACTAGGAACGTATGATTAATTGAGTTGAACGGGCCGGATTATGGGACAAAATTGTGTGGCATGATATGGGACATGTCATAACGATTTGGCCCTATAATCATAACCCATGTGCTTGGTTGAAATTGAGTGTGGCGTTCCAATTGATGAGCTTATTTGCTGCTCATGTTTTTGTGACTATCTGTGATATGAATTGTGCTGACCTGCAGGGAGGATTTGAGACAAAATAAGTCTCTATGGCTATGTGATTGTGTGGTTAGGACACCTCTAGGCATATTACCCTCCTAATCGGGGTTTAGAACATGAACTCGCTGAGATTTATATCTCACCCCGTCGTGGGCTTAATTCTTTTCAGGGTTGTAGAGTGGAGAATCTGGAGCTGAGCTGAGGTGATTTGAGATGTAGGTTAGATAGGACAGCTTCTTTTTTAGAGTCAATCTTTTTAAATATTTTGGGTATAGACTCTTGTATATGACTCAGTTGGTTTATAAAAGCATGTTTTGTTTGTAAATATGTTATTCTGCTTTTTCTATCCCGAGATGGTTACTGTCAAGGGATTAATTATTCGCTTTCACATGTGCAATAAAATGAAAGGGTCGGCGACTCATCCTGAGAAGTTGCATTTTTATTATAAACTATCGAGGGATGGGCATGTGCTCAAGGATCAAGGCATGACATGATTATGAGACAAAATTGTGTGGCACAGAATGTGATGTATCATAACAATTTGGCCTTATAATCGGGACTCATGTGATTGATTGAGATTGAGTGAGATGTTCCAATTGATGTGTGCATTTATTATATGCATCTGTATTATGAATTGTACTGACGTGCAGGAAGGAACTGAGGCGAGGTGAGTCTTTTGTGATGTGTGATTAGACCACCTTTAGACATATTTCCTTCCTAATCGGGGTTTAAAGTGTAGACTTGCTGAGACATTGTCTCACTCCGTTGTGAGTTTAACTTTTTAGGTCTTTAGATGGCGGTGAGGCAGGATCATTTTGGATGGCCGTGGGAGGTCAAGACTTAGAGCACCATACTTTCTATCCACGGGGATCCCGACTGGACCCATGATCTTGTGGTTACTACTATTTGGGTCAATGAGGGCCTACCTTAATTGGTCCCTCATAGATTCAAGGCGTGATTCCGCCATGGGCCCAATGGTGTTCGGGAGGGTCCCTTGGATGGCTTTGACGGACCTGCTGTTAAGGATGGGTATTTAGTAGATCTTGACCCTGTGCATGACACCGATATCATAGCTGATATCGAGGCGGACCAGGGACCCAAGGGTGAGGAGCCTGCAGTAGAGGTAGCTGAGCCTCTAGACACTGACACCCCTAACGGTGTCATGATAGACCCGAATCCCAAGTAGATAGGGTCCGGGATAAGGTAGTTTGGTAACTCTTTTGCTTTTTGGCCTTTGTATATAAACTCAATTTGTTTATAAAGGTGTTTTGTGAAATTTGTATCCTGCTTCTCTATCCCATATCTGTGTTGTCTGGGGATTGTTTATACGCTTTTGCATGTGCAATAAAATTAATGGGTCAGCAACGCGTCATGAGACATCGCAATTTTATCGACCACCGAGGGATATGCGTGCACTCAAAGTTCGGGGAGTGACATTATGTATATGAATATATGTTACTTTTATTTGCTTGGCTTGCATATATCTTGTCCAGCTTCCATGTTTGTTTATACAGGGATTGTTTATGATCACTTCCACATGTGTTTAACTAAAGATAAAAGACTTTTGAGACATTCGACATTGCCTCGGGCGTCAATGCTAACCTGTCGAGTCATGCTCTCGTGCCAAAGATAGGGCAAGCGTGTGACATAGCTAATCATGCAGCATCATGCATGTTGCTGAAAAAGTATTGGCATTTGACAATGTCATTGGCATTAACTAACCATGTTGAAGCGTGGGAGTTTTAAAATAATTCTGATAATTTCTTAAATGAAATATGGTCAGTAGTGATATTCAAAAATGAAACGCAAACTACTGGAGTGCCATAACTTTGTAGAAATGGACACTTAAGTGCCATAACTTATGAAAGGTACACTTAAGTGCCAAAATTGGAGCAAAATAACTCACTTGAGTGCCAATTCGGCCAAAATTCAGCCAAATTGCATACGTGGCATTTTTCCGGCGAAGCGAGTGCAAAATGACGCCGTTTTGCATGCTAACGTGGCCAAATAATGCAAAAACGACGTCATTTTGGGCTAACGTGGTAAAAAATAATATAAAAATTAATTAAATCTAGTATAAAAATTAATTAAATTTAATTTAAAATTGAATTTAGTTAAATATTTAAAATTAAAAAAAAAAAGAAAAAAAGAAAATGGGGGAGGTGGCCGAGGGCCGAGCCCTCGCCACCATTCGCTGCCTCTCCACCGTCGCCGGGAAGGGCCGGTGACGGAGGGGGAGGGTCGGTTGGGGTCACCGGGCCTTGGCCGGGGTTGGTGACCCCGACCGACCAGCGGTGAGGGCTCACAAGCCCTCGCCCCAAATCGGGGCGAGGGTCACAACCCTTGCCCAAATCCAACGAGGGTCGACGGCCCTCGCCCGGATCCGTCGGGGGGGAGGAGGAGGGGAAGCAAGGCGGTGGCGAGGAGGAAGAAGAAAAAGGGGGGGAAGAGGAGGAGGGGAGGCTAGCGGTGGCGGCGGCGAGGGCTAAGGCTGCCGAGCCCTAGCGCGAGGGCTGCATGCCCTCGCCTAGATCCGGGGGCGAGGGCATGTAGGCCCTTGTCGCCGGTGGGCCGGTCAAGGGCCAACCCTCCCCCACCTTTCGGCGATGGCGAGGAGGTGGCGGCGGCGAGGGCTCGGCCCTCGGCCGTCGATTGCCTTCCTCCTTCTCTGTTTCCCTTTTTCTTTTAATTATTATTATTATTTTAATAAAGAAATATAAATTATTTTATTATTTTATTTTACATTTATTTTAATTTAATTAATTTTTATATTATATTAAAATTCAAATTATGTCAAAATGACGTCGTTTTGGCCGATTTAAGGGGGTTCTATTTTGGCTAACATTCGAAACGACGTCGTTTTGTGTGAATTAGAGCTGACTCAGCTCTCCGGCAAGCTACCTTGATGAGAAATATTAATATTTAAATGCCACGTATGATTTCCGGTTGATTTCGCCGGAGGTGGCACTCAGGTATCCCGCTTTTTTTCAAATGTGGCACTTAAGTGTACCTTTCGTAAGTTATGGTACTTAAGTATCCCTTTGGGTAAAGTTATGGTACTTGTGGTGTACTTTTCTCATTCGAAAATAAGATATGCTATATTGGGATGTTGTCTATCTTGTGTTTCTATAAGAAAATATTGGATACACTAGTTATGCCAACTCATAGAAATACTAGTTTATTCATTGGGCGACGCGTGTCCCAATGGGATTAAATAAAAAATGAATGAAAATTTATAATAAAATAAAATAGTATTAAAAATTGTTTGCAACCGGTGCTTGCTAGCCAAAATTGGTTGAATGACCGAATTGATATAAATGCAAAAGGTTTAAGACTGAATTGACCAAAGAAAAGTTTAAGATTAAATTCGCATAATTGTAATAGGTTTCAGACTTTTTTGGTAATTCTCCCATTAATTACATATAAAAGGAACGCCCACATCGTAACATGAAATTTAAAAGAATTAGTCAAAAGCTTGAGGGACAACACAATATTATCAGTCCTCAAAAGTTCAAATTATTAGCCTCTTGGGCATATTAAATAAATTGCAGAAACTTGGAAGGGGGCGAGAGCACTTGCTTGCCCCTCCATTTGCTCCCTGGAGTCTTTGACAATGTCATTGCGTTAACTCAAACAGACTCTCTTTCATATTTCATCTCATTGAATCAGCAGCTCAGGTCAGTGTAATCTCCTAGGAAAAAAGAGACTTCATCAAGACTTAATTAACTCATGTTTGGAATCAATATCTCAAGTGTATCATTTTACTTTTTGGCTAAAGGTGGCAAGCGATATTTCATGCGGGAAAACCTTTTCGAAGGCACCAAAAGAGAACGTAAAACCCAGTTAAGTAGGTCAATTCAAGAAGAGCATGCTGGCGAGTAGGAAATAATTCCACAATGAAACCACATCATTGATTAGGAACCACTTTTCGAGTCTACAAGTCATCATATGCTTACACGACTTTTCCTTTATTCTGAACAACCCTTTTATGCACGCAACGAAGCAAACAACAGCACAGAATTTGATCAAATACGAACTGAGGAATCCGATCATATCCTAGTCAAGATTAAGGGGACTCCATAGTGGGGTTGAGGAGTGAGCATCGGTATGGGGCCATGCTTGTAAGAAGGAGATAGCTGCACTGAGAAATTCTGCAAAATCAAGGTCAGAGCAACTTTGGCTTCAACGAGAGTGAAGTTTTGGCCAATACAAGTTCTAGGACCCCAACTGAAAGGAAGAAAGCAGAGCTTGTTATTAGTAGCTTTTGAGACTCCCTCAGAGAATCTCTCCGGATTAAACTCTTTGGCATCATCACCCCAAAAATCTGGATCATGGTGGATCAGGATTATGGGCACCAAAAGGAGAAGTCCCGGAGGTATTTGAATATCTCCCAACTTGGTTGCCTTGTGAACTGTTCTTATTGTCAAAAATGCAGGCGGGTATAACCTGAGCACCTCATTCAATATCATGCTTACCTGCAAGTAAATCAATCTATTGTCAGCCTGTTCTAGTCCAAAAAGACACGGAGAATGTAACAATTGAATTATCTAAACATTGCCTAGCCGACCTAATTTTAAAACTGAAAATTATTCATGCGAACTATTTGTTAACTTCCAATGAGAATCCTTACAATTTTTAGTCGGCCCAACCCATCAAAATCAGGTTTGTTGTTGCCGAAAACTTGCGAAACTTCCTGTCTTGCTCTGTCTTGCCAGTTCTGGTACTTACTTAACAAAATCAGAGTCCAGGTAAGCAAAATAGAAGTTGACTCCTGACCCGCTTTGTTGAATGTTTTGCACTCGTCAATCACATCCTCTGTGCTCATACCCCTTTGATGCCCAGATTCTTGAATTTCTTTCATGTTTGATTTTAGCAATAGTCCCAAGAGATCATCCTCATCTACTCCTCCTTCCTTCATTGCCTTCTCTCTTTTGGTCACCACGTCTTCCAACAATCCTCCTACTTTATGATCAATTTCTTTCATCCTCTTGTGCAGTTTGGTTGGCAAGAGGCTGCATTTTTTCTTATGGACGTCAACTTTAAGATGAAAACTTTATTTGCTGACTTGAGGAAAACAGCAATTTCAATAACAATTCAATGGAAAATTTGCCCTCAAAATACTGTTTTGATAGGAAAGAATTGCAGCAAGCCCTATATACTATCTTGCAATCACAATCAAACCGCATTCGATGATTTGCAAACTCATGAGATTATCTTCAGAAACTTTTCAAGTCCTTTGCATGGAGGATGCTCAAGTTTGCCACTTGTTTGCAAAATCATAAGAAATGTGGAAGATTGCAACTGACTCGATGGATAAGAATGGAGGAAATCTAACTAAAGTTTGTTACTCTTTTTCTTGTTAAATGCATTTGCAACAGTTAAAGATTTTGGGATAAACTGTTGCTAAATTAATCTCAACATACCTCCACCCTGGGATAAACATGAATGGAACAATTTTGTAAATGAGGTCATTTTGTTCTTGTTGAATAAGGATGATGCTCTTGGCTTGGTCGTAGGTACTACCGAAAGCGGCTCTATGTAGTACATCACCCGTCAAATGCTGAAGGTGAGGCCACACATCCACTTCACCAGCTAAACTTTGCTTCTCCCATTTCCTAATCATCTCCTCGCAACTTGAGCATGTTGCAGTCACTACATGCTGTAAATTTTCAACAATTAAAAACCTAAACAAATCGAATCTTCTTTGTTTTTAAATATTAGATTTCCATGGACGATGAATTTCAGGTTCCATCACTACGAAATATAATGGGATTATTAATCATTTTAAATTCCACTGCATGTTGCATCTGGTTAGGATTCATCTAGCGCCAAGCAGTAGTACCTTCAACTTTTCATAATGAAAAGCAGGGTTGATGATCTTTCTCTGCTTCGCCCATTTTTCACCCTCAGTTTCAGGAGCCCCGATACTATGAGATCTCTGATGGCGTTGGGGTGTGGCTTTACAAACTCATTGATCCGTGAAAAGATCTCCTTCAACATGTCTGAGTCCATGATGTTCAATACAGGTGTTAGCCCAAACCATGTAAAGCAAAGCTTCCCTACAACAACCATTGTATAAAGACTATCATTTATTAAGGCATCAAATGCTACCGGATTCCATAAAATCAGCCATTTGTGTATGTCAGGTGCTTAAACTAGCAGATATATTGTAAGTACCCAACTTGAAACCCAAATAGCAGATCAATTTGCATGAGCAAAATGAGCAGTTTCAGTAGCCTCCTGACAGTCGCTAACTACATAGCTTCATTAATAGGTAACGTGACTTCACCTCTGAAAAGCAAAGCAACGCTCGATATTGTAAAATCTGTGCCTTTTAGCAGGATTTGGTCAACTTACTTCCCATGAATATATATCAATAAAAATGCTGAAAAGACACCTGAAACGTATTTTCTTTAGCAGGTTTTTAACTAGTGACATTGAAATTGTACATTATTTTTTACCGGGCAATCAAGTAATACGAATCAATAATATTATTCGATTGGCTTAAAAAATTCAACTGTACCTCAACTTTGATGACTTCCGTACCGTGTTTATTAATGGAGTGATGATAGACAGGGAGAATGCGAGGCGCGATGTCGTTGGAGAAAGGAGTAACGGGTTGAGATTGAGCTTGCTTGCTCATTCTCATGTAATCTCTCAGGTCTTGAAACAAAAGTCTGTTAGGGGTTCCATTTACGCCTTGCCGTCTGAGACTTCTTTCTAGCTTCTTCGGCTTCAACCAGAACAAACACAGTAATCTCCATGCACAAGTGAAGAAGGTGATCAAAACAAGCGAGAGAACAATTGAATTAGCCAAGGACATTTCCATATTCTACGTTAAGCATATGACACGCTTGTCTTCTTTCTGTGAGAGGATATTTATAGGACTCTTAGGGAGCAGAAAGATGGACAAAGGCACTGACCAAGATTTCGTGATGTATGAGTGGAGCTTTCTTTTTTAAGTTGTCTTATCATCAGCATTCGTTACCGGTTTGCATCATCTGGTGCTACTTCATTTTCTAGATTTGATATCAAGTGGAGGTTTTTATCTTGTTCACATCACATAAACTAAATCAATTCAGCTTGAACCAGATGGCCAAATATTAATAGCAGATAATCTTCACTTGATTTCCAGAATCATGGCTGATTCGGAAGTGAGGAGGATGAGAACCCTTTCTGTATCAGGGGAAAAAACAAATTTAAAGCACTGCGAAACTCCTCAATGTTTAATCTTTGTCAATTGTGTCATAAACGTTATTAAAATAACGAAATGAAGTTCCTAATTCATTTGTCGATCGGCGTGTCTAATTTTATTGGGGAAAAGTGTCGATCAATGTATGCGTTAAGGCCAATGATTGCATATTCTTTAAAACTTGCAGGACTCTACAAATTAAATTTAAACCTTTTGGAATCAATTAACCAACATGGGAAACGTTTAATACTTGCAGTTTGTTTAAGCCTAGCATTGGGTATGAAGTTTGGAGAGAAAGGCACAAAAAAAAAAATCCTAAAGCTATTGCATTGTCATCAATCCAATCCTAAACTTTTCAAGTAGACCAAATTAATCTCAAACATTTTCATGTCTTGCTAATTGAGTCTATCTAGCCAATTTACATACGGACATTTTTTTGAATTTTTTCTTCTTATGTGGCATGATTGGTACTGTTGTAAACATTTTTTTACGCAATTTTTTGAATTTTTTCTTCTTCCTTTTTCCTTTCTTTCTATTTCCTTTCACTTTCCACCGGTGCTTGGCAGAGGCCATGACCGGCGAGGGTTGCCCTCGACGAGCCTCGCTTGGGCACCTCACTAGATCTAGTGAGGCTAGGCCTCACCTAGGCGTAGGCTACCTCACGAGGTATTACTTGGGCAAGGGTTGGCCTCACCGGGCCTCGACCTTGTAAGATCTGGTGAGGATGGCCTAGCCATCCACTAGTGAAAAGAGAAGGGAGATAAAATAAAAGAATAAAGAAAATTTAAAAAAAAAAACTAAAAATTATAAAAAAATATTTACGTTAGTTTCAGCAGTGCCACATAGAATCGTTCACATCAGCAATTCTAGCATAAATTGACCAAATAGACTCAATTGGCAAAATAGAAAAATGTTTAGTTTTAAAATGGTTCAATTGAAAGGTTTAGGACCGAATTTGTATCAATGTAACAAATTTTAGACTTTTTTGGTACTTTTCTTGAAATTTAGACACTACTTTTAACCTCATTGTTAAACAATTCTGAGGTAATTAGAACAGGCCTATCTTTCACTTATCAACATTTTGATTGATGGATTACCTAAATAGGCATTACAAATATCTAAATTTAACTGAAAGTAAATATTTGTGATGTCCATATAAGGAAAACCAGCAATCAGAAAGTCTATTTGGAGGTGAACATGACCCACTATAGAAAACCTAAAAAGTGAGAAAAGGGATCTTAATTTCTGAAAAATGGGATTCTGAGGGCATCGTTACGCATAAGAGAGTAACGGAGCTGTCTGCACCGTATATCTTCCTAGAGAAACCCGGTAATTTTTTTTGTCCGGTTACCCAGGAAAATCGAGATCACTTAAATTAAAAAATACGATATGTCAACAAAATAAAAGGAATAAAATATAAACTTGTTAGCCTCGCCGGTGTAAAATATTTTCACATTGGGTGTAAAAAGAGAACAGCTTAAACATCTTTATTTCAAGAGTAAATATATGTAGGATTACTAATGGCAACAACACCGGGGCAAAACATTTTCCACACTTGTATTCGCGAAAGGAAAGTATCCCTGATCTAATGAAGTAAACGACTATTGTCAATCTCTGCTTCTTTTATGCCACCGATTTTCCAAAAATATATAGATAGATGAAGTCAAAATAGACCAATGAACTTTTTCTTTATAAACTAAGGTTACGTTTGGCAATCGTGATAAAATTCAGGGTAGGATATGATTATCATATCCTACGTTTGGTGCTCGTTCATGATAGAATAAAGTCGGATATAAGTGAGATATAGACATAATTTGGGATAAAGGTGGATATGATTTATAATGTCCATAATAAGAAAGTTATTTTTCTCGAATAACAAACTTATTAAATTAACAAAATTTAAATTATATTTTAATATAAATAATATTTGAATTCTAATTTAAGAAATTTAAAATAATAAACATTATTGTTAATTAATCTTATTTTAATTTATATATCCAACTTTAATTCTATCTTATAATAAACATTCACTCTGTGATAGCCATTTCGTACATTCAATGTACTCTACGGATAGAGGAATACATAGAGTTGAACATAGTAAAATAAGAAATTGAAAGATTTCATTGAAATTGTTCGTTTGGAAATTTCCTGAAAAGATATAAATTAAATATTTATATTTATTATATATTTTAGGTATTTTTATATTTTAGGTATGGTAGTACAGTTTACTATTTGATAAAATTTTATTAAAGAATGATGGAAGGGGAAAAAATAATAAAGAAAATAATATAAAAAGAAAATCAAATTAAATTAAATTAAGGAATAATGTTATGAGAGATTTTCACCATCTTCATTTATGAATGTTTAGGTTCATTACCACCACCCACGGTGGCCGCGATGGTTTTGCGTTTTCTCTCTTACCAAGGGGGGAGGGGTTTGAAACCCTGCATCCTCATTGCACGACCCACCCGCGGCTGGGTCTATGGTGGGGCCTAGTTCGCCTCGGGTTTACGCCACCGGCTGCTGGCTGTTCGGGGGTTTTCGGGTCAAAAAAAAAAAAAAAAACATTTAGGTTCATTTATAATGATATGCCGTTTATATAAATAACAAAAAATGTATATGATATGATATGAATATATCCGACTTTAATACTGTAATTCACCAAACAATTGATAGAATATAAAAAATCCCAAAATTTCATATCTTATCCTATCTAGTCCTATCTCGATTAGAATTCCGGATGACCAAACATAGCATAAGAGTTTGGATTTCTATTGCCCTACTACCTGCGGGCCATGAACCACTCATAAGACACATAAAGCGTACAAGTGATTCCAATGCAGAACAATTTGTATATAATTAGTGGGATTTAAATGAGTGACTTTTAATTCTGAGCTGGAAATTTCTTGGTATCTGACTACACTAACTGTGAGAAAGAGATACCTATTTGTATTACAATGTTTAAATGAAAGAATTTCTATTGTTGTGTATGCTAATTCGTCATTAGCCACTAATTGGGAAGTCCACGGTATAAATTATCCATGTATAAGACATGTACTTTATTTTTCTAATGTCGTGACCTCCCTCGTGGAGGTTTCTTCTTTTCTTTTCTTTTCTTTTCTTTTCTTTTTTAATTGAAAGGAGGTTTTTTTTTTTTTTTTTTTTTTTTTTGTAAGTTGTCTTTCATCATCGGCATTCTTAACTGGTTTGCATCATCTGGTGCTACTTCATTTTCTAGTTCACATCACACAAACTAAGTCAATTCTACGTGAATCAGGTGGCCAAATATTAATAGCAGATAATCTTCAATCAATTCTAAGAATCATGGCTGATGCGGACGTGAGGAGGATGAGAACCCTTTCTGTATCAGGGGAAAAAACAAATTTAAAGTACTGCGAAACTCCTCAATGTTTAATCTTTGTCATTTGTGTCATAAACGTTATTAAAATAATGAAATGAAGTCCCTAACTCATTTGTTGATCTGCGTGGCTAATTTATTGGGGAAAAGTGTCGATCAATGTATGCATTAAGACCTGTCAATTAACCAACATGGGTAACGTTTAGTATTTCCATCTTATTTAAGCCTAGGATTGGATGTGAAGTTTTAACACTATTGTTAACCTCATTTTTCACCAATTCCCAGGTCGTCATGGAAGAGACCTATTTTCCTCTGATCAACTTTTTGATTGATTACTAATAGCAACAGCACCTTGCAAAACATTTTCCACACTTATAATCGTGAAAGGAAAATATCCATGATCTAATGAAGTGAACGTAGTTGTCAGTCTCTGCTTGTGGAGAAAGGTTTTTATATCACCAATTTTCCAAAAATATATGGAACAATGAAATCAAAATAGACCGATAAACTTTCTCTTTATAACCTAGGAGTGTGGCTTTCAATTATCCGACTACCTGCTGGCTAGGGAACACTTATATGCCACATGAAGTGTATGAGTGATTCTGATTTTCAACAGTTGGTACGTAATTAGTGAGATTATGGGCTCGACCAAATTTCTAATTTTTGCGGGCTCAGTCCTAAAAATTCAAGTTTAGGGCCTCCTGCTAATACCCACGTAGCAATTATATAACTGAGCCAATTTAAATTAATTTATGTGCACCTCTTATTATTAAACAAAAATGTCACGAATATATATAGGACAGCGCAATTTCCACCCCTTATGCAGATAAATTCATTCAATTTTCACCAAAAAGACAAAATTACTCTCAATTATTCAGTTGTAATTTAAAGTGGTGGCCCAAACTTATTTACTTTCCCCCCTTTTTTAGTTTTTCTATTTCTATGTAGTATCTAGTTACCATAATTAAGATTGCACATGTTTCGTTTTTGTTTATTATGGGTATCATATGTATATAAAGACACTATATTTTCAATTTATTGTTAGATTTTATTTATGTAAGAATTAGTTTTGTCAAAAGAGAAACTTCCAATAAACCTAATTCTTTTCAATGTTGTCTAACAAATTTGTAGATTAATTGACTAGTGGAATTTATAAAAGAATTTTATAGACACTTTCAATGCAATCACTTGGTTATAAATTTTAACATTTGTGTATCACCAAATCCTTTCTGATCGATTGTCTTTTATACACATATACACATAATGTGATATCAATGAAACAAAAAATAAAGTAAAATAAAAAAACATCTGTAAAGATTTTCCAAAATATAATCATAATTACATTCTCCAATATGAAACTTTACATTATGAAATGTAATTAAATGACAACATTCATGACGGAAGAAAAGTCTTTTTAAAAATGCCATGAGTCTCATCATTTTGGATTGATAAAATTAACATCAATTATGAAGTATTCGGAAAGCATCAAGACAAGATAGGTTGACGGTGATATGCGCAACAAATATAAAAGTTTTTTTTTTTGGTAGAAAAATATAAAATGTTTTGAAGATGAGATTGTTTTAAAAAATTGTCTATGTTAATCCTAGATTCTACTTGACAATCAATCCATAATTTTGCTTGGCAACGTAAAACAGAATTAGGCTTCTTGAAAAATTTTCTTTTTGACTTAACTTATTTTTGCGGAAGTAAATAAAAATAAAAAGAAAACATAATGCCTTTAATATACACGAGATAACCACATCAAATAAACACAAAACATTTGAAATGTTTAATTATAATAGCTAGATTTCAGATAAAAATAGAAAAAGAATAAAAAGGAAGGAAAGTGAATAAATTTAGGGCTACCACTATAAATTGCAATTGAATGATTGAGGGTAATTTTTCCTTTTTAATAAAAAAAAATGGGGTGGATTTAGTTATATTGTGGGTGAAAATAGTCTACAGTGCAAATGCAAACTATGTTAATGATTTTTTTTAGGATAGGGGTCGACTCCTGAACATTCTTTTCTTTTTTTTAGAGCGATATCCAACTTTTAATCATTGCAGTTCAATTTTTCATAGAGTTTTTTAATTGGCCTGAATGATATTACTGGATTTTACTTCTTTAAATAAAAACCAATGTCGTCTCTCAACATGTATTTTCCTTATGATTATTCAGTCCATGAAAAATGAAACATGCAATCCGAGTTGCACCATTGCTGATGAGTTGCACCTATGAAGCACCGACACATTGTTGAAGCTTCCGTGTCGTGTCTAACGACATGTGTCCGAATATGTCCGAGCATCTCGGACATGTTCGGACACGCGATCAACACGTGTCGGATTTCCCGACATGTGGTCAACCTTTCTCGACACGTTCCGACGTGTGTGTTCGAGAGAGAGAATGACGATGGAGGGTGGATGCAAGGCCAAGACTGGGAGGAAGGGCCAGAGGAAAAATAGGCAATCTAAGAGGGCTGTGTTTGCGATAATGTGATAGAGAGTTGACGGCGAGGCTGCAGTTATGAAAGAGGGCCCTTTTGGCAAGCAACTATGATGAGGCGACCGGGAGAGAGCTGTGTGACGAGGAGGAAGAAGAGGCCGTGGTTAGGGTTTTAGTGAGGGAGAGGGTAGTGGGAAACGATGGAAAGAAACCGAGGCCAGAGAGAGGGCGGCTGAAAGAAATCGAGCTAGAGTGGGGAGGTGGCGTGGGGTGGGAGAAGAGATAAACCGAGAGAGGAGGTGGAGGCATGGGGGAAAAAACCGAAGTGGGGGATGAGGGTGATTGATGAGGGCTGGGGTTGGGGTGATTGATTGATGGGGTCAGGTGGCAGTGGGAGCAAGCAAGCCATTGAGGTGCTGGGGGGAAGAGAGAGAGAGCAGGGAAAAATCGAGGAAAGATTTTGGGATGACACGGAGGATAGGGGACGGGGAGAGAAACAGGTAGGGAAAAGATTTTTTTGGGGACAAGAGTTTAGAGAGTAGAGAAAAAAGAAAAAATAATATTGAGCAGTAAAGTTATTTTTGTTATACAAATAAATAAATGAGTTAAAAAATTATTTTGAAAAATAAAATATTGAATGTTAAATAATAATAAATTTTGATGATTATAAAAATCATAGATTTATCTAAATAAAGTTGATTCTATTTTTTTGTTAGTCATTAGTCTTATTCATAATTTTATTAAAGTTAAAAACATGTTTCTAAATATGGTTGCGCATTAACTATGAATGTCTTTCAAATTTTCTATAAATAGATTTATTAATATTATTAGTATAAATTTATTGTAAACTCTTTAATAATTATATATTTATTTGTGAAATTAAGTCAAATGAATTAAAAATAAAATATTTATTTAATAATAAATGTTCCAAACATGTTAAAATTCTTTATTTTTTAGAAATGACGTGTCGTGTCATGTCGTGTCATTATTTATTGCATATTCGTGTTATTTAGATGGTAACGGTGCGGTAAAGCCAGCAATGTTTTTAATATTTTCAATGGCAAACCTTTTTCTCTTAAAAGTGATGTCTCAATCATTGCTGATTTTTTTTTTTTTGTTGACTTTCTTGGTGGTAACGGTAACGTATCGCGTGCTTGTTTTATTTTTAAGTATGAGTTTACCATTGATGTAACCCATCAAGCATCTCTAAGTTAAGTAGCCTTCACTTCATTTAACGCGTGATGCGCATGATGCGCATGCCTAGTTAAAATACTCTCACTTGAGTGCACTTTAGTTTCTCCTTATATAATATAAATTGTTGACTTCGTTTAAATACTTAATTCAAATATAGTTTCTTGTATAACATTGCTAGAATATTATATGTCAATTTTCCCAACCAACGCATCAATACTTTACTACATTCGGTGACTCGGAGGATTCTACGAAGGGGAGGGGAGCGCAAATCTATACGTACTCACTTTAATTGTTGACTTAATATTTTCTATAGCTACATATACAAAAGAACATTGCATATAAAAAGTTAAATAATGAGAGTACTTTTATTTTTCATTAAAATTAAATAATGAGCAGTAATATTAGAAAAAAAAATTATAAGTAGTGTCTTAAATTCCTTTTGTGAAATTTGATCCTTTTCAAGACAACGTAGTTATAAAATTAGTATATCACACTACTTATACTGAATTTTATCTGATATTTTAGTCTTTATTTGCGTAAGTTAGAAATGATTATGTCGAGAACATATATCTCGTATTATTATTAATCACAAGACCTAAATAAATGAATTTTTGATTGACATGTTTATTAAAAGAAAAGAACAGATAGTAATAGTTGTTAGTAAGAGACATAGAAGGAACTTTCACATCCTAACATGAAATAAAAGAAACTAGCCTAAAGTTTGGGAGCTTAGGGAATATTACCAGTAATAATGAAGTTTTAAGGATTAGCCTTTTGGGCATTTTATGATAAAATGCCCCTCCTATTCTTGATTACGTGATTTTTCTCTTTAGGACAATAGGGTATTCTCCAATTCTTTTTTCCATAATTGCAATTTTTAAAGGTAATGTGTTTATCTTCTCCAAACCTCATTAAATGATGCAGTATGTCCTATCTTGGTTTCCCATGTGCCTCCCCCTTGTGATATTTTCGGCCACCATAGCTCTTAACGGGCTTGTTCCAATTTTCACTCTCTTGTAAGCCTAAATCATATAATTCAACAATATTCCAGGCCTTCCTGCTTGAGTCCAATAGCTTCGGTTCAGCTAAAATACAGTCTATATAGGCTTAATGCTATTGAATGAAAGACGCTCCTAATATGCATATAGAATTTAATTATATTTTTGTTGAGGAAATAGAGGGTCGATCCCTAATTAATGAATGCTTAAATATGTTACCAAAATTTAGGTGTCAACATCACCTCACGAGAGAAACTGTTTGTGCCACTGTCATCTTAGCAATCCATCCACTTTCCTCGACGCATGCCTAATTTCGCCCTTGAGAGGGTTGCAAAATTTCTTATCACGAATGCAACAATTAAGCTTTTTATCCACACATTGAAAAACAAGTTAGTGTCTCTTTCCGGAAAAGAAAGTTTACTAGTCTCTTATTAATAATCACACACAAGTACACGGTACTTGAGCATCACATTTTAGTTGTCATCTATCAAATATTTATTTTTTCTCGAAACAAATATGATTGAACCATTTTTTTCTTAGTTTGTTTCCGATATGGGGTGGCCAAATTTTGTTAATCCCACTCAATGCAATTTGTAAGGAAACAAATCCCACCGATTTCCCAAGGAAACCGGACATGTGAAAATGTGAGATGCTAGTCAATCTTCCCACAGCAACGGTGCATTTAGATTCTCATTTTCCAGTTAAAAAAAAAAAAAAAAAAAACTAACAAGTGCAATATCTGTCATTTTTTTTTAAACGCAATTTGTGATATGATATGCTTTGCTCTTGTGGGGTTGTATACATATGTTCGCACATGAAGCAATAACGTGTATTCCAGAAAAAGCTCTACAAATTACAAGTTGTGACTTAAATGGTAAGTTTGGTGGTCAGGGGTTGTCCTGATTATAATAAGTGCAATAACTTTGCGTGTTCTCTTTAGTATTCCGTCCATTTTGTGATAAGCCGAAACATTGACCGTTCTATAATAAAATCACGAGATGGTCATGGACGGAAGATGACATATTTAATACCACAAGACATACGTGCAATGATAGTGATACGTTAACTAATCCGTGAATAATGATGTACTGTTGCACGGGGATCAAAATTAGCTCACATACTGTAATGTGCAGTCAAAAACACTACTTGAAGTTCCTGGGGTCGGGCTGGCCATATTCATGTTATATCTCTATTTCATGTTGAAATGAACATGATTTCTAGGTAGAACCGGAAATATGAGAATTGGACCGATTCCCATCGGTTTTAGATTCTAAGGTATGTAGGGTAAGTTTCAAGTTTAGTAATTAGAGAACCTGTTCCAATGGTTCGATACCAAAAATAAGAACCTAGAACCTGGAATAAATCTTTATGTTTTTCTTATTCTATGTCACTAGCGATCCTATGGCATATGTAATATAAAACTACTAGTATAAGCTTCATTTTTGGCGATATTCATTAGTGAGACTTTAGTTTGTTAACATTTCATACTCTTCATGTATCTAAATGCAAGTTGTGATTAGTATATTGTAATCAAATAGTGATCATTAGAGGTGATAATTCACCACAATCGTTCAATTAAGAGTACATGTGGAACTCAAGATGATCTTAAGACTAATGACAGGGTAGGTTCTAGGTTCCTAGGTATGTATAGTAAGTTCTAGGTTCTTACGTATGTAAGGTAGGTTTCGGGTTCCAAAAATTAGAAAGTCTATTATGGCGGGTAGGTTCCGAGTTCCAGGTGAAATCTGGAACTGTCCACCCCAAGCTGCTTACCCCTACTAGACAGTGACATGACACAAACTGGCGGCCCTATCACATAAGTAAACCGATACTAATGTATCCAGCACTACCGAATAAATTCTCAAGTCTGCGCAGGCTCCTAACAAATCAATTTACTAATGGGGGTGTATAAATACCTCCTCGCTCTTGGAATTAAAACGCACGGTGGACATTCCTACTCTTCCCACCTCTCAAACCTTCCTATACGTCCATACTTCACATGTATAATTGAGATTGAAGGAAGAGAGAGGAATGTGGAGGCTAAAGATTGCACAAGGCGGGGATAATCCGTATATATACAGCACCAACAACTACGTCGGGAGGCAGATATGGGAGTTCGATCCCGATGCAGGGACCCCCGAGGAGCGTGCTGAGGTGGAGCAAGCCCGCCTTCATTTCCACAGCAACCGGTTCAAGGTCAAGCCCTGTGGAGACCTCCTATGGCGAATGCAGGTAAAGTGCTATATATCACCGGCACTCGGTCGCTCGGGTGTTATTCTAGTATCGCTGTCAAAATGGGTTCGGAAGCGGGTCCAGACCTCCTTCTGGCCTAAGACACGGACTCAACTACTAGATTTACTTTTCCAACCTTATCGTGATGAGGTTCATAAGCGAGGAGTTCTTTGAAAAAGGATTGAGAATGCGTTTCTTTTTATTATACATAAAAAAATTAAAATTATAAGGTATCGTTTTTGTTCACAGACTGATAAAAATGACTCAAATGAAGGACTAGAAATCATCCCCCCCATTGTGCAGACAGAAAAATACAATCACTGTACCTGCTAAAAGTTTCTCGTTCTGCAATTGCAGTTTCTAAGAGAGAAGAACTTCAAACAAACTATTCCGCCCATAAAAGTAGAGGATGAAGAAGAAATAACACATGAGAAGGCATGGGCCGCATTAAGGAGAAGCATCTATTATTTTTCGGCCTTGCAAGCCAGTGATGGCCATTGGCCTGCAGAAAGTGCTGGCGTTCTCTTCTTTCACCCTCCTTTGGTTAGCTTTCTTCAGTCTTTTCGGTTATTGTTTGCCTCAGTTAGCATAATTCTTTGTTTGAACATGTGATTTTCTCATTATCCCATGTGTATCATAATTTTTTAGATGGGATTATCAAGTTTGTCTGTCGAATCTAGTCAAACCAATTTATTCTACTTAATGCAGAGAGCCTAAGCGTCTCAAGGAAGATATATCAGCTACTTCTTACCTGATAGGACCCTGTATTCAAACAAAAGAAGTTGTGTTAAGACAACAAACATACTTTGGTCATGATCATTGTATTCTCCTCTATTAGAATAAGGACTGATCATCGCGTGATAGTGTGATAGTCTTACCGATCATATGCAATTGGAGCCTCTTGACTTGTTCATTAACAAAAAAATGCAGGTGATATGTTTGTTTATTACTGGGCATCTCAACATCATATTCTCTGCAGAACATCGAAAAGAGATCCTTCGATATGTGTATAATCATCAGGTACTTGGTTTTTGTCCATATTGCATTATCCACGTGCAGATTTTGAGAACGTAGCTTCCAGTTCTAAGTTGGATAAGGAAAATGAAAAATTTGTGCTCATCTGTACATTGTTGGTATTAAATACCGTACTGCAGAATGAGGATGGTGGGTGGGGATTAGATGTAGAGAGCCACAGCACCATGCTTAATACAGTACTAAACTACATATGCTTACGCATACTTGGAGAAGGTCCTGATGGTGGTCAGGACAATGCTTGTGCGAGAGGGAGAAAGTGGATTCTTGATCACGGGGGCGCCCAGCAAATACCCTTCTTGGGAAAGATCTGGCTTTCTGTAAGAAATCATTTCCTTCCAGTGACAATGAGTGATTCTTTAATCTATAAATTCACGCATTATATGTTATTATTAGATCACAAGCAGGCACCACACTGAACCATTGAAAAAGAACGTAGCCTATATGCTCCCCAAAAGTTTTTAAAAAAGTTTAAACAGTATGGTTTCCTACGTGCCGAGTGTGGCTAATATATCACTTTTTCTTCATGGTAGATACTTGGTATTTATGACTGGTCTGGGACCAAACCTGTGCCTCCTGAGTTAATGATGCTGCCTTCGTTTCTTCCCCTGCATCCAGGTTTGCCGAGACGTTTCCATGTGCCATACCAGATTGATTGCTTAAGCTCCCAAGAATTTTTTGTTTCGTTTTCATCTTGCAAGATGTGCCATTGACTCTTTGAGGATCTACACTTCATGAATTTGCTAGGAAGTTTAGATAATTTCTTCAGAATTTTGTTCATTGTATATTGTTCTGTACATAAGATTTTGTTCCGTTGTCTTAGAGTTGCTAGTTATTTCCTCTCCAATTTGCAGCTAAGTGGTGGTGCTATTTTCGGATCATTTACATACCTGTGTCATATTTGTATGGAAGAAGATTTGTAGCACCAATCACGCCTCTGATTCGACAATTGAGAGAGGAACTTCGAACTCAACCCTATTGCACCATCTCTTGGACGAAAGCTCGACATCTATGTGCCAAGGTAAGAGCCAGATTGCACTGAACTATTAGTTCAAGTGTTTGAAAGATTCTAGCGCATTTTTTCTAATTATTGTTCATATAGGAGGACCTCTACTATTCACATCCTTCAAGCATAGATTTTCTGTGGGATGGTTTTTACTTACTATCAGAGCCTTTTCTCAACCGTTGGCCACTAAACAAGTTGAGAGAAAAGGCTCTTAAAACGACATTGAAGCATATTCATTACGAAGACGAGAACAGCCGATACATCACTTTGGGATGTGTGGAAAAGGTAATAAGAAGATATATTTTAGATGATCGTATCTTTACAACACGAGATAATGAGAAAATATATGCTCTAATTAACAGGTATTAAGTATGCTTGCTTGTTGGGTGGAGGATCCAAATGGTGAATATTTCAAGAAGCATCTAGCTAGGATTCCAGATTATATATGGATTGCTGAAGATGGACTGAAGATGCAGGTTGGTTAAATGATTCATCACATTTAACGGATTTTATGCCTGTTTTGGAAACCACAACTGGCCTCATCTACCAACTATATAATCGGGAAAAAAAAAAAAAAAAACCCACTGATTATCAGCCATAAAAAAAAAAAGTACAGAAGACCTAAGTTTGTTAGCCGCCTTCCATATGTAGGGTTTTGGCAGCCAACTGTGGGATACAAGCCTCGGAATCCAAGCTTTGCTCGCTAGTAATCTAATCAACGAAATAGGGCCAATACTCATGAAAGGGCATGACTACATTAAGAGATCACAGGTTAAATTCTTATCTCAGCATGCGGGCATCTCCTAGCATTTATTTTGGTTGCACCCACGTATATTTTCGTTTGTTGGCATTGAAGGTTAAGGATAATCCATCTGGTAACTTCCAAAACATGTATCGGCATTTTTCTAAAGGATCTTGGACTTTTTCCGATCAAGATCATGGCTGGCAAGTCTCTGATTGCACCGCAGAAGGTTTGATGGTAAGATTCATTTTAAAGACAATGAATAGTCTAACAGATCTTAAAAATTGTTCAGCTGCCTACTTTGATTTCCTTTCTGCTCGTCCAGTGCTGCTTGCTTTTTTCACAAATGCCACAAGAAATCGTAGGCGAGAAGGTGGAGCAAAATAGACTATATGATGCGGTCAACATTATACTTTCTCTTCAGGTAAGTGTTAACCGTAGGAATCAATAAAACATACTACCTTTCGATACACAATCATTTGTTAGGATACATACGCAACACGTATAACTTCTTATTCAACTCTTAGTATGTTTCCAATGATATACCATTATGCTTGGATACATCACTGTTTTGTAGAGTAAAAATGGTGGATTATCAGCATGGGAGCCCGCAATTGCCCTAACTTGGTTGGAAGTACGTACTTCGACAATTGAGAAGTAGCTTATGAAATATATAATACACCGTCTTTCTTATTTCTATACTCTACTGAAAATTTACATATCAATTATGATGGTGTAGCTACTCAATCCAATTGAATTTCTCGAGGACGTTATTGTTAGTGCGGAATACGTCGAATGCACTTCATCGGTCATCAAAGCTTTAGTTTTATTCAAGAAGTTGTACCCAGGACACCGAGCAGAAGAGATCCAAGATTGCATATTGAATGCCACCCGATACCTTGAAAGCGTGCAAATGGCAGATGGGTCGTGGTATATGTGCTCATCATTCCTTATGGTTGATTAGTATGGACCAAACGAAAACAAGCAGGCAAGATGATTCGAGAACTGTATTTGCAGGTATGGAGAGTGGGGAGTTTGCTTTACGTATTCCACATGGTTTGCGCTCGTTGCACTCACAGCTGCCGGCAAAAGCTACCAGAATTGCGCCGCTATACGCGAAGGCGTAGCCTTTCTCATTCGAATACAATTACAAGATGGCGGTTGGGGGGAGAGCTACCTTTCTTGCCCGAGAAAGGTGATTACATTGGAAGCACTTGGAACTTGTTTGATCGACTTCGATAACTCCATCTGGAAAACGAAAACAGAAGATGTTTGATAGGTCCAGAAGCTTGACAATACAAGAAGGCCTATTTGTATAGCTAGATTCCTTTACAAAAAGAAGAAGAAGAAAAGAATATAATACGACTAACTAGGAGATGCACGATGAAATGAAGTATGGCAAATTAGTAAATTTTCAATTATTAGATCAAAAAGACTAACATTGGCGGGATAGTACGTTTCTTGCAATATCGAGTATGATTATGTTGGAAATATTGTTGAACCATTCCTTTTTTTAGCATCCTATTAAAACGATGAATTTTGTAATCATTCTTTGATTGAGACAGAAATACACACCCCCTGAAGGAAATAGATCAAACTTGGTTCAAACTGCGTGGGCAATGATGGGTCTGATTCATGCTGGGCAGGTTTGTGCTTTCTTTTTCTTTTTTTTCTTTTCTTTTTCCCTTTTTCTTTTAATTTCATTGTTTTTTTTTTTTTTCATATCATGTTTAGCTATCACTTTGATTTGGTTTGCAGTGGTAAAAATTATTGGGATAAGTAAAACTTGCACGAAAATACAATTTTAAAACTTGTCAAATCAAATTATTTCAATTGAGTCCTAAAATTAACACCGTTAGTCTTTTCCGTTAAAAATACTAACATGGCATTTTAAATAATTTTTTATTTTCCACATGGATTTTTTAATTATTTTTTATTCATTTAAAAATAGATTAAAAATAAAAACAATTAGATTTATTTAGTTTATCTTATTTTCACCAAAAAATAAAAACAAAAGTTAATTTTTTTTAAATTGTTTAAAAAAATAAAAATCAACAGCTCCTCTACCCCGCCCCCGCCCATCATTGGAGGGACTGAGCGACAATTGCTAGCCCTAGGCGAGGGTGGCCGGCCCTCACCCAACCAAGGCAAGGCCTCGCCGGCCCCAAGTGAGGGCGGTGGCCTTGGGTGAGGCCTCATCGCCCCGCCGGGGCCGGCGAGGCTCGCCAACCCTCACCAAGATCTAGCAAGCCTCGCCCAAGGCAAGCGATGATCGCCGGCCCACAAGCCTGGGGCTGGCCCCAAGCGAGGCCCATACACCCCCTCGCCCAAGGCTGAGCAACCGTCGCCTGGGGGCAAGCGAGGCCCATCCCCTCCGGTGATGGTGATGGGCGGCGGAGCCGCTAAGCTTTTATTTTATTTTATTTTTAAAAAATTTAAAAATAATTTTAATTTTTTTAGTTTTTAAATCAATTTTAAAAAATTGAATAAAAATGATTAAAAAAACCATTTGAAAAAGAAAAATTATTTAAAATGCCACATTTGAAAAATGCTAATGGTATTAACTTTAGGACTCGATTGAAATAATTTGACAAGTTTTAGGACTTAATTGCAATTTTTGCAAGTTTTATGACTCAATTGTATTTTTGTGACAAGTTTTAGGACTTTTGCAGCATTTATCCCAAAATTATTTCCAAGAGTTGCATGAAAAAGGCAATAGTGCATTTTCATTTCAAGTTTTCCTTTGAAATACGGCCGTGCACAAAAGCTATCACACTTATAAATGACATATTAATAATATGTACGACTTTCTTGATCTCAAGATTTCTTCTTATCAGGCGGAAAGGGATCCAAATCCGCTGCATCGAGCAGCAAAGTTGATAATCAATTCCCAAATGGAAAATGGTGATTTTCCTCAACAGGTGATATCCCTTCTATGATTATGTCTCAATACAAAAGTAGCTCGAAGTTTTTAACCGACTCATAAAGTGACTGGTTTTGTACATAGTTACGACCATAAACATTTTTAGCTAAAAATGTAGAAGATAGGGTCAATTTATCGTAGTTTAGAAAGTGAATTAGTTTAATTACACCTCAAAAGTTCTCAAAATTTCAGTTGGGTTAATTTCGTTTTTTCTATATATACATACACATTGCTGACAATGAATAATTTTGCATGACAGGAAATTACCGGAGCTTTCAAGAAGAATTGCATGTTGCACTATCCAAATTATAGGAATATTTTTCCCATGTGGGCACTGGCTGAATACAGCAACTTGGTACTTTTGAACAGTTGAAGAACTAAATAAATTGTGTCTTAAGTTGTCCCTCTCATAACAATGGATGGAGATATAAATGTTAGATTTGTATATCCTTACTATAACAATATACGTGTAACCACATTCTGTATGTCAATTTATAAATAAATTATGCAGGTAACACCCCCAATAGCACATTTGATGGTTGAGAAATGTTAGGAATTCGCACAACAATTCCATAAAAATAACACAATTAATCAATTCAATTGGCAAAATATAATAATAAAAGAAAAGAATTGGAAGAACATACTAGAAAATTTGTTATCAAAATTTTCCAAATCTAGGCCACATCTTCATGTAGAGGCACTTTGCGAATCTACTAAATTTTGTAAAAAAAATTAGAATACAATGATGATCTTCTTTCAAAATCAGGATATGGAGATTGAGAACTCTTATAAAAAAAACTTAGTTTTTTCTTCTTTCTTTCCCTTTTCTCTCTATTTTTCTCCCAGCCCCCTTGATGGATAGCGTCTAAATATCACTCATATATAGTGTAACTTTTAACCTGAAAGTAAATTTAATTGAAAATATAAAAAAATGCCATTAAAAATATATGACTTCACCTACCAACAAGAGATTGTCAAGTGGCACAATATCATGGCCCATTTTGAAGATTTGGCCACTAGGAAAGTACCGGGCTCTTGTGATTTAAATATTGAGAAAGTATTGATCAAAAGGTGTGATATTTGGTAATAGGGATATGTGTAAAAGAACTTGGAACCACTTGGACCATCCAAACCTGGACTAGACCTAGCCTGAAACAAGCGGTTCTCGATTCCAATTTACTTGAACCGGTGAGTACCGGTTTGATTTTGGCTTTGGGCATGGAATTGCCCACCCATCCACGGCCCGAATTGGTATATATACATATTTAAAAAAAAGAAACTCTAACTCGATAACTTAATTATTTTTCAGTTTTTCAACCAAATATATATGTACATATGTATTTGTAGTATTGGACATTATTAACTAGTTTTGTCTCTTGGGTGTGTAATAGGATTAACCCCCTTACTTTTTGTTCATTCTAATAATCCATTTACTTGCTCTCTTAATAAAATAAAAATAAAAATAAAAACGAATGAAGAGGATGGATGAGACCAAATGGTGATGTCCATAAATGTTTATAGCACTTTGTCATCATGATATGAAATTAATAGTCAATAGCTCGTTCTAAGAACAAAATTTGGTCTCCCTTAGTCATTCCTATGATTAAATTATGTTGACATTGAAAAGATGGATCAAACAATTAATATTTTGACTTATGTGAAGATTAGGACTTCTAAAATATAGTCTAATTCTCCATATGTTCCCAATGTCAAGAAACCTTAAGAGGACCACACCATGATCTTCAAAGAAATTAAGTTCCTAGCTAATGAGTATTATTGAATTGTTATGCCCTATAATTTTCAATCCTTAATCAAAATCAATGGCTTTCAATTCAACCCAAGGCCAAAAAAGCTTTAGTGCTCTATGTAGAAACTAGGCTCACTATGATATTAATTGATGAATGCAATTTTGTAGGTATTGGGGACCGGTTCTATGGACCCATCCACAGGAAGGAATGTTTGTTCCAATTCTTAGATGGATCCATGAAATCCATGAGCAGTTTCCAATTCCAATTTTTCAAACCGGTCCATAGTGGATAGTTGTGATATCCCAAAAATGGGTCTCTATTTCAAAATTTATGAAATGGTTATTTCATTGATGTACTTATGGTCACTTTATCTTGAAACGATCTCTCATGAATTAATTGATCTATTGGGTGAGACCGTATAGGGTTAAAACATAAAAGATTAAAGAATTCAATTAGAGACTGCTCAACCACAAGAATCGACAAATGGTCAATACTACGCTGTATAAATCAATTAGCTATGGATATAAATCGATTCGATAGAAGTGCGTAGTTGATTTGCAGGTGATTCTGCACAATTATAATATTCACGTCAAATGACGATAAACAAATTTTATATTGATATTATATTCAGAATACGTAATTGAACCTCGTGATTACATGATGACCTAGGGTAATTCGTGATTTGAAGATGTACAAACGTGGATCGAAAATTATCAACCACGAATCAACCACGTGAGAATCCCTAAAAGCCATCCGATAGATATGGTCATACTAAAATCACGTTCAATCGATTTTAACTATGAAATTTAATTCTATTTAAAATATTGAACTTTCAAGGGTTTTGAGATTAAATTATTGGACGTTGTCTCATCATCAGTCAAATTATTGACAAGTCAAAACTTCCGAAAAATGAATTATTAGACAAAAAATTAGAGACCAGAAAAAGGGAAATTCGGATCTAGTGGCAAAATGGTGAATTATGGATTAAGATTTTGGTTTTAAAAGAAAAATAGATTTAAGAAGATATTTTGGAGACAATGAACTTGGGCAAATTAAGATTTATGGAAAGAAAATCTAGAAAATCTATTTTTTCCCCTTCCTTCACTCTCTTGCCCATTTACCCTCCCCCTTCTACCGATTCCCCCCTCCGCCCCGCCCACTTCCCATTTCCTCTCTCTCCCCACGTTTTCTTCCACATTCCCTCTGAGATAGCTAGTATAATCACCTAAAGGGGGGTGAATAGGTGCACAAATAATTTATCGAGATACAGAAGCGATTCTAGGCAACCGATAGAAAGGAAGCTCTCCATTGATTAACAAAATGAAGTACGATCAAAGTAAAGAGAGTAAGGAAAAGAAAATTGAATACAAGGTTTATAGTGGTTCGGCTTATTCCAAGTCTACGTCCACTCTTCCGCACTGACAGCCCACCGGCTGGATTTCACTATGAACAAAAGAGAAGTTACAGCTCAGCTTTTCCTTGATTCCACAGTGTAGATGTTCTACCACACTTCCTCAAGGTTTCTCACAAATATAGACTCTCTTTTATATATAAGGTTTCGCTCAAAGGAATTGTCTAAACAATAGGAAGCTTCAGACTTTGGAATTCTTCTATTGTGCACACCTTGAACAACTTAGAACGTCTTCCTTATATACTCCTCTACGCCATCATACCCGTTGGCATTTACCAAAGGAATTCCTCCAATCTACCCGTTGGACGGAATCAATTAAGAAGGTTATTCAAGCTATTAAAGGAACGTGTCGATAGCCCATCAATCTTGTTTGCCGATACAATTAGGATCTCGGTTTCCATAAGTAGAACCTTCCAAGAATATTTAGGCAATCATCAGATCCTTAATCTTCGAGTCAATCTCGATCAATCAAAGGATTTCGTTATGTCTTTTCCAGTCAAGAGATCTTTTCCAGTCGATAAGGTCATATCCTTAATGAAATATCTAGTTCTGGATAACCTTTCTTTAACAAATTAGAGACTGTCAATGAGGATAGACTTTGAGTCTTGAGTCTGGCTGTCCAAAGGTCTTCAGACTTTAAATAGCAGAGTCTGCAAACCTTCAGACTAGACTGATGGAAATGTTTTGTCAGCTTTAAAACACTTCAAGAAGATTTCTCCAACAATCTCCCCATTTTTGATGGTGACAAAACTTTACTGCAGATTTGGACAACTTTGACCTGCAAAACATTTCTCAAACATATATGCATATCTTATAGAGATAAATGGCTAAATGAATAACACTAGAATCTACAACCACAAAAAATAGGTTAGTCTAGTATACGATAAAGCCATCCATAAGATATCAGTAGTAGTTAATAGAAGTAGTCAAGTCCAAGTCTAGTTTAGTTCTCATCCAGACACAAAAACAAAGTCAAATAGAGTTAAACATCAAAATAATTCAACAAACCACACGATTAAAAGTCAAAGTTCAAATCTTGCATCTCTCCCCATTTTTGTCAGCATTAAAAAGGTTGAGATGAAAATGGAATAAAGTCAAGATTGCTTGGGAACACGGACAAGCTGGAAATCTCCCATAAACTGAACGATGCCTTCCAGCCTTTTCAAGTCTTCTTTCAGTTGTGCAATCTCCTCACCCTTGGCATTGGCCTGAATCTGAACGGAGAGAGCTTGGATCTTATCATTCAATGAACATGAAGAAACTTGACCCGCATTTTGCAAGTTTTGAACCTCGCATCTCAGAGCATAGATTTGTCCTCGCATCTCCAAGAGAATATCCATGATTCTGCGAAAATCTGCTGCATTATCAGTCTGAGTACTTGCTTCGGCCCGATCTGATGGAGTAAATGCAGACGATGGTAGATCAGCATAATCTCGCAGGTTTGGCGATGAAACTTCATGACATTCCTCTGTAAATTGAGAGGCATAAATGTCCTCTGGGTCTGCAGGAGAGCGACTGACGCCCTCACTTGCATCAGGATATGAGGACTTCCCTCTTTTCTCTTGATCTCCCCCTATTTCCATGCCTTCAAGTGGAGAAGAGTGTTCCTCAGGTTCTCCTTCTTCTCTTTTCTCTTCTTCTTCTTTCTTAGCTCTTTCCTTTTCAGCTTGTCTTTCTTCTTCTCCCTTCTCCTCTGCTTCCTTCTCCTCTGTTGCTTTTGTCATTTGTTCCGATTCTTTCTCTGGAACAGGATGACTTAAATTCTTCAAAGCTATTGCAGAAATGGTGAGGTTTTCATCATCATCATCTTCATCATCAACAATAAGCGCTCTTCTTTTCGTTCTTGAAGCAACCAAGGGCTCCTTTCCTTTATGTTTTGATGAAGAAGAGGGTTGATGAGCTTTGACTGAAGTGTTCTCCTTGAATTTCTCCAATGCCTTGTTCAATTCCTTCAGACGCATTTTGGTCACCATTTTCAGTCCTACCACCATATGATCGCACGATTGAACACAAAAGATTTACGGAGGCTGAATATTCAGATGTCTGAATAACTTCGTCACAAGACTTGGGTAAGGAAGTTGATCTCTGTCCTTCATCATGGCTCTATACATGTGGAACATAACAGTGTGAGGAAGAGAAAACATTTTCCCAGTGAGGATGGCATACATCAGCTTTGCCTCTGAACTTGAAACATCAGTCTTGGAAGTTGATTTCGGTCGGAGGCAATTGATCACAATCTTGTGAAGCAAGATGTTGAACGCACTCATCCTTAAGTAGGAAATATTTTCCTCTGTTCTCCTGTCCTTAACAAGTTCCAATGTAGCACGAGCAATAGAAACTTTGATCAGTTGATATCTTCCTCTCTCAACTCCTAACACATATGCCAGCATATCCATATCCACAACAAAGTCTTGATCTTTGACGCTGAAAGAGAATCTATTCGCATCTAAGAAGCTAAGATTTGAATAGAAGTATGCGGTTAGTTCAGCATAGGCCTCTGTAGTGTCAGAGCAGAACTTTTCAAGTTGAAGATAACCGAACTTTTCCCTCAAGTTCACATTCACAGCATCCAGAAAATCAAAATCCACACTTCTAGGGTTTATCACCCAATGCTTCAGCAATTTTGAGTACAAATCCTTTTGTTCCTTCGATCTGAACAAGTCTCCCATTTTTCCTCGATTTTCAACCGCAACACCCATTCTTGGTTGAAATTGGCTGTACAGTTTATCATTATCATTCCCATCTACAGGATTCACTCCCCAATCATGAGGATCACTTGGGATATTCGCAAGGGTTTCTTCTGCCACCCCTTTACGAGCAATTCCCAAACTTTCCATTTTTCGCAAAAAGATATGTTCATTTCCATACCCTTTGTCTTTAAGAAAATCATCGACATACTTCAAAGGATTATGAGTCCCTTTTAAAGCACGATATAGCTTATAAATAAAAGCGGGCTTTTGAACTCTTACAGGATCTGCATCCTCGATGATTTCTTCCTCTTGTTGATGATCAATGCCTTGAGGACTAGATGGAGGAGAGTGACGCTGCTGAGAATGTTGTGGGCTTTGCTGCTGATCTAGAGACACTTCTTCTTCGGTGAGATCGAAGTGCGTAGGCCCCTCACTCATTCGCCGTGGTCCCTTGCTTGCGATTCTCGAAAACTTTCTTGAAGACGACATCTTTTTCAGTTTTTGGAAGATTCCTTACTTGACTTTCCTAAGAAAGATGACAACTTTTTCGAAGATTAAACAAGGGAAGAAAACGGGAATGGAAGATTGATGCTTTCTAGGGTTTTTTAGAGTAAAGTGAAGGGAAATCAACAATGCACGATCGGTTAAAAAGGGAGGTATACAAACCGTCACAAAGGAAAATAAAAAGATGCATTTTCAAAATAACTGTCATTTTTCCGCGAAAATAGTCATTTAAAAAAATAACTTCCTTTTTGAAAGGGAATGATGTAACAATTACGTTGATTAAATATAGCAATAATTAAACACAATCTGACGATCGTACCTCTTCAAGATAAGATTCGAGAGAGAGAGAGAGAGAATTACTTACAGTCAAGGTCTTGTATGTCTGAGTCTGAAAGTCTTTAGACTTTGATTTCCTCATACCTCAAAATGTTGAGTCTGGAACGGATTGTTTCAAATTGATTTTTCTCCAAAGGCTATGTGAATATATCCGCCAGTTGATTCTTTGAATCAACAAATTGAATTGAAACTTCTCCATTTTGAACATGGTCTCTAATGAAGTGATGTCGAATCTCTATATGCTTTGCTCTTGAGTGAAGAATTGGATTTTTGGTGAGATTGATAGTGCTGGTGTTATCGCAATTAATCTTCGTGCATGAATCTTCAATTCCAAAGTCTCTTAGCTATTGTTTTATCCAAAGAATTTGTGAACAGCAACTTCCAAGAGCTACATACTCGCTTACTGTTGTAGAGAGAGCTACCGTACTCGCTTTCTTGAAAACCAAGATACTGTCATGCCTCCAAGTAGTTGACAGGTACCCGAGGTGCTCTTTCTATCAACTCTGCAACCGGCTAGATCTGCGTCTGAGTATCTAAGAAGAGTAAAGTTTCCTCTTTTAGGATACCATAGACCAATGCTTGAAGTAGAAGCAATGTATTTAATAATATGCTTTGTAGCATTTAAATGAGATTCTTTAGGATTTGCTTGAAATCTGGCACAAATGCAAACACTAAACAAAATGTTAGGTCTAGAAGCAGTAAGATAAAGAAGTGAGCCAATAATACTCCTGTATAGCTTCTGGTCGACTTTTTTTCCTTCTTCATCTTTGTCTATCTTCAAGGAACTTGACATTGGTATTTCAGGCTTCTTGCAATTGTTCAGACCAAACTTTTTGATGAGATCATTAGCATATTTTTCTTGATGAATAAAAGTTCCTTCCTTCAGTTGTTTCACTTGAAGCCCGAGAAAAAAGGTTAACTCACCCATCATGCTCATTTCAAATTCATCTTGCATAATCTTAGAGAATTTCTTGCACAGAATTTCTTGCACAGACTTTCATTAGGAAATCTGAATATAATATCATCAACATATATTTGAACTAGCACAAAAACTTTTGCTTTCTCTTTTAATAAATAAAGTCGTGTCTACTTTACTTTTCACAAAACCATTTTGGATTAAAAACTTACTCAGCCTGTCGTACCAAGCTCGAGGTGCTTGTTTTAAGCCATATAAGATCTTTTTGAGTCTGAATACTGAGTCTAGTTTCCTTGGGTCTTCAAACCCAGGTGGTTGTTCCACATAGACTTCCTCATGGATGAATCCATTAAGGAAGGCACTTTTGACATCCATTTGAAATAACCTGAAATTTTTATGACAAGCAAATGTAAGTAATAAATGAATTGCTTCTAACCTTGCTACTGGTGCGTAAGTCTCGTCATAGTCTATCCCTTCTTCTTGCGTGTATCCCTTGGCCATGAGTCTTGCTTTGTTTCTTACGACCTTTCCTTTCTCGTCCATCTTGTTTCTGAAAACCCATTTAGCTCCAATAACTGATTTACCTTTTGGTTTTGGAGTCAATTCCCAGACATCATTGATACTGAATTGCCTGAGCTCTTCTCGCATGGCTTCAATCCAACTTTCATCAGATAAAGTTTCATCTATGCTTTTGGGTTCTATTTTAGAAATAAGAGCCACAGCACTAGACTCTTCGCGCTTTTTAGATCTAGTGTGAATTCCTTCATTAATGTCGTTAATGATAAGATCTTTGGGATGACTAAACTTATGCTTCCAGTTGCTGGTTAATTTTTCAGAATGATGATCACTTCCTTCACTTGAATCTTCAATAGTTACTTGCTGCTGGTCCTTCAAAGTCTGAGCTGTTTCTTTAGACTTTATAGAGTCTAGAGCAGGTTTTGGATCTTCAAGTTGAGTCTGAATAGATTCAATTTATATCGAATCCTGGAATTTGACATTCATTAATTCTTCCACAGTTTGAGTCTTTTTGTTGTAGACTCTGTACGCTTTGCTTGTGGTTGAATATCCAAGGAAGATGCCTTCATCTGACTTTTCTTCAAACTTACCAACTCAATCATTTGCATTTTTCAGTATAAAACATTTGCATCCAAACACATGAAAATATGAAACAATAGGCTTCTTTTCTTTGAATAATTCATAGGGGGTTTTTTCTAGAATAGGCTTTAGAAAAACTCTGTTAATAATATAACATGCTGTAAAAACTGCTTTAGCCCAAAAATGTGAGGAGATGTTACTTTCAATTAGAAGAGTTCTAGCCATTTCTTGAAGCGATCTATTCTTTCTTTTCACAACTCCATTTTGTTTTGGAGTATATGGAGAGGAGAACAAATGCTGAAAACCAGATTCATCACAAAACCTTGTAAATTCTTGATTTTCAAATTCACCTCCATGATCTGTTCTTATACTTGAAATAACATATCATTTTTTCGTTTTGAACCTTTTTAGCAAATTTTTTAAAGTAAAAGAAAGTTTCAGACTTACTTGCCAGAAATACACCCAAGTAAATTGTGAGTAGTCATCCACGATTACTAGGCAATATTTCTTACCTCCAATGCTCTGTGTTCTGGTTGGTCCAAAGAGATCCATATGCAGAAGCTGCAGTACATGGTTAGTGGAAACTTGATTTATTGGTTTAAAGGAATTTCTTACATGTTTTCCCAATATGCATGGTGTACATAGGTCAGACTTTTGATATGATAAATTGGGTAGACCACGAACAAGCTTCTTTGTTGAAATTTTGGCTATCTGCTTCATATTGATGTGCCCAAGCTTTATGTGCCATAAACTTGCTTCGTCTTGGATTGAAATTAAACATTGCGATTCATTTGGTTTCACATCCAAGAGGTAGATATTTCCATGTCTTCATCCCATAAATGACTGAGTAGAGTCTTTACTGGTTCCTGTGCATATACCCTCTTGAAAGTAGATGTTGAAACCGGTATCACATAGCTGACTGACACTGAGCAGATTGTAGTTGAGTCATTCAACTAAAAAAACATTGCTTATTGTGAGGTTTCCAATCTTCACAGTTCCAAATCCCACAATTTTTCTTTTGCTGTTTCCTCCAAATGAGACTTTTCCACCATTCACTTGAACAAGTTTTATGAAGCAATTTGAATCTCCTGTCATGTGTCTCAAGCATCCACTATCCAGATACCATTTCACATTTTTCTTGATAGTGACCTGCATTTAAAAAGAGACTCAAGCTTTCTTTGGTACCCATATTTTCTTGGGTCCTTTTGAGTTAGTCCGATATACGGTTTTTGCCCAAACTTTATTGACAGGTCTCCAAACCATAGGACATTCTTTTTCAAAATGATCTACACTATTGCATTTCGAACATCTAAGAGCATTGCGACCTATTGGTTTTACAAATGTCCTTTCAAAATGATTTTTGTAAGCATTTCTTGTGGGTCTTTGTTTGATTATTCCTTTCACTTTAGGAAAATCAATTAAAGGAATGGTTTCAGCAGTCATTCCTAAACGAGATTTATTGAAATAAGATCTTTGAACAGAAAATATTTTTTTTTAGTTTCTCAGATCCTATTGAAAATCTTTTGGAAATATTTGAGATATCATTTTTCAAGAATGCATTTTCTTTTGAAAGATTATCTTCACTTTCTCTAAGAGAAGAAACATTCATATCTAAACATTTCACATTTTCTTTCAAAATATTTTCTTGTTGTTTTAAGACAGAATTTTCCTTTTTGAGTTCGGAAATCATTTTAAGAGAAGTTTTAAGACTCAAACACAACTCATCAATGTATTTAGAAACTTTAATAAGGATTTTGAAGTTACTTACCTCAAATTCGGTGTCCGAATGAGTCTGTCTCGGAGTTTGAATGAATCCGATTGTGCCATCGACATATGTTGGCATAATCATCATCACTTTCTTCACATTCTCGTATCACCGGTTTTCGCTTTAAGAGCCTTTCGATACTTTTCAGCTTTTCCTTTCTTCTTCCTCAGAAAAGGACAGTTGGGTATGATGTGCCCATTTTTCTTACATTCAAAGCAGACTACATCTTTATTTGATTCATCATCTTCAACAGACTTAGTCTGTTTCTTTTGAAAACTTGGTTTCCTTGGATTGAATCTTCTTCATTTTCTGTTCAGCTTTCTAAATCTTCTTATCATGAGAGCAAGCTCTTCATCGTCCATATCGTCTTCAAAATCTGCAGCATCATAATCATCATTGGATTTTAATGCAATGAATTTCTTACCTTTAGGGTCTTTGTCTTCATTGATTCGTTCCACTTCATAAGACGAAGAGTTCCAACCAATTCATCAACGAGATAGTGGCATGATTCTTTGGGTCTCTCTGATTGAGGTCTTTATGTGATTCAAATCCTTGGAGAGTCCACGCAGTAGTTTGTTTACCTTCATGGGATTAGAAATTGGTTGACCTTGATTTTCTAGACCATTCACGATATTTGTAAAACGACTAAACATGTCAGTTATAGATTCTCCTGAGTTCATTCTGAAGGCTTCATATTGATCGAGAAGAATGTTGATTCTAGTCTCTTTCACTCAATCGGTTCCTTCGTAAGTAATGTGTAATCTATCCTAGACTTCTTTGGCTGTATCACAAGAAGATATTTTGTTATATTCAGTAGGTGATAAAGCACAATATAAAGAATAGATTGCTTTTGCATCAAGAGCTTATCTCTTGATTATCTCTTATTGAGTCATTTCGCTAGACTCAACAGTGTCTTTTCCTCTTTCTGAGACAAGTGCAGCTTTAGGAATGATTTCTTTTTCTACAACGTCCCATTCCAGAGGATCTTTTGATCTTAGGAATGCCTTCATCTTGTTTTTCCATATGTTGTAGTCATTTCCATCAAAGTAAGGCGGTTTGGTATTGCTTTGTCCTTCTACCAGCCTTGGAGCCAACATACTAGCCATGGATCTTTAACTTTGAAGTAAAACACTTCAAACAAAGTGAGTACATGAGCTCTGATACCAATTGAGATAGCTAGTATAATCACCTAGAAGGGGTGAATAGGTGCACAAACAATTTATCGAGATACTGAAGCGATTCTAGGCAACCGATAGAAAGGAAGCTCTCTATTGATTAACAAAATGAAGTACGATCAAAGTAAAGAGAGTAAGGAAGAGAAAATTGAACACAAGGTTTATAGTGGTTCAGCTTATTCCAAGCCTACGTCCACTCTTCTGCACTGACAGCCCACTGGCTGGATTTCACTATGAACAAAAGAGAAGTTACAGCACAGCTTTTCCTTGATTCCACAGTGTAAATGTTCTACCACACTTCCTCAAGGTTTCTCACAAATATAGACTCTCTTTTGTATACAAGATTTCGCTCAAAGGAATTGTCTAAACAACAAGAAGCTTCAGACTTTGGAATTTTTCTATCGCGCACACCTTGAACAACTTAAAACGTCTTCCTTATATACTCCTTTATGCCATCATACCCGTTGGCATTTACTAAAGGAATTCCTCCAATTTACCCATTGGATGGAATCAATTAAGAAGATTATTCAAGCTATTAAAGGAACATGTCGATAGCCTATCAATCATGTTCGTCCATCCAATTAGGATCTCGGTTTCCATAAGTAGAACTTTCCAAGAATATTTAGGCAATCATCATATCATTAATCTTCGAGTCAATCTCGATCAATTAAAGGATTCCGTTATGTCTTTTCCAGCCAAGAGATCTTCTCCAGTCGATAAGGTCATATCCTTAATGAAACATCCAGTTCTGGATAACCTTTCTTCAACGGATTAGAGACTATCAATGAGGATAGACTTTGAGTTTTGAGTATGGCTGTCCGGAGGTCTTAGACTTTAATTAGCAGAGTCTGCAAACCTTCAGACTAGACTGATGGAAACATTTTGTCATCTTCAAAACACTTCAAGAAGATTTCTCCAACACCCTCCATTCTCCTTTCCTCTCCTTTCCTCTCCATTTCTTCCCCCCTCCCCCAACTTCTTCTTCTTTTGCTTGCTGCCACTTCACCACCACCACACCACCGCCCATTTGCGCTCATCCCATCATCACGCCAGCACCTTCATCATCCCATTGCCACCATCACCATTTTCTTCTTTTTATTTTATTTTTTCCTTTTCGTGGCTGCCACCTTCATCCCCATCCACCATCGCCACTTCCATCACCAAGACCTTAGCGTTGTTAGGCCGTCCATTCAGTCGTCGCACGTCCACTCAAGCCACCGCTGCCATCCTTGCCACCTCAAGCCACCCCTCACCACCAAGCACCCCATCTCCAAGGAGGCTATGGACTTCAAGTGCCAAGCCGCCTCCTTCACCATGCCGTTGGTGTCGCCATCGGTGCCATGAGACTCGAGTTCTTGACACCTTGAGCCACCGTCACCGCGAGCTCGCCGTCATCGAAAATCAGAGAGTTAACTTCCTAATTATGAATTAGAGTGTGAATTACATTTAGAGGTGGTTGGTTTTGTCACGCCCCGAACCTTGAGTGCACGCACAATCTTATTGGAGAAAACATCCTTGTTTGTTTTAAAGCTGACAAAACATTTCCATCAGTCTAGTTTGAAGACTTGTAAACTCTTTCGACAAAGTCTGAAGACCGCCAGACTCAAGATTTAAAGTTTGCCTTCATCGACAGATTCTAGACCGACAAAGAAGACTTATCCAGAATCGAGAATTTCTTTAAGGATTTGAGTCGAGCGGTTGAAGAAAATCTCACGGCTGAAGATAGCATCTCAAGATCTATTATTCGTTTTGAATTTAATTCAAGTAATTTAGATCCGTTGATTGGCGAAGTATACTTGAAAGGTTCTACTTATGGAAACCTAGATCATGATTGTATAGGCGAGCATGATTGGTGGGCTATCATCACATTCCTTAAGTAACTCGAGATCTCCCTAATTGATTCTATCCAATGGGTAGATTGGAAGAACTTCTTTGGAAGGTGCCAACAGTTATGAAGGCATGGAGGAGTATATAAGGAAGATGCTCTGGTTATTTGAGTGTGTGCGCGATAGATAAATTCCAAAGTATGAAGTTCCTTGTCCTTTGTTGATTCAATTGTTGAGCGTAAACTTGTACTCAAAAGAGAGCTTATACATTTTTGAGGCCTTGAGGAAGTGTAGCAGAGTCTTTACACTATGGAATCAAGGAAATGATAATTGTAACAACTCTTTTGATTCTTAGTGGAATTCAGCCGGTGGGCTATCAGTGCGAGAGAGTGGACGTAGGCTTGGATTAAGCCGAACCACTATAAACATCGTGTTCTTATTCTCTTCATAAACTCTTTTACTTTGATCGTAACTCTATTTGATTATTAGAGTCTAATTTCTTTTTCAAAGTCTACTGCTAAACAGACTCTGGTTAAAAGTAAAATTTTATACTTTACTCTACAAAATTTGTTTTCGCACCTATTCACCCCTCTCTAGGTGCTCGTACTAGCATTTACATTTGGTATTAGAGTCAAGTGCTCGATTTATAAAAGTGTTTTTACTTTTGAGTTAAAGATTTTCTATGGCTAGTATCTTGGCCCCAAGATTTATGGAGGGACAGAGTAACACCAGGCCACCATATTTTGATGGAAAGGAATACAACACATGGAAGAACAAAATAAAAGCATTCCTAAAATCCAGAGATCCCTTGCAATGGAATGTTGTGGAAAGAGGAATCAATCCCACTACTACATCTACATCCAATAAAAATGGCAAAGACAAAGAAAGCAAACCTCCCACTTCTATATCTCGGATAGAGATATCCAAAAGAGAAGCTCTTAATGCAAAAGTCATTTATTTTTTATATTGTGTCTTGTCTCCTACTGAATATAACAGAATCTCTTCATGTGAAACAGTAAAAGAAGTTTGGGATAGACTTCATGTTACATATGAAGGGACCGATCATGTAAAAGAGACAAAAGTAAACTTCATGCTAGGCCAATATGAATCCTTCAAGATGAAGCAAGGAGAGTCAATTGGAGATATCTTCAACCATTTTATAGAAATTGTAAATGGTTTGGCGTATCAATGTTAGCCAATTTCTTCCCTAATGAAGGTCAACAAACTCTTGCGAGGTCTCTCAAAAAATTGGAACCATGTTAAGATCTCAATCCGAGAGACTCAGAGGATTATGCCACTCTCTATTGATAAATTGATTGGCACTCTTCAATCTTATGAAGTGAAACAAATCGTCGACGAAAATCCTGAAGGTAAAAAGTCCATCACTTTAGTATCTAACGCTGTTTTTGATGAAACAGACTCAGAAAATGACATGAACAACGAAGAACTTGCCTTTATGATCAAGAAATTCAAAAGGCTGAGTAGAAAATTAAGGAAATTCGATGGAAGAAGACAATACAAGCAGAATGGGCAGAAAAGAACAATGAAAAAAGATGATGAGTAAGGAAATATATACTTGATGACACGTTCAGAATCTAAGTTTAACTCAGACACAGACTTAGAATCAGAGTCTGATTTAGAGACAGACTTGGAATCCGATGAGAAAATCGAGGTAAGTAATTCAAAAATCCCTATCAAAGTTTCAAAGTATATAAATGAGCTCTGCTTAAATCTCAAATCTTCTCTTAAAAGAATCTCTGAACTTAAAAAGGAGAATTCTCGGCTTAGACAACATGATCTTTCTCAAAAGAAAATTTTGAAATTTTGCAAAACGATTTTCTACAAACAAAAGAAAGTAGAGATTTACTTGTCAAAGAAAATGATTCTTTAAAGAAAGAATTTCAAATAGTTCAAAAACATTAGAGCATATTCTTTCCATACAAGTACCTTACTATAATAAGTCGCGACTTGGTTTCAATAAATAAAGTGATTCTCTAATTGATTTTCCTAAAGTTAAGGGGAGATTTAGACAAAGACATCCTAAACTTGCATACAAGAAGTTTTTCCAAAAGATATTTACAAAACATGTTGGTCGAAATGCCCTCAAGTGTTCAAATTGTGGAGATTTGGAACATTTTGAGAAAGAATGTCCTAAATTTTCGAGACCTATTAAGAAAGATTGGATAAAAATAGCATATTCTACTAACTCTCATGAACCCAAGAAAAAATGGATACCAAAGAAAAGATGAATTATTTTTGCAGAAAACAAAGGAAAAGAAGAATGAAAGTTTGGTAAGTAATGTATATATTTTTTTATTCTCAATTTGGTTTGAGTACACAATTTAAAATTTCTCATTTTACTTGATATTTGATATATCCTTGGTTGATTCAGATTTTATAATGAGATTTTATAATGATCATATATATTGAAGAAAGAATCGTGTGATTTGTTTTTGTGATTTGAGATTTGATTTGATACGTGTAATTATTTTTAATAACCTGCTTAGAAACAAATGAATTTATTTGGATTGATTTTATACTATCAGATTTAATCATATTTTGCAAAGTGGAAATCTGTTTTACGTGATATTAAATTATTATGCAAGATTTTCCTAGATACTCAAGGATTTCATTCTCCCTGCTTTTATTGTGCTTTGACTAAGTAAGAATTTCTTTTTCAAGATATTATTGTGCATAATATTCTTTCCTTAAATAACATGTTATGATGAGTTTAGAAAGAATATTTGATTATCTATGAGATTATATATTTTGCTCTAATGTCAAGGAAGGATCCAAATTGATGGATACCAAAAAGGGAAATGAGTTGATTGTAGGAAATTCTTTAAGGAAAGGATGATCGCAAATCTACGCAAATCATGATGTAATCAAAAATGTATCTCATGTAAAGATTGGTAATGTCTTTTTTAATCAATTATATATTGCAAACATATACTTGGGTAAGAGAACATTTTTATCCTGCCTTGCAAATTTCTACGTGCATTTATCATAATTTTGGATGATTATTTATTATATTGCGAATATCTTTTGTCATAAATATAATGTATTGCAATTTTGGCATGTGATAGAAATATTTATTTTCGTTTTGCAAAATGCATCAATAATATATATTTGAGATTTATACTCAAAGAAATCCCTTTAATCTCGAAAGATATTATTGCATATTTATGGATATTCTGCTATATTCTTAGAATATATCTTATATCTAGCAAGTTTGATCTGCAAATCAAAGGAAGATATCTTATATCTATTATACAAGATTTTGCAGGTCGCAAAAGAATCTTTCATATGAATTTTGAAAAGCTTGATAAGAAAATCATAGAGATTCTATACTATCTTCTAGAGGTTCAAAAATTCCCTTCCTTGTGCAAAGTTTTTGCAAATTGTTAAGGAAATCGCTAATGTGTAGTACGAAAGGTTGAATTTGAGAAGAGCTTAATTGAAGAAAATAATTTTTTGCCTCGAATTTCAAAAAGCAAATGATCGTTGCGGATGTTATTGCTACAAAGGAAAAATATTCTGCTCAACGTGCACAAGCCGCAATTAGTGCTATTCGCAAATATTGTCATGATGATAGGGGGAGAAAGTGAATCCAAGAGAAAGGAAAGAATCGTGATCATCTCAAAAAGGCAACAAATTGAGGGGGAGCTTTGATCAATTATGGTAAAATCTTTTGAATTGATCGTGATCTTGATTATTATGGAATGAAGGAAAAGGTAAATGCGTTAGCATTTAAGTTCTACAAAATCCGGTTAGTGCATCTCTTATTACATTTTGTCATTAACAAATCTCTTATTGATATTATCACTTTATTATGACAAAAATGATAAGTGAATTTTATAATGTATCCGTGATTTTTATTTGCTGATATATATGAAGTGAGCCATATTGCATATCTTTAATATTCGACTTACTTTGTAAATGCTGATTTTTTTTTTTTAAATCATGCAAGATATATTTGTTATCATTTTATATTCACCATGGGACTCTTTTTATCGCTTTTTGATTATGACAAAAAGGAGGAGAGAATATAAATATGCATATGTGTTAATTGTTTGATAGTATTTATTGCATAATATTGAACTGCGATTATTTTTCTACATATTGTTATGCTTAATCTATTTGCTGTCTTTTGATTCAAATCACATTTTTTTGAAAATCTAAAATTTGATGATTGATTTATCAATATTTTAGAAAGTGTGATTACACATCTGCATATTCAGATATTGTTTTGTCATCATCAAAAAGGGGGAGATTGTTAGGGAAATCCCTTATGATGTTTTGAAGATGACAAAATAAATCAAATGCTACTAACGTGTTTAATTGTTGAGTAACAGAATATGCAGATGATAGAATATGTAAAGATATTGTTAAAGTCTAAAGACGGCCAGAAGACTGAACGTAACACATGTCCAAAATATATTCTGAAGATTTCCAGACTTCTGTGTCGAAGCCTGAAGACTGTCAGACTTTAATGTGAAAGTCTGTTCTACATCAGAAGTCTGCCTGCTTTGATATCAATTGAAAGTGCTAATATGAACACCTATTCCCCCCTCTCTAGGTGTTCATACTAGCACTTTCACTTATGTTACCTCACCTTTCAATAGTCATCTTGCCATGACTATAACCGATCACTCAATCATTACTCACAACCTATTCACATCTCACCACGCACAATGCTTGCATATACAAATTTCAAATCATTTTCTCTTAATGGCGGTGCATTTCGGTGTCCCTTAGACAATTTGTGAAAATCAATCAATTCATGCGACTTCATAAGATCAAAACACATGAAATTAAACACTTTTCATTCTCGGGGTGAACAATGCACGTGAATAGTACCATGTGAACAGTAAAATTCCAGAATTTAATAACTAATAAATTAAATCCAAAAAATATTTAAAAAATAATTAAATCAAGCAATTAATCAATTAAATTTAACCAAGCTTAATTAAGCACATAAGCCACAATTAAGCAAATAAAGCAAGATTAAATTAAACTAATCTAAGCCACTCATCTAACCACCTATCTTAGGACTAACATAACTTAATTAAATCTCCTAAACTAGAATCAACACTAATTTAAATATTTCTAAGCAAGTTTAAGCTCTAATTTGCGGATTAAGAGCTAAACTCACCCATTAAACGGGTCGGAGACACGTACGCAACGGCGACAATGGAGGCTACACTCGAGGACCTCTACCATGATGATCAAAAGTAGTCTCTAGGCTGGAACAACAACCAAAAACTTAGACTCCCACTAAAACTCCAAAAAACTTGACTGCCGAAGGAGAAATAGAGCTAAACGAGCTTGGCTGGAGCTCTAGCGAGGGGTTGGCTGGGGACCAGTGGCACTTGAGGGTCAAGGGGGACCTACTGGTGGTTGGGATAGGTGGAGGCTGGGTTGGAATGGAAGAAAAATGGCTAAAACGGGTGAAACGGGCGAAGCAGTGCAGGCTGCCAGGTGGACCGACAGACCGACAAGCGATGACTTGAGGCCGGTCAACGGGTCGGCCAACAGCTTCTTTCAACAAGCGGTCGGGTCCTCTTGAATGGTTTGGGCCTTCTGAGGGCAATGGTGGTTGGCACGAAGGCTGATTCTCACAAGAATGCAATGAACAACTCAAGTTTTCGGAGAAAGGTCAGCTGGAGTAGAAATAGGAAAACAAGGAAAACAAGGAGAGAGAGGGTCCGGTCGAAATGGGGAGGAAGGAGGGAGAGAGAGGGTGATTGGAGAGTTGGCTACACTCTTCTAGAAGGCCATAAAGCAAGCGCCAAATCCTCATGCAAAGATGACCTCATCTTCTCTCTCTTTCTTTACCCTTATCCAAATGCTTTTAGGGGCAATTTGGTCATTTCCACATGGGCTGAAATTGTTGGATGGGCCTAAGAAATGGGCTAGGCCATGAATAGAAATGGGCTTATGAATTTATTGGGCTCAAATAGGCTTAAGACTAGGTAATGGGCTTGTAAGAAGAAATAGTTGATTGGGCTCGATTACTTGCCTTAGGCCCACCATGGTGGCTATCCCACCTTGGGCCTAAGGCCCACATTGGCTTTGCTCGGCCCATGTCCTCTCAGGCTTGATTCCTTGGTCCGTAAGTCCTTTTTCCCAACACTCGGCTTGACTGGCGTTGTCAACCGTCAAAGTAGCTTCATCCAAAGTCCATCCAGAACGTTCCCGATAATTCGAAGTCCAATCTTTAGTTCTCATGCCATATCAATTTTGCCCAATGCCATTTTGGGTACAACTTAGACTGATAGGTGGCTTTGAGGATTCATGCGTAACCGACTCGTGCCAAACCACACCTAAGGTCGTTCTTGGGCTCAATAACAATAAATGGAATCACCCGTCATTCCATTATGTTCTATTCGCAAATTGACTTCTAGTTGTCCTTGAAATCGGCCTACCTATCTACAGGATCATCCTCACGCAAGTCTCATGATCAAGTCATTTTCCTAGGTCAAGTTCTTTAATAACACGAGGTATGCCCTTATTAGTCTTTCCCCTTAAGGTTAGTATCTCAAGAATGATCAATTTCGAGTGAGACCAACCAATAATGCATTGATGAAATTCATACTCATTCATCCCTTAGAGGGCTCAAATTTCAGGATATCACGAGTTGAATATTAAGAGTGGTTAGTATTAGTTAATTTTAGTTTATTTTTAATTGCAATTTAGGATGGTTTAGATTAAACTTAATTACGATTAATTTAAGTAATTATGATTAGTTTAATTAATCGTTGTTAGATTAATTAGTTGAGTTTAGTTTAATTAATCGTAATTTATTTATTTAATTAACCATAATTATTTTAGGTAACATCAATTAATTTTAATTGATTATTGTTCGTTTAATTAATCGAGTTTATTTTAATTAATTTTAATTAGCCTAATTAATCGTGATTAGCTTAATTGATCATGATTAATGTAATTAATGATGGATTAGCCGTTAAGTAGACTTTTATACCCATTTTTTTGGATAAGTTTGTGCATAATTTCGACCGTTTGCACGTATGATTCTATGTTATTGATTACCCAATTTTAGATTTTATTTATTATTTAAAAAAGGGGTTTATGAGCTAGAAAATAGAGAATTTTGAGGTGTGGGGTTTGGATGCCAAATTTTACGTACTATATAAAATAAGGGGTTTTAAAATAGAAGCGTACAAAGTTTGATGGGTTGGTTTTAAATATGTGATCACATACGAATATTTTACTGGGATTTGTAAAAGTGAAAATTTGCCAAAGTTAATTATTTGAAAATGAACTCTTTTGTTATGAACTAATTAATGGCAATAAAATTTGGATGGATTGTTGGTGTGCTTGAATGGTCATTTAATTAAAACCATCACCCAACAGGAGTTTGGGGGCGATGCCCGAATTTTTAATTGGATGCCCGACAGGGGCCTAGATGCCAAGTCACAATTGAAGTCGGACCAATGTTCCTTTATGAAATGCCATCTAGGCGGGGTTCTAGACAATGCCATGCCCGATAGGGCTGGACAATGTCCGGTCATGTTGAAAGACCGCTGGCTCTTGTGTTGACCGTGGCTTGAGGGGTCGTAATAATTGGAACACGTATGTTTGACAGTGTGCTTGGCTATTATGGATTGTATTCTAATTATTATTTATGTGTATTGCACTAATATAGCCATGTGAGGTGTACTAATATGCAGGGGTATGCATGATGATATGCATGATGGTGATGATGACTGATGATGATGATAGTGAGGATGATAATGTGATAATGTCATGATTGATGATGATGATATGCATGATGATATGCATGATGATGATAGTGAGGATGATAATGTGATGATGTCATGATTGATGATGACATGTATGATATGATGATGCATGATAGTATGCGCATGGCTTCAAGGTAAGTAACGCCTGCAATGCATGTATGATTGGCCCGATGCATTGAGTTGTTATTGGATTTCCCTATCTGCTGAGTGGTTGTACTCACCCCTTTTGGGGATAACATTTCAGATTAGCAGTATGCCGATTCATGCCGTCACGCGGGGTACATTTTACGGGATACCATCCGATGTAGAGGTCGAGTGTGCTGAGATAGATTGTCCCTCTGTTCCCGAACTGACTTTTATTTGAGTATGTTGTCTAGTGATGTACGATGTGGGCCTGGCTGAAGGCCCTGTTATTCAGAAGTCTATATCCGTACATATTCGTCGGGATGGAGCGATGCGAGGGATGTTGCCACCGCCACCGCCTGATGCACCGGGTTGGGTATAAGACTGTGCGCGACGAGTAGGAGTTGGATCCTTTTTGGAGTTAGTTAGCCGACACATATGATGGGGGATTGTACACGTGTGATGTAGAGGGTCGAGGAATCTTTCTGAGGTTTTAGGCTGGACATGGCAGAGTCCTAGCTTTTCCTTGTTATGTATCGACCCGAAAAGAAGTCTCATCCTGAAAGAATATGTAAATAAAGTGTCATCGCTTGTTTATAAAATCCCGATGTTTAGTGGTGTGTATTTGTATCATGGTTGGTAGGGGGAGAGACGTGATATTCAATCTGCTTCCGCTAATGAGTCACGCTGGGACCGTTTTGTTTTAAAAAAAAAATGTGTCTATGAATTACGATGCATCTTCTAAAGGAGAAAGGTAATAAAGAGTAACATTGGCACTGGTAACGACCTACGAAGGGTTCGGGGTGTCACGGCCGCCCTTTTTGGTATCAGAGCGAATGGTTATAGGTGGAGTGATAAGGAGCCTCAATTGGATATTGAGGAACATGATGACAATGCACACCATAGGATGTAAAACGAAATAATTGAATAACGGGTGATGAGAATTCACTCGTAGATCCCTAGTAGTTCTTTTTGAATTGCCTTTAGGTACTAGTAACATGTGTATGTTACTTATGTAGTAGTAGTAGTTGCTTTGAATGGGGCAGTGAGTCTCAGATTATTCTTGAGGCAATGCTTGGAAATTGCAGGAGAGTCATGGTGCGAGCTGGAAGTGCTCATCCATCGAGGGCTGAAGCCTCTGCTGCAAGGGCTGAACCCCGAATGGAAGACATCCTGCAGGCATTAGCCAACATTGGAAATTTGATGGAGAGGCAGGCGCAGCAATAGGCCGGAGCAGAACGCCGTACTCAAGGACTAGTGGAGCAGTTTTTGAAGCTGAAGCCACTTAAGTTTAATGGAATGGGAAGTCCTGAGGAGGCGGAGCAATGGATTGATGGAATTGAACGAATTTTCCAGCTGTTGGACTGCACTGATGCTGAGAAAATAGTTTTAGCAGAGTACCAGTTGGAGGGAAATGCGAAGTTTTGGTGGAGAGCTTCGAAGGACATAATCTTTCCACCAGGTACTGATGTTAATTGGGAAAAGTTTGTTAGAGTTTTCAATAGGAAGCATTTTTCTAACTGTGCTAAGGATAGAAAAACTACTGAATTTGTTCAATTGGAACAAAAGGAGCTGACGGTAGATCAGTATGAGGCTAGATTTTCTGAACTGTCTAGATATACTCCTAGGCTAATTGAGGACCAAGAAGAGAAAGCTAAGAGATTTCTGAAAGGGCTGAGGACGGATATCAGGAGACAACTAGTGCCTTTGAACATAAGAGATTATAATGAGATTTATGAAAGGGCACAGTTGGTGGAGCAGGAGTTGATGAGGGAACATTCAGAGGATAAGAAACCATTGTCCTTTAGTGATGTGAGAAGGGGTAAGAGACCCTATACAGGTCAAGGTCAGACCTGGGGATCTAAGAAGAAGGGAAATTTTGGGAACTATGGAAGAGGCAAGGGTAGCCTGAGTTTGGGAAGGACACCTTATCAGAATGCGAAGTGTCGAATGTGTAATGGGCGACATGGTCCAGGACCTTCAACCAAAGTGCTATGGTTGTGGACAAATAGGCCATATTAAGAGAAATTGCCCTCAAGAGAGATCGCACGCGAGTACGGGCTTGGTGCAGCAGCCGCAGCGGAATGCTGTTAGGCCAAACTTACCAAGGAATCCCCAGAGGCCACCAGCACAAGGAAGAGTATATGCGATTACCCAGGAAGAAGCGGAAGCTTCCAAAAATGTTATCTCAGGTACGATTCTTATTAATGGTGAAAAGGCATATGCATTGTTTGATACGGGTGCAACGCATTCGTTTGTGTCTAAAAGATATAGACATTTGAATAAGATAGAAGTTAAGCCTCTTGAGACGCCTCTTTGTGTTTCTACGCCTCTAAAGGATGTGGTATTGTCTACGCTAGTGTGTGGAAATTGTAAGATAACAATGGGAGGAAAGGATATGGAAATAGACTTAGTTGTAATGGCCATATATGATTTTGATGTTATCATAGGAATGGACTGGCTTTGTAAATATCGGGCGCAGATGGATTGCTATAAGAAAGTAATCCAATTTACCTTACCTGATCAATCTAGTTGTGAATTTTTAGGAGGTCAGACCCACCTACCTGTAGCACTTATTTCGGTAGTAGAAGCATGTAAGTTACTTGACAAAGGATGTCAAGGGTACCTAGCCATAGTTAGAGATTTTGCAAGGAAGGAGCCTAGACTTGAGGAAGTCCGCGTAGTTAACAAATTTCAAGATGTATTTCCTGAGGAATCGCCTGAATTGCCGCCAGAGCGGGAGGTTGAATTTGAAATTGAATTAATGCCTGGAACAGGACCAATATCAAAAGCTCCATATATGATGGCCTTAGTTGAATTGAAGGAGTTGAAAGTGCAACTGCAAGAATTGCTTGACAAAGGATTCATTAGACCAAGTGCTTCACCTTGGGGTGCACCGGTCTTGTTTGTGAAAAAGAAATATGGATCGATGCGCTTGTGCATTGACTATAGGCAGTTGAATCAGGTGACCATTAAGAATAAGTATCCTTTGCCTAGAATTGATGATTTATTTGATCAACTCCAGGGAAGTTCGGTCTTCTCTAAGATTGACTTGAGGTCGGGATACCATCAGTTGAGAATTAAGAAGGAGGACATTCCTAAGACTGCATTCAGGACTCGTTATGGATACTATGAGTTCCTTGTTATGCCATTTGGATTGACTAACTCGCTGGCTGCATTTATGGATTTGATGAATAGAATATTTCAGCCTTATTTAGACCAGTTTGTGATTGTTTTTATTGATGATATTCTGGTATATTCAAAAGGGCCCAAAGAGCATGAGCAACATTTGAGAATAGTTTTGCAGACCCTGAGAGAGCATAAGTTGTATGCTAAGTTTAGTAAATGTGAGTTCTGGTTGGATCAGATAATATTTTTAGGGCATGTGGTGTCAAGAAAAGGAATTGCAATAGACCCGGCAAAAGTTGAAATGGTAGTAAATTAGCCGAGACCCACGACACCCACTGAAATACGAAGTTTCTTAGGATTGGCTGGTTATTATAGGAGGTTCATTGAAGGATTTTCACGATTGGCAGGACCTCTAACTAAATTGACCTGAAAGAATGTAAAATTTGAGTGGAATGGAGAATGTGAAAGGAGTTTCCAGGAGCTCAAAAGGAAATTGACTTCGGCTCCAATTCTGACTATACCTACAGGACCTAACGGTTTCACAGTGTATAGTGATGCATCTCACAAAGGACTGGGATGTGTATTGATGCTGCATGGCAAAGTTGTGGCCTATGCATCTAGACAATTGAAACCCCATGAGCTAAATTTCCCAACGCATGATTTAGAACTAGCAGCTATAGTGTTTGCCCTGAAGATATGGAGACACTATTTGTATGGGGAAAAGTTTGAGATTTATACGGATCATAAAAGTTCGAAGTATCTGTTCTCACAAAAGGAATTGAATATGAGACAAAGGAGATGGATGGAGTTATTGAAGAATTATGACTGTGAGATAATATATCATCCAGGGAAAGCGAATAGAGTAGCAGATGCTCTTAATCGTAAGTCGGCTATGGAGATAGCTAGTTTAAGGATGGCAGAATGGGAACTGTTAGAATCTGTAGCAGACTCAGAATTTAAATTGGAAATGGATTGTCTTACTGGTATGCTTAGTGCATTAAGAATTGAGCCAGAGATTATCCAGAAAATTAAAATCCTGCAAGAATCTGACTCGGAGATTTTGAAAGTGAAAAATGCTGTATCTTTAGGGAAAATATCAGAATTTCAAATCTCTAATGATGGAATAGTAAGATGCCAATGACGACTTTGTGTTCTCGACAATGAGGAATTAAAGAAGGAAATTCTGTCGGAGGCACATAAGAGTAATTATAGTATCCACCCAGGTAGTACAAAGATGTACAGGAATTTGCGTCAGCAATTTTGGTGGAACGGTATGAAGGCAAATACGGCGAAGCACGTTTCTCAATGTTTGACGTGCCAGCAAGTAAAAGCGGAACATCGTAAACCCGCAGGACTCTTGAGACCATTAGATATTCCCGAATGGAAATGGGAACATATAACGATGGACTTCGTGCAAGGATTGCCAAGGACATCAAGTAGTCATGATTCAATTTGGGTGATAGTGGATCGTTTGACTAAGTCGGCACATTTCTTAGCAATTCGCATGTACTACCCAATGGATAAATATGCGGACATGTATGTAAGTCAAGTGGTACGCTTACATGGTGTTCCAGTGACCATTACTTCAGATCGAGATTCGAGGTTTACTTCGAATTTTTGGCGAAGTCTTCAAATTGCATTAGGGACTAAGCTCCAATTTAGTACTACTTTTCATCCCCAGACCGATGGACAAACTGAAAGAGTAATCCAGATATTGGAGGATATGTTGAGAGCTTGTGTAATTGATTTCAAAGGAAATTGGGATGAACAAATGCATTTGGTGGAGTTTGCCTATAATAATAGCTTTCATCAAAGTATAGGCATGGCTCCTTATGAAGCATTATATGGAAAGAGATGTAGGACTCCTGTCTGTTGGAGTGAAGTAGGTGAAAGGAAGTTGATAGGACCTGAATTGGTACGAGTTACCACTGAGGCTGTTGAGATTATCAGAGAAAGACTTAGGACAGCTCAAAATAGACAGAAAGACTACGCAGATAGGCGTAGAAGGCCTTTGGAATTTAGTGTAGGAGACCATGTATTCCTTAAGGTATCTCCAATGAAAGGGATATCTCGATTTGGGATGAAGGGTAAGTTAAGCCCTAGATTTGTTGGACCTTTTGAAATACTCGAGCGAATAGGGGATGTAGCTTATCATTTAGCATTACCTCCTAAGTTAGAAAATCTGCATGATGTGTTTCATGTATCGATGTTGAGGAAGTACCAGCCGGATCCTGGTCATATACTCGATCATGAAGTCATCAAAGTGGATGAGAAAGTTAGGTACATTGAAGAGCCTGTGCAGATATTGGATCGTAAGGACCAAATTCTTAGGACCAAGAAGATCCCATTGGTTAAGATATTATGGCGACATCATGATATGGAGAAAGCCACATGGGAAGGTGAGGATCAAATGAAGGAAAAGTACCCTTACTTATTTCAAGAAGGCGCGAGTGGTGTTTGAATTTCGAGGACGAAATTCTCTAAGGAGGGGAGAATTGTGGCATCCCAAAATTCAAAGCCAAGCCATAAGGTGTGTTAAAGTCTCTAATTAGGTGATAAATTTCTCATGGCTTATGCTTTAGCTATTAGTCTTTTTAAATAGATGATTTGTGCATGTGCTTGTGAGAATTTAAATTTGATAGATTAATAATCTATGCTTGGCCATGTACTTTATAAATTAAATTTCAATAAATAAAATGTTATAAGACTTTGGCCAAGATGAAAAATTGAAATTTAAAAATATTTATAGAAAGGAATTTAAAAAAAAAAAGAGGAAAAGTCAATTTTTAGGATGGGCCTTAGGCCCATTGGCCTAAGCTTGTAATGGGCCAAGTTAGTCGGCCCAATTAGACCCACAAGTGGGTTGTTGACCAGCCAAGAGGAGGCCCAAGAAGAATTGGCCGGATGGCCCAAAAGCCCAAGAAGCCCAATCAAATTCAAAAATTCAATAAGACAAGTGGCAAAAAGGGAAGGCCATGCATTGGTTGGTTTATAGGCAAGTAATCATGAGAATTTGGGGGTATAAGAGGGAAGAGAGAGAGAAGGTGGCTGGATTTCCCTCATTTGGCCAAGAGAGTGAGAGAGAGAGAGAGAGATTTCGAGAGAAAGGGGGGAGCGGCCGAGAGAGAGAGAGGAGGCGGAGCCGAGGAGGAGCCGCCGTGTTTGCCGCCGTACGCCGTCGTTCGTCCATCCTAGACGCAAGTGGGAGTCCTATAGCTTCTCTTGCATGCTTGTATGTTGTTTGCATGTTAGATTTTGGGTGTTTTAAGTGAGAAAAACCGAGGTATGGTTGGCTTATTCTTAAGTCGTGTGACTGTTCTTGCTCGGATCGTGTGAGTCAGTAACTTGTTTGAGCTTGCATGTGTGTTTGAAGTCCGATTTTGGCTTCGATGTCTTCATGAAAGTTATAGCTAACATCTTTTACTATAACATACTAAAGTTTCGTGGAAAATGATGGATATTTGAGGGGTTAAAGTCTCATCTTACGGAGACCTCAGATCTGGAGAGTTTTTACTGACCTTTCGCCGGATTCATGGTTGCATGTTGGTTTTTGTTGAGAATCTTACTTTGGTTTCTTCATGAAAGTTGTGGGGAACATCTTAAACTACAACATACGCAAATTTTAGGTGAAAATAACAAGTATAGCTTGGTTAATAGACTAGATCTTGAAGACGATGATTCTGGTGATGTGTTCCGAGACACCCGAGACTTCAAGGACCTAAATGATGACTATAAACTGGTTATTTGACCTATATTTCTTCATAAAACTTGTAAAGGACACCTTGATACATAACATATCCAAATTTAAGAGAAAACGAAAGAGAATAGATGGGTTAAATCTCAGTATTTCGGAGATGTGTACACTGGACGATGCGGTAAAAGAGCCAGAAGCTTCGTGAGGTTGAATAAAATAATCCATAAGAAATCTGGCTTGGATTCATGAAAGTTGTACGAAATGTCTTGGCTATAATCCAGTAAAATTTTATAATTTTTGGAGGCCATATGAATATTTTAATTGAATTTATTCGGAAACCGTGTATTCTGGTTTCATCCGAGAAGCATAGGATGTTTTGGGAAAATTATGAGATTTTGTCGAAAATCCAATTTGGCCATGAATTTTGCAAATAATTACCCTCCTATGGGTTTGATTAATAATTTCTTGAATTTTGATAATTTTGGGAATTTATAGTAATAATAAAAATAAATAAATAAAATGAATTATTTTATTGGCCATAAATTCCATTCAAGTAACTCATGTTGCATGTGTGATAAAATCTTGGTATGTGTATGATATTAAATTGAGTTGCATGTATGATAAAGTCTTGGTATGTGTATGGCATTGAATCGAGATGCATTTGTGATAAAGTTTTGATATGTATATATGACATGGAATTGTAATGCATGTATGAATTCAATGATGAGTATGATCTTGATTTGTCATTACCTCACATGCCATGATAAATTGAATCATAATGATGTGAATTGAGATAAATGAGGAAGCCGTCGGAGGTGAGCCGACGATGCCCCGGGAGTGTCGGGATGCCTGGCTAGAAGGGTACGGCCGGTTGCCTGGTGGTCATGAATGGCTGAATACCGGAGGGTCCTCGGGAGACCGAGTGGTATTGAGATGCCCGGAGAGTGGGGGAGCTGGAAGCTCGGCATGGTAATTATGCCGAGGGATACCTCGCGATGCCGGATTGGGTGCGAGATGCCTAGCCTGAAGGGTGCGGCCAGTTGCCCGGTTGTGTCATGATACATGCCCGGAGGTTTGTGTTGGATGCCCGGTTGTATCATGATGCATGCCCGGAGGGTCCTCGTGATGCCAGTTGGGGTACGAGATGCCCGGAGAGTGGGGGAGCCGAATGATCTGTAATTGTACCTTGGATACATGTGGGACGCAAACATTGGTCCCGGGAATGAAAAACGTGGCTGTCCAAGATGAAATGGGAACTAAATCATGCATGGTGATATATGTGTGACATGATGCATGATGATATATGCATGATGGTGATGATGACTGATGATGATGATATGCATGATAATGATGGTGAAGATGATGTATGATGATATGCATGATGATATGCATGATGATGATAGTGAGGATGATAATGTAATGATGTCATGATTGATGATGACATGTATGATATGATGATGCATGATAGTATGCGCATAGCTTCAAGGTAAGTAACGCCTACAATGCATGTATGATTTGCCTAATGCATTGAGTTGTGATTGGATTTCCCTATCTACTGAGTGGTTGTACTCACCCTTTTTGGGGATAACATTTCAGATTAGCAGTATGCCGATTCCTGCCGTCACGCGGGGTACATTTTACGGGATACCATCCGATGTAGAGGTCGAGTGTGCTGAGATAGATTGTCCCTCTATTCCCGGACTGACTTTTATTCGAGTACGTTGTCTAGTGATGTACGATGTGGGCCTGGCTAGGAGCCCTATTATTCAGGAGTTTATATCCGTACATGTTCGTCGGGATGGAGCGATGCGAGGGATGTTGCCACCGCCACCGCTTGATGCACCGGGTTGGGTATGAGACCGTGCGTGACGAGTAGGAGCTGGATCCTTTTTGGAGTTTGTTAGCCGACACATATGATGGGGGATTGTACACGTGTGATGTAGAGGGTCGATGAATCTTTTTGAGGTTTTAGGCTAGACATGGCAGAGTCCTAGCTTTTCCTTGTTATGTATCAACCCGAAAAGAAGTCCCATCCTGAAAGAATATGTAAATAAAGTGTCGTCGCTTGTTTATAAAATCCTGATATTTAGTGGTGTGTATTTGTATCATGGTTGGTAGGGGGAGAGACGTGATATTCAATCTGCTTCCGCTAATGAGTCGCGCTGGGACCGTTTTGTTTAAAAAAAAAAATGTGTCTATGAATTACGATGCATCTTCTAAAGGAGAAAGGTAATAAGGAGTAACATTGGCGCTGGTGACGACCTGTGAAGGGTTCAGGGTGTCACATATACTCACCCTATTTGGTAGTGTGTGGCACCTTTTGCCTGCCACGGTCTTCCTATTTACTCAGCTCCTATATTCTTGGAAGAAAATGTTAAACATCATATCCTTTGCAAAATGAAAATGGATAGCCAGGCAAATTGAATTGACAATTGTGCACTAAGTGTATGATTTTTTTTTTTTTTTTTGACAACTTTCCCCATTTTTGTTGCTTTACTTTTCTTTTCCTTGCATCTACTAACCAAACAGAATCTGTTGGCTTCTCGGTTGCGGTAATTTTATATCCATACGATTTGACAAAGTGTCCACGTGCTACCATCCAAGAGACAAATCTGAAACTTCAAGGGCCACAAGAAAAAGGCATATACTTTATCAGCGACGTTTTTTCGCCTTCTCGAGTAAGAGTACGGTTCAATTGATGGAGTTAAATGGAAGCCTGGCGTTTCGCCTTTCAGTTTCCCCACAATGCTTTTTCCATTGTTTTGAAGATGAATGAAATAATTATATCCATGTTCTTAATCCCTGTCAATGCTGAAGCACAAATTTTCTTGTGAATTATCTCCATGCAAATCTTTATTACATTAGAATGGATAAATTAACAATTCGTTGACCATACTTAAGGGAGAGTAGGTTCAATGCTGCTCTCGCCCTAACCTACCTGCACTGTATATCCCAACTTTCAAGCTTTTGTTTCTTGACTTTTAGTGAACTTTTCACTTATTTTTATGCAATTTCCTAAAAATACAAATAAAATTTTTTATGTACTTGTTAAACGATGATGGCATGACAAACACGATACATCAAAATGCACTGTATAAAAATATAATTTTGTCTCAACACAATCTTAACATTAGATTCACGTTAACATTATCTGTCTAAATATGTAATACATCAATATATTTTGCACTAAATTTTTATTTTTATCTGATGTGCAATTAGTTATTAATTCTTGAAGTGAAATTGACAATGTTCCAAAGCAACTGCATTGGTATCAAAATCATATATGCTGATCCAATGTTAGTTTGATGTCTTTCAAGTCATCTATGTACTTCCAAACTTAACTGATAAAAAACCTGTGATCTTTTTTTTTCCAATTTTTAGCTTGATTCATCCAATCTGCTGTAATTTATCAATTTAAATAAGTAGTGTTTCAAACTTTTAATGATGTCTCGATTACTAAATTTTTTGTTCCAAAAATTACGCTAAATGTATATCCATTCAACTCACTAGTATAGATAAGGAGTACGTTTTAGTGATAGATCATCAGAAAATATTAAACATTCACGTATATACAATAAAGACGTCAATACACTACATATGTATGATTTAATCCTTTCCAAATATTCGGTAAATATTGTTCATGGTACGACTTTTAATCTTAGAAAAGATTTGGCTGAAATAATTGTGTGTGTGGTACTATTCTCATGGTGCTGATAGGCAAGGGTATATTACCAGTTCTAAATGAAAATTCATCGTACTCTAGGCAGTATTCGTGATCTTTCTATTGAAGAAGATTATTCTTTATCTTTTGTTCATCTTCTTAATTACAAGCGGTGGAACACTTTTGTGAGCAAATATTTGCTTGGATGGTTGGACGATTAAACCCTAAGTTGCAAACTCGAAACACTAATCAAATTTCATGATTTGCTTGAACTCCACAAATTAGCTAATTTTTTTTTTTTTTGGTAACCGAGGATCCGCCTAAGCTCTCTTTTGCTGATGCTATTCGGGGTAATAACAAGGTCCTCTAGCACCCGGTGGCACTTTTAGACTTTAACGGCTAATATTTCATATTTAATAAAACCCTAATTTGCGACCTAATGGCAAAATTTCCGATTTACATAAGGGGTTCAAAACCCTCGGGGGATTTGGGGCGTGAGTTTCAAGTGGGTTTCGACTCCCACGTGGCAAGGTAAAATCTGAGAGTAAGTGTAAAGCCCTGACAAAAAAAAATTACAAATTTGATTTGGGGTTAAACTCTTTCTCCCTGGGTTATCTGAAAAGAACCATATTCCTACCCAAACAATGTCGTTTTTGGTTAAAAGTATATGGCGTCGTTTTGGCTCAACTGATATGTCTATTGTACACGTCCACGTCGTCGTCCACACCAGATGCCACATGAGCTTCTCTGTTGGAAAAGAGTGGATAATTATGTCCCTCGAGCAAAACTTTTTGTTCTTTAAAGGGGGGTCTTTGAAAAGTGGGTTTACGTCTGTCTTAAGGATATAAGTCTATGTCTTTTCTTTTACTTGGGGAATATTTTTGTTCTTTAAGCAAAAGTTTGTGCTTTTTCTTTTTTTTTGGGTCTTTTGCAAACTGGTATTATCTTTGTCTTGGCTATTGTTCATGCTTCTTTCGCATTATTGGCCGTCACATATTTGGAACACACTCCACTCGCAAATTGTATTCTAAAAATTAGTACGTGCCAGGTTGCATGAGCAGGAACAATTGTCATGGAGTATGATGAATTCGAGAGAGGAAAAAATATATTGGCACGTGGTCTTCCTTGTGTTTCTGTTGCTTTCCATTCAATGCAAGTACTTTCATGCAGTGTTTTCCGTATCTGTCTAATTTAAGTAATCAGAAAGTTAAGGATTCGTTTTTCGAATCAGAACAGGTGTATCATTTATTTTTTACTAAAGATGGAAAGAGATATTTCACGCGTGAATCATTCTTTTGGAAAGCACCAAAAGAGTACGAAAAACCCAGTTAATTAGGTCAATCCAAGAAGAGCATTCTGTCGAGATGTGAAGAATTTCACAATAAAAGCATATCATTAATTAGGAACCACCTTTTAAGTCAAGAAGGTATGATATATTTACATTGACTTTTCCTTTATTCTCAACGAACATAACAAACCATTTTATGCACACAACGAATGAAAAAAGTAGGACAGAATTTGATCAATCACGAATCAAGGAATTCGATTTGATTCTAGTCAAGATCAAGGGGACTCCATATTGGGGATGAGGAGTGAACAAAGGAAAAGGGGCATGCTTGTAAGAAGGAGACAGCTGCACTTTGAAACTCTGCAAAATCGAAGTCGGAGCTACTTTGGGTTCGAGGAAAGCAAAGTTTTGGCCAATGCAAATTCTAGGCCCGAACCGAAAGGGAAAAGGCAGAGCTTATTCTTGGTTGATTTTGAGACTCCCTCGAAGAATCTTTCGGGATTGAACTCTTTGGCATCATCACCCCAAATCTCTGGATCATGGTGGATCAGTATAATGGGCACAAAAAGCAAAACTCCTGGAGGTATTAGTATATCTCCCAACTTGGTTTTCTTCTGAATTGTTCTCATCGTCATAAATACAAGCCAATATAACATGAGCACCTCATTCAGTGTCATGCTTACCAGCATATAAATCAATTTGTTGTCAGCTTGTTTTTGTCCAAAAAGACATTAACAATGCAACTATCAAATCAATTAAAACTTGCCCAGTGGACCTAATTTATTAAACTAAATATTATTCGTGTGATCCATGTTGTAACTTCGAATGAGAAGGCATGATCCATATGTCTTGAATCACATCCTCTATGCTCATATACCCTTTTGATGCCCGGATTCTTGAATTTCTTTCATGTTCGATTTTAGCAACAGTCCTAACAGATCGTAGTCATCTACTTCTCCTTCCTTCATTGCCTTCTCTCTTTTGGTCGCTACGTCTTCCAACAATCCTCTTACTTTATGGTCAATTTTTTTTGTGATATGCAAAAGTCTGACTCCCTTCGAAATATATTTAATGGTTATTTCATCAATACACTAATAATTAATTTATTCTAAATTAATCACTCATGAGTTAACTAATCTATTGAGAGAAATAGTAAAGGGTTAAAAATGCGAAAAACTAGAGAATTCATTCAGGAATCGACCACTCAACCATAAGGATCAACAATGGTCAATACAACGCCGTTACAAGTCAATTAGAAAACAGATATGACTTGATTAGACAAAAGTATGTAATTGGTTCACGGGTGGTTTTGCACGATTATGATACTCACATCGAGTGATGATAAACCAATTTTTTATTGATCTTATACTTATGGTACATAAGTGAACCTTCGTAGTTACATGACAACCGAAAGTCATCCACAACTCAGAGTCAAAAACATGGATTGAAAATTATTGACCACGGTCAACCATGCGAAAATCCCTAAAAGCCACTCGATAATTTAGGTTATACTTGTTGACACCCGAAATTTTTGTCGACATTTTAAACATTCAATTTGCAAAAGTATATAAAAAAGTTAAAAAAAATGTAAGTAAAAAAAATTGTTTGAAATGAAAGAAGAAAACAGAAAGAAATAAAGAAAAAGGAGAGAAAATAAAAAAAAAAGAAAAGAAAAGAAAAGAAAAAATAATAGAAAAGGAAGGAGGGGCGCGCACGGATTCTCTCACGAGCTCTCTTAAAACGCTCTCGTGACTCTATGTGGAGGGAAGTCTCCTGCTCTCTTTTTGGGACTCTCTCTCTGCCGCGTATTCTCTCTCTTAGAGACGCTCTCTCTCTCTCTGGATCCCGCTCTCTCGGAAAAACGACCAAACGGATTCGCACACTCCCTCTTTTTGGCGATAACAACCTCCTTTCTCTCTGGATTTCTTCCCGATCTCGAAGACCAACGAAGAACCCTCCAGCGCCAGCCATGGCTCCGCTACCTCCCTTGACAATCGCCTCCTAGTCTCGTGGTGCTCCTCTTGAGAAGTAGCTCGTCGGATTCGGCATCCTCACGATCGGAGACTCTCTCTCCCGATCAAATTTAGAAGACAGAACAACGGTTGATCGAGGAACTCATGGTGCGAGATTCGGAATCGCGCCAAGTTGTCGGAGATATCAGTTCAGTTCCGAGGGTAGCGATCCGAAGGCGGTGACATAAGCAGTCGGAGATCATTACGTTTTCTCTCGGTTGAGCTCGATCAGTTAGGGTTTTCCTTAATTGGCGCGATCGGAGGTGCGGGGACTCGTTGGATCGGACTCTCTCTCGACCAGACGCTCCCCAGCTCTTTCCTGGAGATCTGACACTTGCTCATTCGATCATCAACTCTCAAAGATGAAGCAGCTACCATTGGAAGAACTCGAAGCGACGAAATTCAATTCGAACTCCTCTGTTCATCCACTAAAGTTGCGGATTCAACCGAGGTAAGCAAAACGAAAAATCCTTTTAATAGCATCCGATGAGGCGAGGGCTTCTTGTGTCGAAACACACTCCCGACAACGAAAGTTCAGGACCAAGATGCATTGCAATCTGAAATGACTTTTGAACTTGGATGGACTTTGTTCTGCAATTTCGTATCTCTAACCTCTTTGCGCATATGCCTGAAAATGAGTTTGTATATGTGCTTTTTGGTGCTTGATGCCTTCATGAGAGTTTAAGATCGTTAGATTAGCTTTCCAACGAGCTATAGCACGTCCTGATCCGAGATCATTAGCTACCTGAAATCCTTTTCGAAAGTTAAGAAAACTAATACATAGCAGTTCACTGTTATACATTGACTTGGCCTTGTCGAAAGTTAAGAACAATAGGTTCAGCTTACTGTTTTTTTGTGAGTTTCTCTGTATGGATTTTGATTAAGATGTTTGATCATAACACTCAGACCTAAAATTAGCTACTTTGTTCCTCTTTTCAGGTCTATCCTATACATACTATTAATATGAATTGAGAGTATTTCCATGTGATTGAGTTTCTATTGTTATGCTGTTGTGATTTGTTGTTATCATGTGTGCTTTTAGTGGGTCAAGGCGGGTCACGTGCATTTGATGTTTGTTGTTCATTGCAAATGCAAATTTAACTTTCCATGACACACGCCATATATGAATATCAGTATGCTATAATTGCTACTTATGATCGAAGCATGTGGAAAAAAATATTATGTCGAAGATAAGTCAAATTTTACTGAAAATCGACCCATGTATGCTGACCATGTTTTGATATCCCATGATTGGGTGTGCATTTGATTCCAACTTGAAACTAGTTTGGTTATGGATTGATGCCATTTTGATCAAGTAGACTCATTCATGCTTGTGAGAAAATATGGCTTCAATTTCATTGCAATTTGTCATCAAACAATCACAATTTGCAGTCTCATATGCTCTGTTACCATTCCGACTGCATGCTGGAAGTTGTGGATTAAATATAGATTAGATGAACTCTGTCTTAGCTTAGTTCTATTTCGTTGTTTTGCTGCTCTGTTCTTGTGTATATTGTTTTAGCCAATTGATATATCATGGCTCTTGGAGTCTCTTTAGAAAAAATATGCATGCTGAATCTGAGAACGTTGTCTTCTTAAAGTTGCTTGTGATATGCTGTTTTTTTCCTGTGGCTAGCTACTGTTAGTATTGAAATGGAATAGTCGATGTGTTGCGATTTCATATGCCTATTATGTCACTTTCTGTTTTGGCTAAAATGAGGTGTTAGATGAGTTTTTTTGGCCTCGAGCCCTTCTAGACATTAAAAATAAACTTCTAGAGGTTCGATTTGATATGTCGCATGCCCTAAACGGATGTCATTTGGTCGCTCAAAAACACCTACGAAGTCTGTTGATTCTGCAGTAATAGTTTTAGATTGATTTGTTGTTCTGACTTACTGTGATTTTCTGTTTTAACTGGACTGAGCTGGTAGATGATGTTATTATGACTTAATGTCTTCTAGAGATTTGTAATAGACTTCTCAAGATTTCCATAGATATATTATATGTGCAATTTGCCATCGTTTGCCCTGCCTGATGCTTCTTGCAAAGAGCACTAATCTGCTGATGTGTTCTGCTTGTTATGATCTGATCTAACCACTTATACAAATGGCTTTGCTTGAGCTAGAAAAAGACATAAATTGCAATTGTCACCTAAAAGGAATTTGTAAATGACACCTTGAGCTTTCTAACGATGCCTAGTTTGTCCAATTTGCCCATCATTTGCCCTGTGTTTCTTTTTTTTAGACCAAGTTTTGAAGTATGAATTTGTCTTGACCTGCAGTGCTGTCTTGTCTCTATGAATCTGATTGGCTACCAATTTTGTGTGATCTTATACATAATGATCTTGAGGATAAATTCTCAATGAAATCTATCCATAATATCTGTATCCATCCCATGCTAAAATTTCAGAATTTTTAAGGTCAAGTAACCTTAGAATTCAAGTCGACATGTAGCAATTTAAATTGTTATGCATTTTGCTCCTAATGACAAATCACATATCAATGTTAATGGATTTGTGTGGCCTTTTGCATATGGATTTAGGGTTAAATGTCTAGATCAAACTTTTTCTTCACATTTAACCTTATGTCATGTTCAAATTTCATGATTTTCATGCATTGATTAGGTGGCTTAACAAATTAGTTATCATGCATCATTCTCTGATTTGCTTATGATTGATTTGCATGCTTTAGCGATTGTTGCTTTTCGGCCATGAATTTGACTTTACTTGAACTTGATAAGCCTTAAGAAATTCCATTCATAAAAGTTGCTCTTTATAAAGTGCTTGATTTTTGTGCTTTTTCCTCAGAGCCAATCATACATGGCTTCTACCCCAATTGTTTTGATCTTAGTTGTGATGATTGTTTCTTTCACTTGTATGCACATAGTCATAAATTTCTTATATTAGGTTTAGATTATGACCTTGAAGATGAAGAAGGCGTGAAGATGGTGGAGATCGATGTCCATTCCGACCATTTTCATGTAATACCCATTTTCTCGACATATGTCTCGGGCTCCATTTGTTATATAAAACCCGACGAGTTGCGGGTTTTTCTCTCTTTTTCCATATATTTCTCTTTTATACTTTCTTTTAGGTTTGCATGATAGATTTACTGCTTTTCTTGATTGTTTACTTCATGTCTTGCAATTTCAATTTTATTGATTGTTTTCCTTTTTATTAGAAATATAATAGAATGAAAGTAATTCACCACGCATGATCATTTAGTATAAAATTGACGATCCTGAAAATATAAAAAGAAATGCATGGACATATTAGGAAAAACACAACATACTGTCTAGGTACCGAAAGGGCGCTAATAGCAATATTAGCGTAACATAAATCCCCGAACCTAGATATCTGGTTGCGTAGGAATCGAGGGAATACTCATGAGCCTCAATTGGGTTTCAAGCCGACCCCCAAAAATGAGGCTAATGGCGACTCCTGTATATTTTTAGGTTGTTATAAACAACTATATCACATAAATAAACTCGTTGTCACGCGGGGTATGAGCTTGGGAGAGCTCGTGATCAAGTATCCCTAAACCCGACTTTTCCCTACCTTGGACATTTTTTAGGGGCGGCGAGATCGGGTCGTGACAATACTAAAGTCGCATTTGATCAATTTTAATCACAAATTTTAATTCCATTGTAGGACCAAACTTTTAAGGATTTCCAAGACCAACCTATTGGACATCATCTCATTTATCCATCGAATTGTCAGCAAATTTAACATTTTTGGAAAAATGACTAATCGGTCAAGAATTGAAAGCTGGAAAGAGAAGCCGGGCCAAGAGAAGGCCATTAGGCCTTACACCAATGTTATTCAGCCATGAGGGCCAAAGAGAGCCAAGTTGAGCACACCAAGCCCATTTCAAGCCCAATTCAAGTAAAGGGGCCAAAGGGCAAATTTGGAAATTTTGGTCAAAGAGTATGTGAAATGTCCAAAATGCCTTTGCAATTATGGACTAAGTGACGAAATAGGAGAATGAAGGGAGGAGAGGATTTTTGAGCTTTTTGTTTTATTTTAATGATGAATTTTGGGGAAAAATCTTTAAATCTCTCTCTCTCCCCCCAACTTCTTCCCCTTGGTTGGCCAAAGCCTTCTTCCCCTCCATTCCCTCTCATTTCTTCATCTTCTTCACCATCTTATTCTTCCTTTTTTCTTCCATGGCCGCCTACCTACACCACCTTCATCACCACCATTTCCCCCACTATTCACCACCGTGTCTTGCTGCCACCGTCCACCACTCAACCGCTAAGCTACCATCACCAAGCCCCCCACCAAGCTTGGCCGCCCCTCGACTTCACCAAATTGCCATCTTTGCCACTGCCATCCCTATCACCTTGAGCCACTGCCGCCGCCGCCAATTCACCATTGCCCAAGCTAAGCCCAAGCTTGGTTGTGGGTTTTGAGGAGCCATTGTTGTGTTGTGGTGCCATCGTTGGGCTGCGAGCCCCATGTTTTTGTCCCCATTGCACCGCTGTTGTTGTGAGCTTCTCATTGCCAAAAAAATCATGAGTTAACTCATAATCCTTAATTATGGAGTTTATTACACTTAGAGATAGGTTTAGTTTAGGGATAATGGCAATTACTGTTAGTTAATTATGATTAGCGTTAATCATGGTTAAGGACGGATTGGATTAAGACTAATAGAAATTAGTCTTAATTAAAGACAATTAGTTTAACTAATCATGACTAGTTTAATTAATCGTGGTTAGGTTAATTACGCGTGGTTAGCTTAATTAATGGCATATTAGTCGTTACGTATAATTTTATACTTGATTTATTAAATGAACTTATGCATAATCCTTGATTGTTTGAGCTTATTATGCCATGATATTGATTGCTTGATTTATAAGCCTTAAATGATATTTTAAAGAATGTTTTATTGGCAAGAAATGACTTGCTCTTAATCGATTGCTCAACACGAGATGAGGAAGGTCATGCCTTGAACATCAAGCGCATGCACATCCCTTGGTGGTCGATTAAATTGCGACATTCCCAAGACACATCGCCAACCCCTTCATTTCATGCACATGCAGAAGCGAACTAATAAACTCCAAACAACAATTATTATGTGATAGAAAAGCAAGACAAACAATTTAAACAAAACACACTTTATAAACACATCAAGTTTATACACAAGTCTATGTCCAAAAGAAAACCTTAGGCCACCTATGCTCTAGATCCTTCAGCCTCAGGCTTTGGATCCTCCATGCTACAACCCTAAAAATGGTAACCCACAATGGAGTGATAAAAATCTCAGCGAGTCTACACTCTAAATATCGATTAAGAATGTAATACACCTAGAGGCAGCCTATACACACATCATGGAGGATTTACCTTGCCTCAGCCCCTTCCTGCACGTTAGGACATCTCATATAACATATGCATACAATAACTGCACTCGATAATTGAAACACTTCGCTTTAATAAACCAATCAATTACAGGGGTCCCGATTATAAGGTAAAATCATTATGACACGTCTCATTCCATGCCACACAATTTTGTTTCATAATCAAGTGTGGTCATCTCACTCAGTCAAGCATTTCAATAATTTAAGCCCAACGGGCACGGCCTATTCAACGTTCGGCGGTCTCCCGACATAACCAGGCATCATTTTGCCCCATTGAGCACAGCAACATCTACCTCTAAACAGCATTCCCGAAGGAACATCGGTCCGGCCTCTACCGAGATTTAGCATCCGTTGTCAGGGGCATTCCATGTAGGAGCAACGCCCACCCGACGCATATCGGGGACAGGTTCTCATAGCGTTCACACGCACATCCAATTTCGACCAAGGATACCATGCTTTGCACTCAAATGCGCTAACTTAGATAATGTACTTGGCATATTTTCTTCATATTAAAAACACCCGGTAAAACAGATGTGTATGGACACATGGTCAAATCGGATCATAAGGCATGATATCATTTCATTTTAAAATCTCACGATTTTATATAATACTAAAAACCTTTTCGGCGTTAAAAACCAACACTGGGTATTTTTCTAATTAAATACCGAAATTTCACATTTTTGAAATAATAATTCAATAATCAACACCTAGAATCAAATTGCACAAATTAACAATCAATTGCACAAACTAATTGCACCACGATGATCAGCACGAAATTCTAACAACCGACTATCCTGGTATAATTTTCCTAAATAATTAAATAATTAAATAATTAAATAAATTACAAAATAATTAAATAAATCACTAATTAATTTACCTATGCTAATCTAACCACCTAATTGAATTAAGTAAACTACCTAATTGAACTAACTAACCACCTAATTAGCCTATTTAATTAATCTAATTAGCTAACCAAGCTAAATAAATATACTAATCTCACTTAGACTAATCTAAACCTCTCCTAAGCATAATTAACCCCATAATTAAGGTTTAGAAAGCAAACTCACCGGTTTAACGAGCCGATGAGTTCACGGTGACGGCAACGTGAAGGCGAGTAGGACTCGGGCCTTTGGCGACACCCAACGAGGCTCAGAAGGGGTCCGAAAAAGCTCACAAAGCTCACAGCCCATGTTGTGAGTTTCAATTCTATGGTTGGCTAGAAAGGGCTGGTCAACGGCCTGGCTGGCGTGGGAATGGCAAGGAGGGTAGACGGAGGCATGTTGGTGGCTCAAGGATGGCGACGGTGGCTTCTAGGCGAACAGCGACGAGCAGCCAAGGCACGGATGAAGCACGGGCAACGTGCAGCGCAAGCAAGAGACACAAACGTGAGGGAGCTAGATCGTGGCGACCGACAGGTGCAAGATGGGCAAGCGGGTTGCTGCGGCTTCGGCAAGCTTGCAAGCTACTAGCTAGCTTCGGTAGGGAGCTTGGCTAGACTTGAAGCTCTAGAAATGGAGTCTTTCAACTAGAGAAATGGAAGAAGAAACTGAGGAAGAAGAAGATAGGTTGCTGCTGCTGGAGGGGGGACAAAGGAGCCACAAAGTCAAGGAAAATATCCTAGAACTCAAGTGCAAGGCCTCCAAAGTCTTCAGCCTCATCCAACCACTTTCCTCTCCCAATCTTCCCTAAAAAACCAAGCTTCGATGCCCAAATGTTGCAACCCCCCATGGCCTATGAATTTCCAACACTCCAACTTTAATTCAATTTAATTTCACACCAAAATCACTCTAATTCAATCCAAAATACTAGCGAAGGTACCCACATCAATTCCATGATTTTCCACACCAATTGATTCCACTTGAAGGTCAAAAATGCACTTAATTTAGCCCATTCGAATTCTTGGACCAATTTTGCCGAATTTTGATTTTTCACCAAAATCTCGGGCTTGCTGAAATTTCTTCAAAGGATAAGTCGACATTCCTAAAATAAATCGTGACATGCCACAACTTTCAATTTCTAAAACCGAGTTCAATTTTACAGTTAATTTCAATCGGACATGATTTTAATGTGACCTAACGTACCGGGTAACTTTTAGGAATTTTATTGCATTTGACCCATGGTTGATAAATTTCAAGCCATGTTTGTGCATCTTCGACTCATCGGCGACCCTCGGTTATCGTGAAAATCTCAAGGTTTCAATTATGGGCACGGGGTACATAATCGACTATCGTAACCAAATTTTCGGGTGTGAACTCCTAGGGTTTGGTTAATGGATTGTTAAGCTTAGAATTAACTCGAGCTTTGCCAAGCCCATACCAATTTGGACTTAGGTTCAAGTTCTTAACATGCATATGATATTTCAGTTAAGAGTCACCACTATCTATTTTTGATGGGTTGATTAGAAACCCAAGTAAAGTAATGGGAGATTTACTTTCCTCCTACGAACCAAAGACTTTGAGTACGGGGACTTGGTTATACTAGATTTCTCTAATGCCCTTTCGGTACCATTATTTTATTTTCAAAAATGATTTTGCAGGCAGCTTAAATTGATTTTAAATCTATCTCCCTAACATGTGAAGTCATCGTGTGAGTGCACAAACCACCAATTTAACACCCAAGAAAGCAATTAAATAATGCATAACTTATCTCAAAGCAATGAAAGCATCTGCGTTGTTAGATTAAAATTCATATCAACAATCCTAGATATGATTTCCAATTAACAAGCAATCACTCAATTTTCGCTTTCATTTTTTAACAAGACTATAATCCATACGCAATGCAATGCTTTTAATCTAATATGAAATGATATGGCATGGCAACATGTCCTAAACTATATGAATGAATAAATTTTTTTGTGATTTCTTAATGAACATGCAAAAATTAAATATGCAATCTAAATTAACCCAAAATGACTTAATTCTAATGACATGTAATGCAATGCAATGACGTACAAAATTACTTTAACTAAAACGACATGCAACATGCAATTTAATATGCGAGCTATACATCACGCAACATTTATTAAATGACCTAATCTAATGATGGACAATTTCTAATTAAATGAACCTAACAACAATCAATAAATGATGTGCATTTCATGAACCTAATTCTATATGACATGGGCATTTTTATTTTCCTAACAAAAACATGCAATTTATCTAGGAGAGATTATCTACCTATAATTAATCAACATGCAACCCTAACATGCAATGATGTGCAAAGAATGTCCTAATTCAACATGATATATGCATGGTGATTTTTTTTTTGTTTCTTTTTATAAAATTCGAAATTTAAAATTGCCAAATAATTAAACGTGCCATTTAAATTAAAGAAAACTAACATCCTAAATGAACGCATTTTTTGGATTTTTTTATTTAGAAATTCGAAATAAGATCGCAATTCTAAACATGCAAGATAACCCTAAGACTAGGAACATTCTAAAACAAACTTAATCCTAATTCAAATTTTTTGGATTTTTTCCTTTTACGAGAATAAAATTGATCCAAACACCATGACAGCAAATCAAACAAGAGAATATTGATATCCAAAAATTGACGAACCATATCTCGCACATGAGATCAGGTTGGCTAATTTTAAATTAAATCACGAATTGAATCTCGGGCACGAGATCGGATTAACGATTTTGCAAGGGATTGTGAGTCAGATCTCGGGCGTGAAAATCGGACTGTCAATCCCTTATTTGAGGGGCTAATTCATGTTAGAATATCAATCATATATTTAAGAACAATTCCATTAAAACATAATATTAAAAAGGGTTAATATCCTAAAAAAACCCAAACTGGTATATTTGTGACAAATTTACCCCAAACTATTTTTTTGAATACTAAAAACCCCAAAGTGATATACTTTTGACCAATTTACCCCAAATTGTTACACTTATGACAAATTTACCCTCTGTTAGTTTTTGTTAAATTTTATTGTCAAATTATTAAGTTAAATGACACGTGACAATTGACTGGTATACCAATTTGGGATTTTATGATCCGTTTGTCACAGTTTACAATTTATGTGATTTTTTGTGGTATTAATCCAATTTAGCAAAATGTATATTTGTCACAAATTTATCAGTTTGTGATTTTTTGCAGTCAAATAAATTAGTTTGGAGTAAATTTGTCATAAATATACCAATTTATGGTTTTTTATGGTCAGTCAGGGTAAATTTGTCACAGATATACCAGTTTAAGGTTTTTTATGGTAAAAAAAATAGTTTGGGGTAAATTTGTCACAGGTGTACCGGTTTACGGTTTTTCAGGGTATTAACCCTATTAAAAAATAAAATAAACGGAGATTTACCTTCCAGGAGTTGATAACGTATACAATGTCGTATGTGCTTGGAGGTGAAGTCCGTGCTTGGAGGCGAGCAGAAGAGAACGATGGCGTTGACACCTAATTTTGACAACCCTAAGAAAATAAAAAAAATCGAAAATAAAAGGAAAAAAAATCAATTTGATTGATTATGCATGGAAGTTGGAAATTTCAAATCTTGATAAATGCGGAAGCAATTTCCAGTCAAGATTTAGGGAATCAGATAAATAAAGAGTAAGAATTTTGATAAAATAGAATTAATCAAAGCAAAATCGAGCTAATCGCAAAATCATGCTCCAATTTACAGTTTTGAATTAAGAAAATAAATTCAAAAATTATCATAAAAAGTAGTCTGGAATGACTATAAAAGAGAGCCACAATTTTCGTGACCTGCGGGGGGACGAAAAAAAAAATTGGAGAGAAAATCCGTGCAGGAAAGAAAGAATTCGTGAAGAAAAAGGGGACTTCTTCTCCGTTTATGGATCAAAATTCGAAAAAAAAAAAAAAAATCGTTCTTTGGGAAGAGGGAAAAGTCAGCAAGAAGCTTGGGCTTTCTGCTAAACAGGGACTGCAGAAAAGAGACAGAGAGGGAAGGGACGTGTGTAGCATGCTAGCAAAGGAAAAAGAAAAGAAAAGTAGCACTGTTCGTTCTCTTCTTCGTGCAGCCACTCCACCCGCCTTGGTGCAGCACCGTTCCCTCATCCCACCCATTTGCGCCACCCGAGTCCGGTTGCCAGCCACTGCCACGCATCACCGATGTCTCTACCGCTCGCTCATCGTAGTGCCCAATCGCCCAACGCTTTCGCCACCGTCCGCCTCTACAACCCCGAGCGTCGATGACCGCGTGTCTCCCTCCACCTGAGCCCCGCTCCCCGCGCCTCACCCGCGCTTGCACTAGCGCCCGATGCCCTCTGTCTACTGTCTGAGCGCTGCTCTTCTCTGGACATCAACTGTCGACGCCTATTTTGCCATTCGTCGCCACCGGTCGCAGTGCGAGCAACCACCCAGCAGCCCGCGCCCGACTCCTCTACCACTGCTTCTATTCTCTCTTCCCCTTGCAGGTCACCGTGCTGCCCTCCTGACGATGACGCCGTTGCAACGTCACTTGAATGCCGCTGCTGCCTACGCCTCTGCCCGACGATCGTGCCAGCAGCTCATTAGCAACTTGACACCTGTAGACTGCACCGCCACGTGCCTCTGCCCGCCGTTGTTGCGCTTGTAGCCAACGCAACAGCAGCCACCACCTCCATAGCCACGCCTCTACCCGCCGTCGCTACGCTTGTCGCCGGAGCAACAGCAGCCGCCACCTCCATAGCCGTGCCTCTGCACCGCCCAATCACTGTTACTGCGCCTGGTGCCCGACGCCCACAACCAGCCTCCACCTCTGTCCTTGACGACCAGCCAACGCCGCACGTCCGTTCTGCCGCAGCCCGTGTCATCGCCGTCGCCACCTGCCGTTCTGCCTTCGCCCAACGCCTGCTGGTCTGCCCACTGTTGGTCTAGCCATCCGATCCCCGCATCGCCTCGCCCATCCCCCGTCGTCGCGTTTTTCCTTCCTGCACTACCCATCTTAGGTAGTTTTTCTTTTTATTTTTTATTTTCTGTTAAAAAAATCAAGTTTCATTATTATTACATAAGTTGGAATATTGGGTGTCAATGTTAATTATTTATATATATTAGGCATTATCCATAGAGTTTGTTGCCCCAAAAATCTCTATAATTATTAATTTGATTAGTAAGATATCGGATCATTTTTTTAATTATATTGATTTTTTTAGGCATTTTGATAGTATTTTAACTTATTGGATCATTATAATTAATAATTTGATCCATATGATTTTGGATCAAATTTTTAATTATTTTGAACTTTCTCATATGTTGTGATGTTTAGGGTTAAAATAATCGTTAGATTTAATCAGTGAGACAATTGATTATTTTTTCGATTGTTTTAATCTTTGATTAATATCTTGAGTGGTTTAGATATAATTTTTATCTAGTAATCGCTTGTTTTGAAAAACATTAAAGAAAAAAAAAATCAAATCTTGCATCGGAGTGTGTTGTTTTCATAAATTAGGATTGCTTTTTTAGATTGCACGTTTAGATCATTTTTGGAATAGCTTAGGGTTGGATTTAAATAACATTTTATAGATAGGGTCTTAAATAATGTTTGCACATTTTAATAATCTCTTTTCTAAAAAAAAATATTTTTCTAAGAGATGATAGGGTTTAAATCAAATTAATCCCTAAACTAGGTTAGAAAATTAGTCATTTTAGATAATTTAATTAAGTTTTCTTTTTATTAGGAATTTTAACAAAAAAAATACAAAAATATTAGGTGCATGTCAATTAGTTTTCGTGTTAAGTTCATTTAATTAGAAATAGCCTGGTAGTAAAATTATGTCATGTAGTTAAGGTGTATGTTTTATGATAAAGTTCTAATTTCAAGAAAACGCAAAAAAGAATTACTTCCTTTAGTGTGTTGAATTCCTTTGGTGCAATTTATTTTATTCAATGTTTAATAATGGTTGAGCATTCATGTGATCATCCAATTGCATGATAGTGGTTTAGCTTAAAATACATTCAACTGCCTGCAAAAATATTTTTGAAAAAAAAAAATGGTACCAAAAGAGCATTAGAAAAGTCTAGTGTAACCAAATCCCCGTACCCAAAATTTCTAGTTCGTAGGAGTAAAATAATTCTCTCATTATTTTACTTAGGTGTCTAATCGATCTACCATAAACTGATTAGTGGCAACTCCTAGATAAAATTGATTTGCATGCTAAAAATTTAGACCTAAGTCACGAATTTGTATGGGTTTGGAAGAGCCCGAGCTAAGTTTAAGACTTAGTAATCCATCAACCTAAACCCTAAATGGTGCACCCGAAATTTAGGTTGCGACAGACAGTAACACAAGGACATCCATTACAGTATATAAGACATGTAGAAAAATTGGATGGTGAAAGAGACAAACCAGGAGACATACAAATGCTTTTTGCAATCATCGACTAAAGAAATCCAGTGTTGTGGACGAGATGAACTAATGAAAACAAGAAGAGAAGTTACAGGATCCAAAGAGCAGAGAGAAGATGCTCTGTGCAATCATTGGCATTGCTCCCAGAGGATTAATTGAAGGTGGCAATGCCTAAGTTGCATTCTATCCCCTGACATTTGAAGAAAATTGATGTGGGACCTCAAGTTTGACCAACTGCATTAGGTGTAAACAAACCGAGCGACTTGAGCTTTAACCGCTGAACACTCGAAATGTGATCAATTCAAATCTTATCAAGTTTGCACGGCGCGAACATCAAACGCATATCACTCAATCTACTTAACACTTCGCTTAACACAAGAACCTCATAAGTCTAATCCTTGTAGGCTAGCTTTTTGACAATATGTATGTCAATACATTCGACATTAGCTCATTCCTTAAGGATATGGTTAGCAAGTGTTCTAACACGACATCATTTCATATGCACACTTACGTAGTGCTAGATATGCTATCATCCTATCTTTGTAATGTGTGTTGCAATTTGGAAACTAGATTTAACGAGAACCTGAGCCCTTAATGTTAGATAACGAAGCTGAATTGAATTAAGCTCTATCCAGTTGAGCCTGTCACGCAGTAAAGCTAGCTTGAGAATTCAAGCTCATTCAAGTTCAAGTAGTATATTGAGTAAAGCCTAACTTTGATCGATGCATACTAGCAGTTGATGATAATGATTTCTACGATCTACCTTTCCACTCTAGATAACTCTTGTTTTCAAGTTTCTGGATGAAGATGAATGATTAGTTCATTAAGGTCAATACGTGCATTGGAAAGAAGGAGATGTTAAAGAATGCTAAGTATGTTTGAAAAGAAGGAGATGTTGAAAAATGGATCTTAAACCCATATATAAAGGGGTCATATATGAGTCACTTACATTTTGAAGTAAATCATATATGGGTCACATATATTTTAAAGAGATTAGTTAAATAGGTCTTAAATGAGTTGCACTTAAAAACTCATTTCCAACCCAAGCCTCACACTCTCTCTTCCCTCTTTATAAAAATGTCTTTTTTTATAAAAATCGAAATTAGGATTATTTTTTTGTATTTTATTTTTCTTTTCTTTGTTCTTTTTCTTCTTCTTTTTTTTCCTTTCTTCTTCCTCCTTCCTTAGTCGATGGTCGGCATGGCAATGGCTAATCACCGGCCAAGCAAGGCTCAAGCTTTGCTGGCATTGGATGAGCTCAATCTTGCCAATCTAGCAAGGCCAAGGCCTTCCCAATGATTGGCAAGGCTCAAGCCTCACCAGATGTGGCAAGACTCGAGTTTGTCGGCATTGGGCAAGCTCAAGCTCGCCAATATTTGGCAAGCCTCAAGCCTAGCTAGACATGGCTCGAGCCTCGCCGATATGGTGAATCTCGAGCTTGCCGGTGTTGGGCAAGCTTGAGCTCGCCAATCCAGCGAGGGCTCAACCTGGCTGACATCTAGTGAGGCTCAAGCCTCACTAATCTGGAACTTAGAATCTACCTTATCAATTGGGACCAGTTCAAGTTTCACCTATAAGTTATAACTTGTAACCCACCTAGTTAGGACTGGTTCCTAATTTTTGGAATCTATAATCTACCATGTATGTTATGGAACCTATAATCTACCTTATCAATTGGTTCTAGACAAAAATTGAGAACCAACCAATTTTTTTTTATTTTTTATCATTTTTTTGTTTCAATTATAGTCAAGTAAACTAAAAGCGAACAAAACAACAAATGTCTCATTTATCAATCACGACAATCCATAAAAGATGAACACGTAAAATAAAATAAATAATAAAAATTCAATATATGTAACATAAAATCTTAATCATAGAATTTCATTCCTCAATCATATATGAAAAATTGCTGCAAATTATAACCACTTGAAACCAAAAGAAAGAACAAATATAGTTAATCACTTAATAATATTAAACTAAAATAATAAAGAGGTACATGCATGAGTGTGAAAAATAGTTAATCGCTTAACAATATTAAATTAAAATAATAAAAAGAAAATCTCACCACATATATTCAATCTACAAATAGATACATGCATGGTTGGTATTTGTATTGGAGCAAAACATTCCTAGACCAAGTCTTTCCGTGTGCTAATTAGCATCCATGCCAACTATTGAAGATGAGAGAGAGAGAGAGAGAGAGAGAGAGAGAGAGAGAGAGAGATACATGCATGATAGGTACTTGTATTAGAGCAAAACATTCCTAGACCAAGCCTTTACATGTGCTGATTGGCATCCATGCCAACCATTGAGGATGAGAAAGAGAGAGAGAACAAATATTGTTAATCACTTAATAATATTAAAATAAAATAATTAAAATAAAGAGAGAGAGAGAGAGAGAGACATAGAGAGAGCAATTAAAAATTATATTTTTAAAAAATAAAATAAAAATGATTAAAATTTTGATTTTAAAAAAATTATAAAAGAATATAAATTTTTTAGTTAAATTTGTATTGCATTAAAGTATTTTAGCAATACCACCTTAAAAAAAAATCTTTCTTAGGTTTAGTTAAAGGTTTTTCACATTTTTTATTTTATTTACTAATTATTTATTGTTTAATTTTCTTTTTAAATTTGATGTGAAGTTTTTTTTTCAAGGAATATATATGTGAAGAGCTTAAAGTGAATTAAATGTTTTGGAGTGAATTAACCTAAATTGAGTTAAACCACTGGGATTCATCCCAATGGCCACCTTTCCAACATGGAAGGGGAGGTGAGGGGTTCAAATCCCCACCTTCTTAGGAGGGGATGGGGTGGGGACGCGTAAGTTTCAGGAGTGTGTTTCGACTCCTACACCTTGCAAGAGGCAGGGCAAAGTCTGAGAGTGAGTGTAGAGTAAGAATAGAGTAGAACTGACCAAAAAAAAAACCTAAATTGAGTTAAATATTGATATATTTCAGTAATATGGGTTAGGTCAATTATGAATTGGGTCGAATATAAGTCATCAAATTTATATTACATGAAAATAGGTCAAAACGAATTAAATAAGTGAGTATGGGTCGGACCATTTTAGACCCGACCCAAACCCGAATCCAAACTCACCCATTTGATGGCCCTAGTGCTATCCAAGCCGTTTTCACCAAAAATCTCAGAGTTTGGGTGGGTTGTGTTTGGACAAATAGTTTTGGGTCAATGGTTTAAGCCAAAACATAGAAATGCCCTCGAAATTGCAGTAGCAAGAATTATTATTTCCAATTTGTGTGAAAATACTAGATTTGTTGTTCTTAAAAAGAAACCCATCCGAATAGACCCTAACCTACCCAACCCAACCCAACTCGGATTTGCTTCAGGTCTTATACGTTTCAGGTCAGGTTAGGTTCGACAAAGTACACAATCCTTGTGATTAGGGGGTTTAGGTAACATTGAAACCCGGCCGATCCAACCCATTGACATTCCTACTAATAATAAAACAGTAGCCGATGAAGCAATGCTATTGCCAGCTGACGTGACGTGCGGAACGTTCCTACTATTGATAAGACAGTAGCCGATGAAACTATGCTATTGCCAGCTGACGTGACGTGCGGAAGGCAAAGGGGAAGAGGTGCTCAGAGAAGAATAAGGAAATAGGAAAAAAAAAAGTGAAAAAACGAAGGAAAGAAAAAACCGTCTCGGAGGTCACGTGGATCGTCCAAACGGTGGGCAAGGAGTGATGGAGGCAGCAGCCGCGGCCGCAGCAGCAAGTCTATGCATTGGGTTGACAAAATAGAGAGAGAGGAGAGGGAAGCTAAGTGTTTGGTAGGTGCACGAGTTTTCACTGATGGAGGTAAATTTAAAAATTAAATTCATTCCCAAACTTTAGGTTGCCAACCCTATATGTATGAAAGGTAAAAAAAAAAAATACCCACTCAAAACATTAAGCGAATGAATTTCCAGCGGCAATCGCACTGTAAAATGCAATTACGTCAACTCCTTTGCAAGATATGAATAAATGCACTACTAAGGTAATTAATAAGTTCATAAACATTGGTTAAGAGTTAACCTTGTTCACAAGAAGCATCATTCTTCAATAAACCAAACAGATGTTACAAATACTAGCGACTTGAGGTCATCATTTTCATTATCCCACTTTACATTATTGTAAGAAACGATGACTTCACAAATGATAAAATCAGGCAACATCTCTATCTCTGACTAGGAAGTAAATTTCAGAATCTCCGGATCTTGTTTAAGAAGAATCATCTCATCTTTGCCAACGGTTATCCATGCATCGATTCCTCCGCTCTCTTCATCGTCGATAAGAAAAATCGATACAAAATTCGACGGTGTGTTGCTCACGAGAACCGGTCTTCCCCACCCGAAGTCATTCTCGTATAGCCCCAACCGGCACCAGCTACTAAAACCAAACAGACAATCTTCGCCTCTGGCAAGAATTTTGACAAACTCGGCTAGAGAATTGCCCACCATTGAGCATAACTCATCCCCGTCTACTACTGTTGCGTACTTTGTTTTGGCATCCGCTATCATATCGCGCATTACATTCACCATTCCGTTGAACTCCAACTCAATTTTTCCGGCCGTTGGTTGACCAGATCGCGCCCACACGATGGCGAAAAGATTGCCACAAGAATTCGTGGGTATCGCCAGATTGATCTTCTCACGCAAGTTAACTGGCATACAAACTAAGAAAGTCCTTTGTTCGCCATGTTTATTTCGGCAAATATTGACGAAAGCCCTACCTAGTAGTGCCGAAACGACCTCCAGCCTTGAAGGCTGGGAATCGTTGGCCATCGAGTCCTTTGCATTGTCCCTAGCTAAGGCTTTCAGCTTCGATAAAGCATCGGCGTTGAACCTCAACCTGCTCATGATGAGTTCCTTGTTGCCAATATGTCGTGGACTCAAAATCGGAACCGCCAACTCTTTTACTGGGAATAGAGATGACAGCTCGAAACTAGGACGGAACATCGCGTCTGCATTACCTCGGCAAGCGGTAGCCCACGAATTGATGAACATGGCCATGGTGTACATGTCGCCGATCTTGTGTGTAAAGCGCATGCTAATCGCTAATCCGCCACACTCAAACGTATTCACTTGGATCAACACTAACGGACTGCCAGCTACATCGGTCGGGTACTTCGACAAACGTTGGAGCAAATCAATGTCAGGGTCTCCATGGAGAAGCTTATCAATCTGGCCATCCACTTTGGCGTGGACGAACTCAACTCCAAGGTCGTTACAGTCAATAAAACAACCATCATCCTCAATATACCTCCCTGCCATAGGATAAAAGAGTGTTAGGGTTTCAGAAAGTGACTCTTCCATTTGGAGAAGCCTTTGAGAAATATCAACTCCTGGGTTCTCAGCATTATCTCTATAGGAGAACATAACGCCTATGTAAATTGGCATTTGAAGCTGATCCAGCGATGTTAACTTCCATTTTTGCCGGTTGTTTGGCGTCGGCATCGATGGTTTGACTAACTTCTTCCATTGCACTTCCACCTTCATGCTTGTATTGCTTCTCAAGATATCTAGTCAAACGAGGATGGTGAATATGGTTGCATGCAAGATCTGTCCAGTGCAATGCTCGTTTTATAGAGCGTTCCAAGACGTATTTAAGTCCTGGAATATGCATTTTAAGACTGCGTGCAATAGACCCGTTACATGTCCATTTCCTACCTTCCACATCAAGATTATTTTTTTTAATACCGATTCAAGTAATGGGAAGAACGATGGTATATATTATAGGGAAATGATTATGTGACGATACCATAAGTTTTTCATATGGAACGGTGACTTCTCCACCTTTAGATCACCAGATTGGAAGATATGAATAGATTTGTTTCTTAAAAAGTACTCTCTCAATATGTGCCGTGGAATGGGCCTGTTACATGTCCATTTCCCATCTCCCACATCAAGATTCTTCTTTTTAAGACCGATTCAAGTAATGGGAGAAACGATCGCATATATTAGAGGGAAATGATTATGTGACGGTATTGTAAGTTTTTCACATGGAACGGTGGCTTCTCCACCTTTAGATCTCCAGCTTGGATGATATGAGTAGATTTGTTTCTTAAAATGTATTTTCTCAACATGTGCTATGAATTGCACCGTTAGTTAACAGCACTATTAGGCTGGCAATACTACATATTATATCCATCTAAGAAACGTGGAATACTAAATGCCTTATAGACCTCTCATAAATATTGGCGACGTGCACCTCGCCTGTTTCACCTTCTTATAATATACATGCATTGTTAATTTCCAAATGTTTATGGATATTAGAGATTTCCTTATTAGATAATATCGTTAGAGATATTATGAGATATTAGGGATAATATTTTATAAAATAGCTAATAACCTTATTAGATTATATTATTCGCTTTCCTATATGTATTGTTCTGATATAAATACTTTTGATTCGAACAACTTAGACGACAAGTCAATTAAGTAGAGATATAGTCTTGTTTTTAATTAACTATCTCTCCTCTCTTAAAGATCATAAATTATTTACAGCAGCATATTCTAAATTTAAGGATAAAAGCATCTTAAATTTACCTTCTCTAATTCATTGACAAATGAAAAATCAAATAAACGGTCGAAATTCGGTCAAGTCACTCATCTATTAAGCTCGCTTTAGTAAAATTTAAGTACGCAACCACCAAGCCCGGATTGGCTTGATGTGCAGTGGACGGAGGAGAAGGGTGCTCGGAAAAGAACAAGGAAATGGGGGGAAGAGAACTAAAAGGGAAAGGGAAAAAAAAAAGAAAAAAGATTAGGTGGCAGTCTTTAATCTATCATAAAAATAATATTTTATTTTGAATCACTAAAACCAAATAACAAATAATTATAAATTATTGTGGTGTCTATTCCTTCAAAAATTTATGACTCACAACAAGTTGTTATTCTCTAGTCTAATGATTATTATTGTTGCGACCTCTTTTTTTTGGCGCCTGCAATCGGGTACGAGCGCCTAAGGAGGCTAATGGCTCGGCTGAATTTATTAAATCCGGACTCTCCCAAGTCCACCAATTCACGACTTAATGGTTCAAGTTTTTAACCTGTAAATCAAATTTTAAATTGGAGTCGCCACTAATCGATTTGGGGTGGGTTGATTAGAAACCCAAGTGAAGTATCGGGAGAAATACTCACTCTGCGCAACCGAGAGAAATTAGGATCGGGGACTTGATTACACTAGTTAATCACTAATGCCCTTTCGGTACTTAATCTTGTTTAAACCCTGAGGTTTTTGGATGTTCGAGAGATTTTCCATGCATTTTGGGAGGAAAAACATTTTCTAGGTCTTTTTCTAATTTTTTGGACACAAAAGGGATTTTTTTTTTTGGATTTTTTGGTATTCTTGGGAAAATACAATTCTTTTTGGCTTTTTCTAAATTTTTTTGGCTTTTTCATGAATTTTTGGCCTTTTTTGAATTTTTGGCTTTTTTTGGAAAATATGGAATATTTTTGATTTTTTGATTTTTTGGAAAATAAAAATATTTTTATCATTTTTTATTATTTTTCGATTTTCTGGAAATTAAAACATTTTTTAATATTTTGGAAAATAAAATATTTTTTGGATTTTTTGAAATAAAATATATTATTATTTTTTATTTAAAATATTATTTTATATTAAACTAATAAAACAAAATAAAACCGACCCGGGCCGGATCCGTGAACGAGGACAAGCCCGCAACGCGGGCCCGACTCAGGTTTTTTTTTCCATTTCTCTTTTAATCGCGACCCACAAATAAGGGATAGACACCTACAGGCCCACACGAGACAAGCCCGCACACAATCGGCCCAAGATGGCCGAAGCCCTACCCGGCTGAGACCCACGCGTGCAAGCCCGACCCAGGCGTAACCCTACCCGGTTCGAACCCACGCTCGACCCATCCTTCAGCCGCCGACTCGGATTACAAGCCGCAACCCGATTCTAGAAACCCTACCTGGATTCGTGGAGCCCTACCCATTTTCAAACCCACGCCCGACCCGGCGCGATGCTTCCTCCCTCTCACCTAATCGCAGCGCCGATGGAGGGAACGACGGAGGTGACGTAGCAGGCGACGGTACGGTGGCGGTGTAAGGTGCGACGGCGACCCAACATGGCAAGGGGTCTTGGCGAGCCGTCGAGGATGGCGTCGGGGAGTTGCGATAGGACGTCTGGGAATGGCAGCAGCGGTGTCGAAGGAAAGGCCGCGGTGAGGGGTCGAACCAGAGGGCTTCACGGCGGCAGCACGGCGGGATCTGGGGTAGCAGCGGCGTCGAGGCACGGCTTGACCGGGATTCGCTCGCTAGGTCGCGGCGGGAGTCCGGCACGACAACCGCGAGCCTTCCCCCTTCCAAATCCGACGTCCAGACGTTGTCTCCTTCTCTCGGAGTTCCAGATCTCTCCCCCTCCGGCCAGATCCGAGCCTCCACCGGCCAGATCTGACCTCCTCGGACTCGCTCGCCGGCGGCCTCCCCCAAAGTCTCTCAGTGGGAGGTTGGCCTAGCTCACGACCCGATTTTTCTCTCGCTCACCTTCCTCTCGCTTGCTCTTCAACCTCCTCCGAAGTCTCTCAGGAGAAAGCTTCCAAGCTCACGATCTTCTAGCCCCCTTCAACGACGGAAATGCTCCGCTATTTATAGGCGAGGAGGTCCGGTCGACGGAGAGGTTCGGCCGCCGGTCTTTGGCTTGCCGACCGAACCCCCGTGGCCGAACTGGCATCCCATCCGCCACCTGTCCTCCAATTGCCCTCCCTCTTTCTCACGCGCGTTGCCGTCTGTCCGCTCATCCAGCGTCGCGCCCTCTGCACGTGTGGTGCAGAGCGGACGAAGGAGGAAGAAGACCGAAAAAGGGCTGGGCCGGAGGAGAAGGAAAGTGGGCTGTAGAAGCCCATGTGGAGGGAGAAAAAGAGGGAGAAAAATGGGATGCTGGCTTCTGCTTTTCTTGCTGTTTTATTTCCTGTTTTTATTTGTTTTTTTTTGTTGTTTTATCTTTTTATTATCTATTTATCTGAAAAGAAAAAAATTTAAAACTTAATTAATAAAACTAATTAAAACTGAGGTGTCAACAATTATGCTAGTAAAGTCCAAAAAAGAAAGAGGGAAAAACCCTATACAAAATTAATTTGCCAATGTGCCATCCGTCTTTTGTTGGAGGTAAAGTTAAGATATAAATATATCATCTTGAACTGAAAATTTAAATCCATGTGTTAAAAATAAATTTTGGGGTGAAATGTCTTGATTTAGGATAAGGGAGGGCGGGACAAAGGCTAATTCAATTAAGTCTCAAAAGAAAATATTTATTACCGTAAGTTTCTCTCTTTGTACACATCATGAGGGGAAATTGTCCAATCAGTTCTAAACCTACCATACAGATGTCAATTCAGTCTTGAACTTTTCATTTTTGCCAATTTAATTTTTACACTTTGCATGAAATACCAATAAAATCATTCCAATCAACTTTTGCCGAAAATCGCTGACATGTTAATGTGCTACCTATGATGCCTGGCGATGAATGGACTGTCACATCAATGATTTCCGGTGAAAATCGACTAAAATGGCTACATTGGAATTTCGTATAAAAATTTAGAATTAAATTGTCTGAGACTAAATTGGCATCCGTATAATAAGTTTAAAACTGATTGGGTAGTTTGTAGTTTAGATAGTTAATTACCATGTTAGCTTACAGGTTTTATCACAGGATGGATGGAGATTCTCTCGATCCCTCTTCCTGTTATTTTTGGTATCGCAATGATTTCGATCATTATTCTACATGAATGTGGTTTAGTTTTGAGTTTGCGGCTAAATTATATTTGTTAACATCAATATTATTGAGACATCGCTGAAAAGATCTTATCGAAATGAAGAAATAGAATCTAAAGAAATTAGGGTTAAATGTTTTCAAAAAAGCAAGTACAAAATCCTTTACGAATAAAGAATAGTCGAGGATTTACTCTAAGATAGAGGCACTCTTCGATAAATTTGGGGCTCATTTACTGAACGTTGCACGACGTTTTACCAACTTACAATAAATAAATAAATAAATGCTTATGTTTGCCCCTTTAATCCATCGGGGATGATGGGCTGGTAATTCGTATTTGCGTGTTGTCTTCGTGTTGACTATTGGTGTTGCTTCTTATGTGGCCATGTAATTGCATATTGCTTTTCTTCAAAAATGAACCCAAAAAAAAAAAAAAAATGACTAATATCACAAAAAACCTCAAGTTAGTATACATGTGCCAATTTTATCTCAAATTAGTACACTTATGATAAATTTACCTCAAATGACCACAAAAAACCTTAAACCGGTGCACGTGTAACAAATGTTACTCCAAATTAATTTTTTTGACCGCTAAAAACCTCACACCGGTACATTTATGATAGATATACCCTTCATTAAATTGAATTAATATCACAAAAAACTACAAAACCAGTACAACTATGACAAATGAAAAGTAAAATATCAAACTGATATACCAGTTAACTATTGAATGTTATTCAACTCAACAAATTAAACAATAAAATTTACCATAGATAACATGGAATAAATTTGTCACAAGTGTATTGGTTTGAAATAAATTTATCAAAGGTCCACCAATTTAGAGTTTTTAATAGTAAAAAAAAATTAGTTTAAGATAAATTTGTTACAAGTATACTAATTTAGAGTTTTTCGTGGTATTAACCAAAAAAAAAATGCAGCGATTGAGTTAGTGTTGGGAAATTTCCTTATAATGTCTTGAATATGACGAAATAATCAAATACTATTAATGTGCTGTGGGGGACAAGTTTCATATGCACAAGCCGATATACCGATAGAAAGTGCAATAATGAATCTTCCATTAATATTTTATGGTGGAATGCTTCATAATATAATAATGAATGCTCCTTGGGCGCTTGTTAAAGTATGCATTCTAAAAAATTAATTTGCGAAGTATTGATTACAATTACACGTTGTAACTTGTAGATTGTAGATCGTAATATTGCCTTAAGTACTGATTTAACAAGTGCTCCATAAGTACTCACGGATAAATTCCTTAATATTTAAGTGCAATATAACTAGATCATTTTCCACATTACACGGCTCCGTATTTGCCGTGTCTTCTTCTGTACGAGAGGATCATAACTACATGATATTTCTTCTTTTCTAATTCATCACACAAATTATAGAAGAACATTGTCTAAAAAAATTTAAGCCTATTGTTAGGTGGTCAATTCAATATTAAATATTTCAGTTGTATCAGTTTAATCCTAAACCCTTTGACGATTTATTAATTTAATCATAAACATTTTGATAATTTACCAATTAAGTCCTTCCTATTAATTCTTATCAAAAATCATTAATGTGGACATCAATAGTCTTATAAGAAACAACCAGTGCTAACTTTGATAATTTTTACATTTTTCTAAATTTTTCTGAATTAATTTTTTTTATCTCCCCATTTTCTTTTTTTTTCCTTTCCTCCTCCACAAATTGCCAAGCCTCAGGATGGTTGGCAACTGGCCATAGGCAAGGGCAGATGATGCTAGACTACCTATTAGCGATATCTTCCCAAAAATTGGTTGCAATAACTAAATTGGCATATTATCAAAAGATTTAAAACTAAATTGATTAATTAAAAGGTTTTATACTAAATTAACAAATCATTAAAAGGTTTAAGATTAAATTGACACAATTGAAATGTTTATGACTAAATTGGTATAAATCTTAGGACCAAGTTGGCTACTGTACCATAAGTTTAGGACTTTTTGGACAATATTCCTTAAAATACAAACTAAGCAGCACAATCCTATTTTAAAAAACGCCACATGAGAAATAGAAGAACTGACTAATAGGACTTTCTTAGTGAAGGTAGATCGAATAAATTTGCCCCATTTACGTTAGATTGAGCCGCTGATACCCACGAAAAATTTGTGAAGGTAGACCTTATGTGTGTTGCACCATTTACGTTAGATTAAGCCGCTGATGCCCATGAAAATTTGAAATGATAAATAGTTCGCTAGCTAAAATTTGTGAAGGTAGACCTCATATATGTTGTTCTATTTCATTTTTGTATGACAATTGACTACTTACGTTTAGGTAGTGGAAAGTAGGAGAGTGGGAAATTAATGGCGGTTTAGAACTTTCGAGTGCTAAATGAAAACATCGCATTTATTCTAAGTTAATTCAAGTAATTCTCCCAACTTAGGGGAAAAGTACCAAAAAAGTCCAAAACATATTGCATTGGTACCAATTCAGTCATAAACTTTTCAATTGGACCAATTCAGTTCTAAACCTTGTAATATTGGTACCAATTCAGTCCTTCTGGCCAATTTAGGCCAATCGGCGCTAACGTGGCAATTTTTATGATTTTTAAAATTATTTTTTCAATTATTTTATTAATTTTTTTCTTTTTTCTTTTCTTTTCAGCTTTCTTTTCGCCCAGATCCAAGCGAAGCCGCCTCACCAGTGACCTTGGGAGAGGCCGGGCGAGGGCCGCAAAGCCCTTGCCCAGTGGCCGGTGAGCCTTAGCAAAGGCTCGCCGGCCACCATGAAGAAGAAAGCTGAAAATAAAAGGAAAAAGAAAAAAATTAATTAAAAAATTCGAAAAAATAATTAAAACATCATAAAAATTGCCATGTCAGCGTTCGGCCACCGGCCGGCTAAAATTGACCGGATGGACTGAATTGGTACCAATATTAAAAGGTTTATGACTGAATTGGTCAAATTAAAAAGTTTATGACCGAATTTGTACTAATACAATAGGTTTAGGACTTTTTTGGTACTTTTCCCCCCAACTTGGTTTCGAGGTAATTAGGTTAAAAGATCAAAAGAGAACTCTCTCCCAAAAAGAATACTATTGACTATAGACATATACATGTTTATTCTCTACTTGTATCGTGTTTGTTCTCTACTTGTGTCGTTGTGAAGTACTTGTTTAAAGAGATCAATCTGCACGATATAATTTATTTACGTTGTCTTATGGATTTTCATCCATATCATCATCACACCTTGTCGTATTGATATAGATAAATAGGATGTCAAAATTCTAGGGTAAAGTAAACCAAAAGTGTTAACTTGGCACACGTAAACACTTCAGTGCAAAAAGTTTCAAAATGTACATTTAAGTACCACTTTTTTGAAAAGTATATCACTTCAATGCCAAGTCCAACAAGAGTAGTCGGAAATCTGACATGGCTTTCATTAATAATATATGTGGTTTATGTGGCTCGTCGGAAACCAACTTAGTAATTATCTGACAAAAACGACGTCGTTTTGCCTCAAAATTGAATTTTAAAATAAATGTGAATTTTAAAAAAAAAAAAAAAAAAAAAAAGGAGAGATTTGCAGCAAGCTTCAGCGAGGGAACTTGTTCCGCCTCCTTCTTTTTAATTTTTTTTTTCATTTGTTTTAATTAATATTATATTAAATTAAATTTTTGCGGTTACATCAATGCCAAAACAATGTTATTTTGCATCTATCTAGCCACATCAATACCAAAAACGATGTTGCTTACTGGAATTTCTCATTAAGTATTCCATTTTTCTCCGATTTTGACATCTAAATGTATATTTTGAAACTTTTGGCATTAAAATGTCACATTGTGCCTAATTTTGACACTCTAGGTGTCCGCAGCTCCAAGTTTCAGATTTTATATGAAAATGGTATTATCATAATTCAATGTGCTTCACACCAAGTATATTCTATCCTATCGAGCTATCAATTATTGTTACCTAATCAATTCGATTGGTGAACATGGGAATTTCGACGCCGTATTCGTCGTCGCTTTGGTTGATCATGGGGCCACGTGCAATCATAGATCATTTAATAGAATGGTGGGGGTGCTAATTCTATCTATTAATTTTCTTATATATGACTTAGTCGTGGCTTAATTATGCCTCCCAGTTGACTTGGCTCTTTCCCCTCTTTCTTATGGTGATTGCCTCGCCCTGTCGACATAGATGAACGGGATGTCAAGTTTCGGACTCCACATGGAAACGGAAGAGGATCAGAATTCAACGAACTTCCCGTTAAGTATATTCTATTCTGACAGAAATCAAGATCTTGAGAAATTTTCAATGTATCTTTCGTTCATGTATGAGGTATATGTAATACAGGAATATACAATATAGGAAATAATATACATGATACTATTTTCCTATTTGAATAATTTGAATCAATTAATCTATCAATCTAAGATTAGTACAATCATCCGTGGAATCAAATCATATCTTCAAGATATACCAAATCGTATCTTCAACACTCCCCCTCAAGCCGGTGACTTGTATATATCGAAGATGCCTAGCTTACTCAATGGATACATGTGCTATCTTTGACATAATAATTTGGTGAAAATGTATGCGGGTTGTTCGGCAGTTGCAATTCCTCTTGTTGCAACTATTCTTTTGGGATTTTATCCCAAGTGAAATGATAGTCGATTTCTATGTGTTTTGTCCTCTCATAAAATATTGGATTTGCTCCAAGCTTGAGTGCAACATCATTATTGCAAAACAATATGTTCGGCCCATCCACTTGCACTCCAAGATTAGAAAGTAATCCTTGAATCCATACTATTTCACAAGCAATCTTTGCCATAGCTTGATATTCCGATTCAATTGATGATAAGGAAACTGTTTACTATTTCTTTGTCTTCCATGAAATCGAGGATCTTCTTAATTTAATGGAAAAACCTATGACAAATCTTCATGTCATTGGACAAGTAGCATAGTCCGTGTCACAATAAGCTGTCATGTTCATGTCACAATCACACAATAAAAGTATTCCAAGGCCTAGACATCCTTTCAAATATTTCACAACTTTTAATGCTATATTCATAAGCAAATGCTTTGGGCTATGCATAAATTGATTGAGTATATGTACCACATAATATATATCAGGTCTAGTCTAGTCATGGTGAGATAAATCAATTTTCCGATAAGTCTTGGTAGCTTCATGGATCCTTAAGCAATAAATCAACAATAGGTGATGATGATGATCCCATATCATATTCACGTGTTGTCATCGATATTTTATTCAATCTAAACAACAATTGGCTTACACCCTAACAATCCTACTTCTAATATGATTTCTAATGAATTTTCATTGGCTAAGGTGGATTCCTTCATCGGACCAAGCAATCTCAATGCCAAGAAAATATTTGGGAGGTCCGAAATCTTTAATATAAAAGGTGGAATGTTGATATTCATTGAAATCTTCAACAACATATTCATCATATCCCATGATAATATATCATCGACATACATTAACAAATAGATTGATGATGTACCTCTGGTTCATGTAAATAAGGCATAATCATGCTTGGAATGTTGAAAACCTGCATCTATGAGTGGTGTGGTAAATTTGGCATACCATTGTTGGGAAGCCCATTTAAGTCCATACAAGAATTTACCGAGACGACATACCCGAGACTCCCCCTATCTATGTAAACCCTATGGAAGATCCATATAGATTTCTTTGTCTAGCTCCCCATAAAGGAAAGTATTGTGGACATCCGTGGCCAATTGTGAAATACGGTAATGGAGAAAAAGGAATGAACAATTACCTCCTTAGTAGCTGGAGAAAAAGTGTTATGATAATTGAATCCATCTCTTTGTGTAAAGCTTTTAGCTACCAATCAAGCCTTGTAATGCTCAACAGAACCATCTCCCCAATATGTAATCTAGTATGCCCATTTGCAACCTATTGGTTTTTGATGTGGAGGTAATGAAACAATATCCCAAGTGTGATTCTCTATGAGAGCATTTAACTCGAACTCTGTAGCTTGATGCCAACATGGATCATGAGCTGCTTCGTCATAGGAAGAAGGTTCTTGTTCCTATGATATGCGACAAATACAACACATATAGTCTAGTGATAGTCAACTATATGAGCCATGAGAGGACACTAGATAATGTGTATTTGGAGAATTCAATGTGGGACATATGTAGTCTTTGGTCCATATTGGTGGGCGAACATGATGCCAGTATGTCGAGGTGCTCAATAGGCATCTATACATGAACAAGTGATGAAGATTCATCAAAAATTAGCTGTGGAGATGCTACTGATGAAACAGGTGAAACAAGTGTGGTCCTCTCCTCAGATGACATCACTAAAGACTCGATTGCTTGATTCTTGGAGACAAAATTATGTGTTGCTAGTAGAGAATATTCAGGATCTAATGTAGCAAAAATATACTATGGATTCAAAGACAAATCCTCCTTTGATTAGAATGATCGACGATCTAATACCGAATCGGGTGATTGAGATGAAGATGTCATTTCTTGAAATGGAAATATATCTTTATGGAAAACAACATCTCTACTTATTAAGAACTGGGATGTGGATATCTCCATGAGAATATAACCTTTCTATAAAGCAAGATACAGCATAAAAATGCATTATATGGCAGGTGATCCATTTTGTCTTGAGGTCCTACAATAGTTGCTTAGCATAAATAGTCAAAAACTCTTAAATGATCAATATATGGTCGTTTCCGGAAAAGCATTTTAAAAGGAGTCCAATCTTTAAGTATCTGGCATGCGATTGAATGATTAGGTTGTTGTGACCACACAATCTCCTCAAAATGTCTAAGAAACTAATGCTTGATATTTAAAGGCTCAAGCTACTTCTAAAAGATGACGTTGCTTTCATTCAACAATTCCATTTTGCTGACAATTATAGGTGCAAGAACTCTCATGAAGAATGCCATGAGAAAAGAAAAAAGACTTATAGTCAGTAGTGAAAAACTCATGTCCATTACCTATAAATTTGTCAAATTGATTCTTTATTAGGGTGAAAAAATTCTGCAAATGGGAAGAAGTTTGGCTCTTTTTTTGCATGAAGAAAACTCATGTGGTAGGAGTATAATCATTCACAATGGTGAGAAAGAAACGAACTCCATTGTGATATGGAGTATGATAGGGACCGCATACATCAACATGTATTAATGAAAAAACACTGGTGGCTCAAGATTTATTGACTAGGAATGATATTCGTGACTATTTTGCCAAATAATAGATGGGACATTTGCAGTGAGGAAAACAAGTACTATGACCCAAACAATGGAAAAGAAGGATCTTATTATCAATAATGTCATTACATGAAACACCTTTATTTCATGAAATGGAAGATTAATCAAAATCCTTTAGAAAATTGGTCCAAAAGTATAACTCTTATGTAATACTACCCAAGCCCATCAGTTTACCAGTCAAAAGGTCTTAAAAGAAGCAATTTTGTGAGTTGAATATGGCGTGACAAGAATTGTCCTTGCAAGCTTTGGAAAACGATATTAACTTGAACTCAAATTTAGGAATATAAAGGACATTTCTAAGAATAATTTTGGGACTAAGACAAACAATGTCAATTTTGGTGACACAAGTGACATTCATTTGGAAGACATACTAACATGGAGAATGGAATATGGTGTCAATTCAAGAGAAAAGCTTCTCATTGCAAATTATGTGTTCGTTAGCACCTTAAACAATCATCCATGCATCAACTGAAATAAAGTCTATTCTGCATAAAGAGATACCTCAGAAACTAGCAATCCTGTCAATAGCACTTAATTGATTGGGGGCCTCCATGATATTTTGTTCGTAAAATTCTAAACGAAAGTGCACGTATCGAACAAGTAATTTAATGATAAGATAAAGTATCGTCCCACGGAGATCGATGATTAATAAACCAATTAAATACTAAAATAGACTAATTCTAAAATTTATCTAACAAATCAAAATATAATTAAGAATAAAGTAAAAACGAAATTTGTAGACTAAATGCAGTAAACCGATCAGATAAATATGTTAGAATATCCGATTTCATCATAACCACTAGATATGAATTTCAGATTGTTGTAAATACAAGAACGATATCAAACATGTGATGGCAGAATTTCCTAATCTATTTACTATCCTATCTTTAGGTATAGCAAACCTACTCAGCTTATTAATCCACTATATCTCTATGTGAATTAAAATAAACATGAGTGCATTAAAACTATGAATATTTCCGGTTTACAATGAGTCTTTTGGATTACCTTATCACCAAAAGCTACACAAATAACGCGGTATATTTCTATCCACGTTTAATTCATGGTTATATATTATAATGAGTAATTGCATATTATCACCTCTCAGTCACAAACATGCACATCAGATCATTCAAGTGGTGGCTAGTCACTCAAAAGCAGTAAACGCAATAATATATAACTCACATGAATAAAATCAATTGTAAAACATAAAAATCATGAAATTCATATCATCATGGTTAGGCTACATCGTAGCCCTAACAAAAGAAAATTAGAACATAGTAGAATAAGAAATAAAAATAAAAATATAGATCGAACCCAGCATCTTGAATCAAAGGATAAAAATTCTGTCACTACTTTTTTCTTCTCTTCAAAATACTTGAAAAAACTCTTAGAAGAATGAAAAACGAACTAACTAAAAAAACCCTAGCTGCTCTCTCTTCCTATTTATAGGAAATCTAAAATATCTATCTCTAAATGCTTGCAGATAACATCAGGGAACAAAATCAAGAATTTCCTAATTTGATATCCATCTTCCACTGCTGCTTTTATTTGAATTCCTGATAATTGCCATTCTTTTCCTTATCTTCTCCATATCTCATTATTATGCATAAACAAGGAAAATTTAAATAATCAGAAAGAAATCCAAATATTTTCTCATAGATAATGCATTAATTGTTGCCTAAAAAATAGGTAAAATAACTCTATTTTCATAGAGTTATCATATTTTGATATTGGTCATGGGTAAATGTCTAATTTACCCTTTCAGTATTTAGTCCAAACACTATCTAAGTCAACACTATGCCTCAAGTTTAAGAATTATTTATACAAAACCAGAGCATGAACGATTAGTCATTGACCCCGCTAAAAGCTTCCATGTTGCCAATCATTCTATGTGTCACATTCAATGAACGTGTTTGTTACAAGCACGTGTGTTTTAACTCGAGCATCATAATACCCAAGATTCGTGACTCATCATTATCTTGAGCATACAATACTTAATGGTGAGCTAAGAATATATCGGTCTCAACTGAATCATTAATATCCATTGACCATGAACAGTTTAAAGATTCAATCTAACTATGAACTCATCACGCATATTCTTAACGTCTCAAGAATAAGTCCAGTTACAACTAATCTTATGGAATTATTCATACAGATAATTGGGCGAATGAATGAATATGTTTTTATCATTAATTTGACAACACAACTGAAATCTCTAACATATAACTATTACATGGTTACTTTAGGGCATATAACTAATAACAAGTTCCAGATTTCAAGGGCGATTCCAAGAATATATAGGTTAGGTTCTAGATTCCAAAAAATTGAAACTTGGTAATTATAAAAAAAGTGCAAGTACTTTGCCCTAGAATCTGCACAGCCCCTCTAAATACTCCTGTGCCACCTCTCCTCCACATTTTGCCTTTTTCCTTTTTTGTATCTGTTTTGAAATTTTTTTTGAAAAGCTAATATATATGAAAGACCGAGGTAGAAAAGAAAAATTAAAAATCACATCTAAAGAACTTGCGCGGAATTCATCTTTAGAGAAGTTCGATATAATGTGAAGACTAATTGATAGAAAATTCAAAAAGTGACATTATTCGAATAGTCAAATGATTCGTCATTTGTTCAAATTTGAAGAAGATCGAACTTTAACACGAGACTCCTAAACAGATGCTAATAATAATCTGTTTTAGTGATGAGCTTGATGGACAAAGGAAACATAAAAAGAAACCTAGAGCACGCCGAAAGAGCAGGTGTAGATGGTTTCACCTTCCGTGTAACCAAGCATGTGTACAACAGCACTTGCGTACTCGCAAAGAGGGTCGTAGCGACCAGGCCCAAAGGAACCAGACACATATACAGCACCACTTGCGACCCTTTGCACGGTAGATGAGGGCGTCTAGATTTCCCACTTTTGGCGTGACTTAGGTCTATGCGCATTACCTATTCCCGCAAGCCTGTAAGCTTAGATACCAAGAATAGAATCGTGACGACATTAATAAGAAGGTGATGAAGTAACTACTGGATTAGATCAAAAATTATATTACTATCGGCGGCGGTACTTGAATTAAATGCAATTAATCAATGATCTCGCTTGAATCTAATAGTGGCCGACCGTCAAGGTTGACGTAGTTGGCTACAGTGTCAAAGGAACTCCAGTTCAAAAACTAGAGGTCAAAGTTAGAAAAAAGCAGCAGAGCAAATGATATACTGTACACTAATCAAAGAAACCACTAAGAGCATAGATAGTAAAATCATTGCATTGATTTTTTTTTTTTTTTTTTTTCAGAATGATATAACTTTCATTTCTAACTAACATAAGGATAACAAGAAGTTTCAATATCTAAGTATAAAAACAACCATAGGGAATGGGGAGGGCTAACAATCCAATTCGGTGGATAAGAATTGGTTCGGTGGGCTCTTACGACCCAATCAAATGGGTGGGTCAGGTCGTATATGGTATGACCCATAATATCCCATTTAACCTATTTTGATACATATTCATATAGTGCAAATCTAATGACCCATACTCAATCCTTACTCGACCTAACTCACATTATTAAAACATATTAATATTCTAGGAAAACCCACACTCTCTTTAAGCTCTTCGCATGTATATGCTACTTGGATAAAAATTTCAAATTATATTAAAAAAAAGCAGAATATTTATAAAGAATTTGACCAATAGAGAGAGAGAGAGAGAAAGAGAGAGAGAGAGAACTTACGGCTAACAAACCCATTTTACGTGTTAGATACCAACTCTTTTCAGTTTCATTATTTATATGAACATTATTTACATTGAATTTATTCTGTAACGATCACAGTCCGCTGTGCAGCAATATTTCAGGGAAAATTTCAAATAAGAGCCTGAAATGCTATCATTTTCTCAAATAATGGCATAAAGTTGACCTTATGCCAAAGGGTATTTTAATCTTCTTCTTTTTTTCTAGTGAGCGCCGACAAGGGCTCAATGACTTCCCTGATTGCTAGCAAGGACTGCGATCAAGGCGAGGCCATCCCCTTGCCCAAACCAAATATGGCAGCCCTCGCCTATAGCTTTCAAGGGCAAACCTTGCCTAGATTTGGCAAGGGCGGTCTCACCCAGGGCAATGGTTGCTTCACCTGCTCAGCCATCGGCAAAGAGGAAGAGAAAACCAAAAAAAAAAAAAAAATGAATAAAAAAAAGGAAAAAGGAAAAAATCAAAAAAGAAAAAGAAAGGTAAAGGATGAAAATACCCTTAACCAACTAGAAAATCAAGTACTTATTTGAAACTAATATAACCATTGCAGACCCCTATTTAAAACTGATTCCATTTTAGGTCCTTATTTGAAAAAGTTATAGCGCTTCAAGCCCTTATTTGAGAAAATAAGGACACTTTAGGCCCTTATTTAGAATTTTCCCGATATTTTATTTGTTAGATAGCAGCTTCAAAAGATAATATCTTTTTTTTTTTTTTTCGAAATTATAAAATTTTTCAAATTCTGGTCATTTTTAGTTTATGTGAGCGTGAGCATGTTTTAAGATTTATTTTTATGATAAATGTTCCTAATTAATATAAAAAAAAATTTATTTTATGGTTTGATGTTTAGAAAGAAAACTGAAAAGAGATTAAAAAAAAGGACTGAAATTTCGAATTGATTTTCTAAATTTTCGTCGCATCTTTTATTCCCTCGACAAGCCCAACAAAAGGTCCATGCGTGAGCTCAACCAACATCACGCACCATCAATCCTGGTCGAGGTTTAGGATTTTCTTCTGCATCCGTTGCCAGCAGTGTTCTGCTCCAGATCCAGTTTCCGACCACCGACACACCTCTTCTTCCTCCTCCTCCAACAATGGCCAAGAAGAGAACGAGGCACCAAAATCCGCAAGCCTTCCTCGCTGACGACAATGAAACCGCCGTGACGAGACCTGCGAAGAAGCACAAAAAGAGGAGAAGCTCATATCGTAAGGCATAAGCTCGAGGATACTGAAAGAGGAGGCTCTGATTCAGCAGGAGGAGATCCAGGATGAACTGATGAGTAACCAAACCCTAACGACAGAGGGTTAGGTTAACGTCGCACCATCGGCAGGCGACAGAGGCGGGCACGGAAGTAGGCAACGGAGGAGCGACGACAAGTGTTGCCTTGCGGTTGCCAGGGCAAGATCGATGGCGGTGCTTGAAAAAGCTGCGTGACCCCTAAGCCTTGATGACAATATTTTTTAATGGGTGACCCATTTTCGGCCCATCTAATTCAACTTTTAAGTCTTTGAACTCATTTTTGGCGGGACCTTTGAATACTGACAACCCATACACAACCCATTTATAAGAAATATTTTGATACCCCTATAGCAAGCAATAACTGGTTATGCTCATCGAAATATGAGAACCTTGTCTCACAGATCAGGAAGTAGTGACCCTCAGATGTGATAGCCAGCTTTTCCTCGAGCATCGTTATTCCAGAACTTGATTTATCCAAATAAAGTCGCGAACATGCCTCACTGGAGGTGACGCCGGATGCAATGAGCACTAGCGGTATAATTCCTTCAGAAATAGAGCAATGTTGGCGTTCGACGACAGCTGATCCTGACCAATCTGATGTTGCACAAGTTGGACTCACTGGTCGTGGTTTTTCGTTTGGTTGACTGTGATTGTACAAGGAGCACAAGGGAGTGCGCCATTAGTATACTCAATTTAGTCATATCCAATCAACTAAGTATCAAGCTGGGCATGCCTGGATTAAAATCCGGAAGTCATAAGCTCAAGTGGTAATTGGCAGAAGCATTCATCATGATGAGATTTTTGGTGTAAAGATTGATTATAAATGTTTATTCGTTCAGCTATGATAGAGTGGAACCAAAAATATTGATTGGTACTAAGCCTTAGATTGTTAATGATTAAACCAAATTCATTGGATGTTGTCGATCACACAAAGAAGTTATTGATCCGTTAATATGTCCCTTCGACTCTCTAGGTACACACACTAAAAAAAAAAAAAAAAAAAAAAAAAAAGTCATCATTGTAGCGTTACTTTGAAGAAGTTTGTTCATATTTCTATATCGTGAATGTTTGTGTTTCAAGGTGTAATTAATGTTTTGTAAATTCCTAGGATTTTATCTCCTTGGAACGCTAGCTATATTTATGAGAAAGAATAATAGTCATGTAACAAGTCGATAAATAGAAGAGTCTTGTAATCGATCTTGTTAAAAAAGAATTAAACGAAAAACCTATCTCCTTCTCTTCTTCATGTGAGTTGCAAGTGTTTCACCTTCAATTTATTACGGCAACATCAATCAGCCTAACATGGGGATCAGTAATAAATACAGTAAGTTTTACAATATAACAAGTATTAATGCATGATTAATCCGTGTCAATGTCGATAACATCTGTCATACTTTACCGGATGCAATAACAAAGCTCATTTCGCCTAGTCTCTCTCGAGAAATTGAACAAAAGTCGGGAGTACTGATCTCTCCCTATGTTAGAATATAGGCCAAATTCAAGTCGGTTTGTTTGTGCTAAGAACAGTGGAGAAATCAAGAAACCGCAAAGAAAGCTCTTATTGTAAACTTGATGAACTTTTCGAGTACATAAGTTCTATTTCTCCTGCTTTTCAGACGAAATGGTAGAAGGATCCCCTTTCAATAAGCCAGAGGCGATGTTGTAATGTCAAATTGGTTTTCCATCTAGCCAGCGAGTATAGAAATCCAATGATTCCCGCGGCTTGTATTGAGGGACCGTATGCCCCGCTCCCTGCACCAATTACTAGATGGTTATTATTAGCATCATACAAGGAGATGACTAGTTCAACGAGCGGCACATTTGCGATTAATTAAAATAGGCTTAAGTGCATTCCAGTAAAACAAAGAATAGAATTGCTCTGGAGCCTCAAAAGCGAGACAAAGGTTTTCATCTTCGGTATCAACTATCAAAAGGCAAGGATTTGTGAATTTAAACTTCAAATATCTCATTTCCAAACATCATACGAAATTAGTTCGTTAAGGATAAATTGAGCTTTTCCCTAGGATTTAGACACAGACAACTCTTTTGATTTTGTCGTAGACATTGAGGAAGAACTTTTGACATAGTTTTGTATACTGTCGCATCTTCTGTCCATAGAGATTTAAGTATATATTATCAGCATTGTTTTGTTGCAGTGTGCCACATTCCAGTTTGTTTTGACAGAGCAACCAAAATATGCAGAAAACAGCATCCTCTTCATTATAATGCCGTGACCTTGTTCTAGTCTTTTTCGTGTAACGAATTGTGAGTCTTAAGATATGATGGGTAAGAAGGTTCGTTGGTTCCTGACCTTGACCGTAAGGAATGTGAGGTTGTGGTCATACCCTTGCAGATACCTGAAACAAGTTGGAAAAGCTTGAATGCTTGGAGTTGAATGCTTAGAGCAGCATAGCGTAATCACCCACAGTGGCATTGCATAATAATTTGAATTTGTGGATGCATTTAAAACCGGCGGAAATTTGAATGAACAGAGGATTTGCAACATTTCTACTATTTGACCATGAGTACTAGTCGATAAGATTATACCTTGCAGTGCTAGGCACTACCGCCAAACATGGGATGAAGTAAGAACTTACCCAGCGACCTGCTCGTTGGAGATCCACGATCTCCATTCATCGACAATTTTGTATCCAAGTGACCTGATCCACGCTTGAGTACCGGTGTAAGGTACGACTGAATCATGATCTCCACTGAGAGCAGATAAAAGAACTGTCAATTAACGACAATCAAAAGAAAAAGGGGCAACAACTATTGGGATCAAATAGGTTAATTCAACAAGTTCAAGTTACATCAATCCTATTAGGAGTGCCATGGCAAGAAGAGATATCTCAGTAATGCAGAGGGCATGAACATCACATATCTCACCTGTATATCAGTGCCCTGTATCCCTCAGAAATCAAACTTTTGTGATACGGGATCATACTTCCTGTATCGATGGTATAGTTTCTCCGCACTCTAATGGCGCATATCTCCCAAGGACCTGCCACACTCGCCTATTACACGTAAGATAAACAAATGCTTGATCAAATAACTGGAAGCTCGACATTTCTGGGGCAAAGAAAAGCAACAAATTTAACACTTTACCAGTGCTGCGTGGATTGCTTCCCGAACTGTTTCGTTGTTTAACCATGCAGTTGCGAAATCATCATTCTGCAAACACAACTGAGAACATTATGATACGTAATGGGATACTGATGCTTGACTTATCTCGAGGAGAGAACGAGCACTGTTTTTAGGTCTTGCCCAATGTAAATTTGGACTCACATTATAGTAACAGATATATCGGTCTTTTGTTAACAAATGTGTTATGCAAATCTCCATCTTTACTCCTAAACGTAACTAATCAAGCATAGCAACAGCGATTGAAGGTTCTAGCCTTCTCAGAAAGCACTAAAATGTCGCCGTGCTTACATTTACAATGCCCTGGAATTTGATTTTCAACCTCCAGATGAGATTGGAAAAGCAATAGAAAATTAATCGTGCATACTAAAAGCTCGAATTACTCACAAAGCATGGGATGTGAAACGTGTTTGCAGACTGGGGACTCGATGTAACCGTGTTGTCCTTTCCTAATAGCCAAAGAGGCGAATCGTAACTAAACATTCTTTCTCTTGTGTAGAGAGGCTTCTGAGTCACCCCCAAATGATGGTGGCCAAGAGGCAGACTCGTGACCTTGTCGCCTGGGTAGCGATAGCACGGCTCAAGAATGTCGTAGCTATTCAAATCTGTCACAGCCTAGAAAGTAGCGGGAAAAATGTCAATTTATAAGCCATATCCCACTTGCAAATCTATTTGAGGATAGTTTCGGTTCTATTGCTATGAAAGCTAATAGACATGTCCCAAATTAATGTGAAAGGGACACCATCGCACCGTGTAAGCCTTGAGAATATTCTGTCGGCATTGGTCATTTGGGGGGTCATAAAATTTCCCTTTACATGTAGCCTGACAATCCTGCAGAATCAATTGTGAAGCTTCTGCTGAACATACGCATGGGACTTCTTGAGAGCACAAATCCACTCATTAGTGCTAGTTTCCCTGTTTAACCGACCTCAAAGATGTCGCTTGAGATCAGCGCCATACCGAAGAAGAAAGGCACAAGGCCATTGCCATCGTATTCGTCATCTGCAATCGCATTTCCAATGAGGTAACCCTGCAGTAAGGTACATTTGTTCATATTTAAAAAGTTCAGTCAGTCAAAGCCATCCTCATGGAATTGGGTGTTCCCAAGTCATTCAGCAGAGGATGGGAAGAGGATATAGATACCTTGAAATTGATCAGAGGCTTTTTACCTTTCTTAATTCCTGAAAGAGAAATTCAATTGCAATTACTGACAAAACTAGACAGATGAACCTGGAATTTTGTTGAGTACACCGTACCTTTTACTACATTGGAGGCAAGAGTTGGCACATAAACTCCAGCATATGACTCTCCTGATATGTAGAATGGATTTGAAAGGTACTCTGGATAGAGCTCGAACCACTGAATCCAAAAACTAATGATTCAGCAGCTTTACATATTAAGATTAAGAGGAGTGCTTCAATACAACGGCTTATTAGCAGCTGCACTACCGCTATCCTACTTATTCCTTTCCTGTAAATTGACCGGCCAACTTAAACCTAACACGTTCAGGTTAGTGCAGGGCCTTGCATTGTTACCTTGAGAAGAAAGGCATGCGTGTCAGAGGCGGTTTGATTGTCTCCTGTCACATAATTGCGTGGATTGTCAGAGTATGATAAACCCACTCCACATGGTGAATCCAAATAGATAATGTTGGAGACCTGAAAATTGAGCAAGAGCACTTCCTTGTAGACCTCAGGAAACAATGAGTTACAAATTATTCTACGCCAACATGAAATACAGTAAGTGAATGGAGAAGTTCACAAAACAGAAACGATTTTACAGACCTTAGACCAGCTGAAGGGATTGAGCTGAAGTATGGGCAAGCTTCCGTTTGGCTTTCCTGCGTGAAAATTAAATGGTCCTGCATGTAGTTATGGCCATGAAAATGGGACCTTACAACATGTGACTATGAAAACATCATCATATCGGTTCAGTGCTTAATTTGAATACCATGTTCGAAAACAAAACCGTCGAAGCTGGAGCAACCGGGTCCTCCATTAAGCCACAGCACTACAGGGTCCTTGCTAGGATTCCTTTCAGACGCAATGAAATAGTAGAACAAATTCTTCTTTCCAGGGTTTCCCTTTATGGTGACGTACCTGCAAATAACAAACTCAGAATTCTCTTAGACAATTAAACGAGGCTGAGATCGAAATGACAGGAAGGACAATGGTGGAGTTTGTACCCTGCATAATGACTAGAGGGTAAAGAGCCATCAAAGCCTGGTACGTGAGTAATGAGGGATTCATCAGGAGCTGCTCCAACAGCTAAAACAGTCAAAACCAAGCCTAGTGTTACACCATAAGTGAACCTGAAGACCGTCATAATTCCAGCAAGATAATCAGACTACAGCGGTGCAATGTATTGTTGCTAAATAATATAGACGAGACAGGCTGGCGAGGAGTTGATAACGTATACAATGTCGTCTGTGCTTGGAGGCAAGCGGAAGAGAACAACTGTAACACAAGGACATCCATTACAGTACATAAGACATGTAGAAAAAATGGATGGTGAAAGAGACAAACCAGAATAGACATACAAATGCTTTTTGCAATCATCGACTAAAGAAATCCAATGTTGTGGACGAGATGAACTGATGAAAACAAGAAGAGAAGTTACAAGACCCAAAGAGCAGAGAGAAGAGACAAATATAAGAGTGGTTGGAGATGCTTTGTGCAATCATTGGCATTACTTCCAGAGGATTGATTCAAGGTGGAAATGCCTGAGTTGCATTCTAACTGTATAGCCCTTGACATTTGAAGAAAATTGATGTGAGACCTCAAGTTTGACCAACTGCATTAGGTGTAAACAAACCAAGCGACTTGAGCTTTAATCGCCAAACACTCGAAATGTGATCAACTCAAATCTTGTCAAGTTTGCACAAGGCGAACATCAAACGCATATTGCTCGGTCTTCTTAAGACTTTGCTTAACGCAAGAACCCCGTAAGTCTAATCCTTGCAGGCTAGCTTTTTGACAATATGTATGTCAGTCCATTCGACATCAGCTCATTCCTTAAGGATATGTTTAACAAGTGTTCTAACATGACATCATTTCATACGCACACTTACGCAATGCTAGATAAGTAGATATGCTATCATCCTATATTTGTAACGGCTGTTGTGATTTTGAAACTAGATTTAATGAGAACATGAGCCCTTGATGTTGAATAACCAAGCTGAATCGAATTAAGCTCTATCCAATCGAGCCTGTCACACAGTAAAGCTAGCTTGAGAATTCAACCTCATTCGAGTTCGAGCAGTAGATCGAGTAAAGCCTAAGTCCGCTCGATGGATACCAGCAGTTGATGGTAAGGATTTCAAGAATCCACCTTTCCGCTCTAGATAACTCTTTTGTTCAAGTTTCCGGATGAATCCATCACCACTAGTTTTTGCAAACCATTTGTTAGGAAGATATGCGGATGGAATGAACGAATGTTATGCATGATTATGCAGGATGATTTCTAAAATGATATGATATGGAATGTTACCTACGCAATCTACACTAAATTATTTCTCCTAATTAACGCAATATTTATGAGACTAATTAATGTATTTTGTTCTTTTAAAGACTACAAATTAGATGTGGATGCATTTCCTATTTCATGAACTAACCATGTGATACAAATCCCCGAGGGAGGGAATATGTTTATGGATATTGCCTAAAAGATGGGCCTAAGGCCTATGATTAGACATGGTTCCTATGATGAGGGAAGACAGGCCATAGAGGATATTTTGACCTTTCCAAATTGGAAGATTGGAACGAGCGACCAGATCAAAGATTGTTAAAACATAAACTAACGTACAGCCAAGTGAGACTAATAAAAAGAAAAGAAAGCAGTAAACAAGTTGATTTGATCACCGGCTTCTCCAATAATAAATATATCAAAAAGACTTTCCAAGATACAAATCAAGTTAACCTTTTCTCTATAAAGATCTTTAGCGATTGTGGATGGGTATGGGCTCTCCCAAGCCTATACCTTGCGCAACATTAGGTGTTCGAATTGAGGATAGCAAAATTTGCTGAATAAGAAGTTTCCAATAGTCTATTAGGATCGGCTAGAAACCAAGAAATGTAATGGGATTGTACCTCACTTAATATTCAACTAGAGAATCTAGGTTTGGGGATTTGATTATACTGATTAACAAATTAATGCCCTTTTGGTACCTAATATTGTTCATTTTAAAAAAATGGATGTTTTTGTCAGGTAGTCTAAATTGATTTTATACCTATTCATGTAGGTGCGTAATCATTAAAATAACAATTAGTAGTCAATGAGAGTGTTAAATAAATTGCATGAGAGAACAAAGATTTAATATTAAGGAAAAGATAAATGTTAATCCTAACTAGACTAAAGGAAGCCAAAGTCAAAATTAATGTATCAAAATCACACAATCAATGACATTTGTTTTTAAGGACAATTAAAACCCTAAGGTAGAACCCTAAGGGCTTGGTCAACTTTAAGCATAATTCTAAATTGAAAGACTCCCATTTTTAGGAGAAAATAGCTAAAGAGATTAATTTTAAACCTTTTTGAAGATTTTTTAATTTTTTAAATATTTTTGGATTTTTCAAAAAAATGAATTTTTCAAAATTTTCAAAACATTTGGATTTTTTTATCTTTTTGGATTTTTTAATCTTTTGGGATTTTTTTGTTGTCTTTCTAATTACTACTGAAATGTTTACTTTTCTAAATTTTGGAATTTACTGAGAATTTTTAATTTTCCTTAATTTTCTATTTTTTACTTAATTTAATTTTAAAAAATCGAAATTTCAATATTTTCTGAAATTTTTTGAATTTTAATGTTCGTTGAATTTTCGAAATTTTTTTGAATTTTTATTATTTTTCGAAACTTTTTAATTTTTTTTGAAATTTTGTTGACTTTTTGAAATTTTTAATATATATTTAATATTTAATATTATTATAATCGGGAAAACGGGTTTGGACCGGATAAACCCAATCTGGCCCATTGACCCGACCCAACCCGGATTTGATCCACGTCAAATAAAAAAAACTTTTTTTTATTTTTTTAAAAAATTATATATATATATATATTTCTTTTTGTCTTTTCCCTATTTTGTCTTTTCCACTGCACCTTTTCTCTGCGCTACTCCTTCCCGAAGCCAATTTTTGTTCTCTTTTTCCCTATTTCTTTTTTTACCTTTTCCGTACTTTTCTTTCCTTTTGCTTTTTTCTTTTAATGTTTTCTTTCCTTCTTCTAGTCTTCTTCTTCTTCGTGCGTTCTCCACACGCCCGAAGCTTCCATTAAACCCAGAAGTTCCCATGAATTCTGCACGCCCGAAACTTCCATTATACCTAGAAATTCCCATAAATTCAAACCCAACCTCTCAACGTCGAAACCACGATTTTGACGTTTATTTTTTTATCCCAAGCCGAGAACGGCGTGTGCCACTATCCAACGATCCTGAATATATATAAAATGCAAAACGCAAGATCGATGTGGGGTGCAACATGCGGCCATAAGTTCGGATCTCAGCAAAACTAACGCGAAAACGGACGAAATGAGGACGAATGTTACTTTTTGAAAATGAAACAGACACTCCCAAAGTCCATCCAGCCCACACAATGCTCAAAGATGGCTTACGGATTGACGCTATCTCTCTTTTCTTTACTCTTTATTTGTTTCTTTTATTTTAATTTCTATTTTATATTCTTTATTTAATTTGCCCTTCCTTGGGCGTGGTTTCCTTCCTCACTGAAACTCCTCTTTTCTACGTTCTCTTCTTTGCCGAGAACGACACCATAGCCAAGATCTCTCTTGAAGAAACGCCACCGCCAAAATCAAGCCAACCACTACCCACAATCAACGAGATAAGGCTTCATGGGAGACGAATCCGTGTAAATAGCGACCAAAAAAAATGATACACGAGCTTCGGATATAGCGAAGGCAGTGGCTGTTTTACCAGAAGCGCCTCAAGGGCATTTTATCAAACACCTAGGATGCGTCGGCTCAAGACAGCCCGGACAAGAATAAGACTCGAAACTAGATCAAAACTTAATGGGAATGGCAGGGAATGCTCAACATCAACAAAGGACAGCATAAGCGAACTCGAAACGCACCCCCGACTCAGTAACCCATGCAAAAAGTGTGAGAGAACAGGACAAGAACAGGGCACCAAAAAAAAAAGGTCGGTGGGGTCCCTACCCAACTCGGGGGTAGCGAACGATGGGCGAGATCGATAGATTGCACGCCCCCGAGCCGGGATCCTTAGGAAGTCAACACGGGTGGTTGAACCAGAAACCGGAAAACTCACCGGAAAAACTTGAAATCGAGGAAAGGAAGCCGCAGCTGGGTGGTTTCGGCTAGGAAGCGCAATCTATCGTCGGGGATGGTTAGGCGACGCTCGGCTGAGGTGGATTCCGGGTCTCCCTCTTGCCGATCACTCTCCATTTCTCCCCCTCTCGCTCCCTCCGAAATCAGAACCTCCCTCAATCCTTGGAACCACGCCTTTTTAAGCTTGACCAGTGACAGATGCGCATGGCTTCTGTCATCGCCAGCCTGTCGTGGCCGGCCTGATCCCCGACCTTGGGATCACGCTGCGACCTGCCGCTTCCTTGTCTTTGTACCTCCGTCGCTCTTCCCTTTTTGCAGAAGGCGTGAGCAGCATGGAGGGGGGAAGAAGAAGAAGAGGCGTGTGGGCTAGGCGCCAAAAGGAAGAGGGCCAGGCAAAGACTTGGGGGAAGAGAAGAAAAAGGCAAGAGAAAAGGAAAGAAGGGCTGGGCCGGCTTGGCCCTAGCCCAATCTCATTGGATTTTTTTTTTTTAAATAATAGTTCTTTCAATTAATTTTCTATTTCTTTTTCTCTTTTAATGAAATGGCTCTATTACTACTAATGCAAATGCTCCTAATGTCTATATGCCATGCAATTCAACGGAAATTATTTTTTTGGCTAGGATTTAAAAATTATTTCCTAATTTTTATGCGATTAAGTCATAAATAAAATGATAAAATTTAGGTGTCAACAAAACCAACATGAGTGCTATTATTTATTTCTTATTTTACGAAAATGGAAAATTTAAATCCTAAGACTATAATGTGATCTAATGAGTTAGTATTAATATTAAACTATGTGCAATGCGGATGATGCGCGTAGCATAATTACTAAAGCTGTCTATGTGATACATAATTCTAAATTTCCTAGCATTGTATAACATAAGCCTAATAACCCTAGGTCTACAGGCAATCTATATGAAAACTAAATAAAAAAAAATGTGGATTTTATCTTATGAAAATTATGCACTAACCTGAATCTATATGGATTCTAATGCTAACATGTCCTCAAGCCTATACATGTATGGCCCTAAATATAAAAGTAATGCACTCTAAACTCTAAACATGCATGATATAGTTATGTGCAACGACAATATATGAATTAATCACATCATTAATAACATATTCGATCATAGCAATCCACGCAAGACAATAGTGGGTTAGACCTAAGTGTGTAAAGGTCCAAAAGCTGAATATGCCTGGGTCAATGGAAGGAAATAATCGAACTGAAATCACTTAAAAATTGGTGGGAATGGTAAAACGAGAATTTCTAATCGGAAGTTTAAGGCATTTGTTGAACCAAACTGAGATATAAGTATAACACATAAATAAAATATTATCTCACATGATTATTATAATATATTTTCTCACACCACAGACAAAACACTCAAAAAAAGCTGACTAGCTATTACAAGGACACACCCACAACTCTTTTATTTTTTCTCTCCCTCACATATGAGCAACCTCTCTTTTCTCTCTAGCTAGGGAGAGGTTTTCTATCGATCTCAGGAGGTGTTGAGTTTTTGACAACTCAATAACCAAAACCAAAATATTTATCATATTTCAACAGGTCTAACGATATGGATGGGAGACAGTGCACAACCGCTCCGCCCAATAGAGTTTTCAAGAAGTAAAAGCAGCAATGTCAGGGTCTTGCTCAAGAAGAACCTTCTCCTCTTGGCTTAGTACGATCCATGCATCGATTCCACCCTCAGATTTACTATCAAGGAGAATAATCTTGCGGAGAGGCACGCATGCGCTGCTCACCAAGTCCGGTCTCCCCCAACCAAAATCGATGTCGTAGAATGGGAAACCACACCAGCTTGTAAAGTTCACCACATTCTCTTCCTCACTGTTCATCCCCTCCTCGTATTCTCTTACAGAATCCTTCACCATATCCATACACATCTCTGTGTCGGCTATGGCTGCGAACCTTGCCTTCACATTCGCAAACATATCGTGGATCATCTTCAAAAACGCTTCGAAATCCAGGCTGCTCTGACTCATCGTGTGTCGGGCGACAACCTTGGTGATGACGTTACCGAACGCATTTGTCGGTATGGGTAGATTGACTCTCCCACGCAAGTTCAAGTTCTGGTAAACGACAAGGGGCCTTAGGCGCCCGTGTTTCGCTCGATCCATAGTTACGAATGCCTTACATAACAGTGCGGACACAGCCTCCACTCTCGATATCCTCATATTTTTAGGGCCAGCTAATTTCAATCTCGATAGGGCCGCACCACTGAATAAGAACCGATTCATCGTGAGTTTTACTCCAGCAAGAAGTGGAGGGTTAATAAATACCCCCGACCTCTTCACCCGGAATAGAGAGGACATCTGGAAATACGGTGAGGCTAATTCGTGGATTCCGCTCCTGCACGCGGTTGCCCATGAGTTCATGAATGTCGCCATGGCGGCCATGTCGCCTAACTTGTGACAAGAGCGCAGGCTGATCACAAGTCCCCCACACTCGAACACGTTCACTTGAATCACGACTAGGGGATTGCCGGCTGGTCCCACTCGGAACTCGGACAAACGGCCAAGCAGGTCTGTGTCAAATTCTCCATGGAGGAGCTGATCGAGCTGGCCATTCACTTTGGCATGCACAAATTCTACTCCTTGGTCGTTACAGTCGATAAAGAGCTCTTCCTCAACGTACCGACCAGCTAGAGGGTAGAAGATCACTAGGGTATCCGAAAGCGACTCCTCCAAAAGGCGAAGCCTTTGGCAAATATCGTCTTCATGGTTTTCGCCGTTGGCCTGGTAGTAGAAAAGGAAACCATGGTACAGTGAAGACATAATCTCATCAATACCTGAAATGTTTAGTTTTCGACTGTGGCTCGGTGTCGGAGCCGATGGCTTGATCAATTTCTTGCTTTGCACTTCGATCTTCATACTTGAATCTCTTCCGGTCACTCCGGGTTCCCCAACAAATTGGAATCGGTGCACTCAAATCTGGTGGGTGAACATTGGTTATATAAATATTTTTTGTTGAACAACCTTTTTTATAAGCGAACTCCTAGATAATCCAAGAAAAATCTAGTCTGAAGGAGGCAATATAAGGTTGTGATGAAAAAGAGCCCACCAGCGATTTTGCAGAGATTTTTGGGTAACGTAAGATTTTGCAGAGATTTTATCGTCCTATGTCCGTAAAATCTTGTCGGGAGGCAATAAAAGCTGGTGATGAGAGCCCACCAGAGATTTTGCAGAGGTTTCATTGTAATATCTCCATCAATTAAATGTTATTAGTTCGCCGGCCTAAATACAATGTTGTCCCTAAACTTATAATTTATTTAATGTAATTCATGAAATTTAGCCCAATATGCAATGTTGTCCCTAAATTTTTAATTTGCTCAATGTGATCCCTGAATTATTGTAAATGTTTATATTAGTCCCTAGACTATATGAAAATTTCCAATGATATCCTTGGAGTCCATTAATGACTTTCAAGTCGGTTAGTTTTTTTTTTTTTGGAGTTCATTAATTTGACTTTCAAGAAATCGGTTAGATTTTAAATGGTGGATAAAAATGTTTGTCGGTTAGTTTAAATGGTAGATCATCCACATAAGATCACTTAAATATTTAAATCAGGGTATAATTATTTAAGTTATCAAATAACATTGATAATCATTTTTCCAAATTGAAAAATTAAACAAATTAAAAGGATAATTATAGTATAACAAGTTGAATTTCTCAAGTACATAATCTGTGTAATGTTCAAGCGTACTAAATTGGAAGTCAAATCAGCAAATTCCATTAAATCGATTTAATGAAGAGATAATACTACATACTTTCATATAATTCGAGAATTATATTGAATATGTACAAAAAAATTTGAAGACCACATTAAATAAATTAAAATTTTATAAAAAATATTACCTATTGAATTAAAGTTTAGGATTACAACGAACAAATTAAAGTGTGATATTAGATCATGTTTATACATTTGGTTTAGAATTATCACTTACCTACCTAAATGGGATACAACTTGCATAAATTAATAATTACACACTAGTAATCATAGAGACTCCAAGACTCTGTTCGTCCATTTACACGAAAGCACCTTTAGTGGTGAGAGACTACATAGACAATGTTTCAAATGCCACACAAATCTATTCAGACTTCATGGTGGTTCAATTTTGTATCTTTGTTGATATCTAATTTTTAGTCGATGTGTTGATACAAGGTAAAAATTGAGATTCAAGTTTCTGATTGCGACGAAGCCCCATTTTTCGACCAAAAAGTGTCATTATTTAATTTCTTTCTTTTGCATTGTCATTTTTAAACAATTTCTAATTCATTTTCAAGAAAAACCTGAAAATTCAAACGGTTAGCTTTAATTTTTCGAGTTGACTTTTTACCCAAAAGATTCCATTTAGCTTTAATTTCACTTTTTTCATATCAATTTCTCGAAAATTCAAAGATTTGACAATAAAAAAAATCAACATTTTAGAAAAAGTCAATCTACTTTTGATCAAACTTTTGACAAAAAAAATCGAAAAAATCAAAAATGTAGAAATACATTTCTTTTAATGTCAATTTGACTTTGTGTCAAAAATTTCACAAAATTCAATTAAGAACCTTTGATTTCTAAATTTTCAGTTTTAGGTTCTAAATCGACTAAAAATAAAATTACTTTTATTCTAATCATATTAGATGTAACTATTTCTTTGACATTTGGTTTAGGGACTGTTTGAAATATGCCTATACATTTAATTTCGCAATTTATCGAGTCAAAATGCAAATTGCCATTTTGAGCCTTAATTTGAGTACCAAAATCGATCATTCATGACTTGTAAATGAATAATTATTTCTCACTCATTTCCTTAAGATAAGTCCAATCCAAAATTGATTTTTGGAAATTTCACACTAGAACTTATCAATTTGAAGGATTTTATCCTCCCGAGCATAAGAAAGTCAAGCAATTAGGCTTCAATCATCAAAATTTGAATTGACCCATTCATGGCTACGGTTTAATTTCATAAATCTAAGTCCAATTTTAATATTAGGCTTAGATCCATTTTTGAACTAAGCCCGAGCACTTCAATTCAAGGTCAATTTGAATGCGATAATGATCTTGCACATGGGTAATTCGTTAGATAGGCAATTATGACATTAATTGAACTCAATTTTGGTTAATTTGTAATTTTGCCCATTAAATTGCAAATTTGACCATTTTAGACCTTTAGGCCCAATTCAAAGCACCCATGGTTTTGACTTGTTTTTTTTCATGATAATTATTCAGTTAAGTCAATGTTCATAAGGTTTGATTAATTTAATTGTATCTTAATTGACCAATTTATTCTTAAAAAATGATAAAATTCCTTTGGTCTTTTAGGGACCAAATTGCATAAATTTTAGACCCATAGGGGTCCCTAGTGGACAAAATAGCCGAAATCGGACCAAACCAATCAAGAACCTCGGTCGGCCAACCCAACGGGGCCATTGGCCGGGTTTAGCCCCTTGTCGACCGGCTCCCGACCTCCAACGATTGATTGTCAAACCCTCTCAATTTCAATTTCACTTCCGCACCTTCAATTTCTCAAAATTTATATATTGACCCTCAAATTTCATCAAATTGCAAATTAACCCCTAATCGGACATTTCGATGCAATTCTCGATTTTGGCTTGGGTTTTTGTGAATCAAGCCCACTAGATCAATTACCCAACACCTCGAGATCATGATAAAGCTTTCGAAATCGATTTTTGACCATTGGATTGAAATTTCGACAGTTGGATTGAACCAACGGCCAAAATCGATTAATTTATGGACTATATAAGTGAAATTTGCCTTTTAAGGGGGCTTCATTTGGGCAACAAAATCTCTCTCCTTAATTTCTCTCTCTTTCTCTCTCTCTCTCTCATTTATCTATTTTGGTGCCAAGAACATATCTCTTCCTCTCTCTAGCTCGATCTCGACCGGACCTCTTTAGCAAACCAAAGATCGCCACCGATTTAGTTCCCACTGGCGACAATTCATCTCACCAACAATCTACGCATCCTACTCTAGCTGCTAGGAGTTGATTTCACCTCCAGCAACTCCTTGATATGCCATTTCAAGATTGGTCTCCTTCATTGGCGTGAAGACTGGTCCAATGTTCAGACCGGTTCTATTTTCCTTTACTATAGGTGATCAGCCACCTTTTGAAGCTGTTCCTTGCTATTTGGATCTAGTCCTTGGTGGTTTGTGGAGGTCTAATCGATGTTTTGGCAAAAACTTCGATCGATTTCGATCAAAATCGACTAAATTGCGAAAAAAGGTAATTTCTCGATCTCGAATCCTGTGAAGCGAGGCCAAATTAGCCGACCGAGGCTAGGGTTCAATGTTAGGGATATATGTTATACTCATGTGATCTTTGATGAGTTGTTGAAGCTTGAACTTGAATGATTGTGTTTGATTTTGCTTAAATATGCATTTTCGTAGTTATAGCATTGATTTAATGTTTTGACCAAAACTAGATCTGAAATGACCTCATTTCAACTCAAGTCCTCTTAGGATTAGATAATAGACATCCCGAGCTTTGAAATGATAGGTTGCACGCCCCAATCGAGTGTTGTTCGACGCTTGAAAAACATCTCCGAAGATAAGCAATTTTGTTGTAGTTTAATTGAATTTTCGGTTCTTTTTTTGCCCCGAAATGAGACTTTACTATTTTTATATAACCTTTTATGATGATTTTTGGATAATTCCCTTATGAGTTTTGTTCCAAATTATTTTGTGCATATTTTGTAATATTTTCATAATTTTTGGATGTGTTTAACTAGGTCATATCTACTCATATCCAAGTCTAGGTCATTTTATTCCATATTAATCTCTGATTTTGTCATTTTTGTGCTAATTTTTGTGTTGAATCCTAAAAAAAAATTTCTTCATAAAAATTTCTCATAATTATATGAAGAACATCCTGTAATTTTTTCATAATTTTTGGATGTGCTTATCTAGGCCAAATCTACTAAGATCTAAGCCTAGGTTAATCTATTCTGTATTGATATTTGATTTTGTCATTTTTGTGTTTTCTGAAAGAAATTTCGTTTATAAAATTTCTCATAATTGTATGGCGAATATCCTGTAATTTTTTCATGATTTTTGGATGAGTTTAATTAGATTAAAATCATTTAGATCTGAACATAGGATAGTTTGTCCTACATTAGTCTGAATTCTATTTCAATGAAATTGAGTCCACAAATGTGCTTGTTTGGACTCAAATCCTCATGAGAGTTGATATACATAATACATATGTTCAATTGACGCATGCTTTGTAAAGTCTTAACATTGGCAAATGAGTCAATTACATGAGTTCTTGTTAAAATGTGCTGCAATAGTACATAGTCTAAATGTGCATTTCTATTTTGTCATTTTTGCTGTGATTCATGTGATCATATTTAGTTTTCAACTTTTAACGAGAAACGTTCATTATTGCATGTTCTGTATATAGGATTTTTCTTAAGATTTTTGCACATCTTGAGATGTTTGAAATCATGCGCGTTTTATGAGGCTAATGCTGAAACCAAATCTTGATGTTCATGTATCTTGCCATGTTTATTTGAGTCATTTAGAGTCCAAATTTTGTAATAATGTCTTCTTGATACTTAAACTTCATGTTACAAGGTTTGAGTATATGTTTACGTCATTGCATTTAAGTGTCATTTTGCATGATTAATATGTGCCGTAAGAGTGCATGTTTACCTAGAAATCCTCAAGCATTTCATAATGGATCTTGAGTCATCTTGTATTGTCATCAAATTGTATGACGTTTACTCAAGCCAATTTAGGGTTAGATGATCACCACAATTATTTGCCGCATCTAGTTCTATGTCGCATGTGATTTTTTTTCATGCCATTTGTGCATTACTTGAATGGTTTTGAGATTTATTGATGCGTGTTTGTGTTCTATTTTTTAATTACTAACATAAGCATCTTTAGATATCTTGATTTTGGAGCACTTAATTGACCTAATTTGGACTTGAGTCTTTCTAGGAAGTCATAAGGCATACTTAAAGCTTTCTAATGCCACTAATTTCATACAGATTGCTCGTCATTTGGACTATTTTCGATTTTTCAAAACTAGATCAAAATCTAGACATGAGATCAAATTTGGACCCCTGTTCTAACTCCTATTTGAACAAACATTTGATATCTTATTTTTTCATGTTTTCTATTAGGATGTTTATCCTCTTAACAAAAATTGTTTGTCAACATGTTGTCTACATGGTGTGAAAATTTGGTGATTTTTAAACTTGTTTTGATAGGACAAATACTTGTGATATTAGCTAAGTGTCATGCTATTTTGATAACTTTCTAACATGTTATTGCTTGCTGTCTAATTTTTGTAAAATCATGTGTAGCTCGTTTAGGAAAACTTTCTTTTTTTCATAACTAGATTATTGATGGACATTATTCAATTTTGCTGCAACACCCTGCTTTGTCAGAAATTTTCTTGATATGAACATGATTATGATTGTTTAGTTATACCTTTTTGGTTAGTTTATGCATGAAATTAGGCTATGTCATCTTCATGGAAGCTGTTCTAAATACTTTAATCTTTGTTGTTAAACAATTAACTTTTTCAAATTGCATCTTTCAAAAATACTTTGGTACGTATGATGTTTCCCAAAAACAATTTCTAAAAACTTATTTTCCAAAGATCGATTTTACTTAAGAAAAAATCGTAGTTTGGACCATATTTAAAATGTCTGCAATGCTTGTAAGTGTATTTATGCGAGCCCTGGACTAGCCTTGACAATTAAATGTGTTCCATAGCCTAGATATCCCTTAATCCTAAATATTTTCAAAATTTTTTCGAATCCTGATTTGACATCGTGAAAGTCATGGTTTGAATTGTATTCATAATACTTGCAACACTTGTGAGTGCATTTCTGCGAGCCCCGAGCTAGACATCACTTTGTCTCAAAATATTTTTTTTTTTTGTGAATAATTAAGAAATATGTCTTTGAAATATCACATGTACCCCTCATACATATAATCACGCTATTCATTACAAACGTTTGTATTAGTAATCGACACATGACTTTGGTAATTTGTGATCCATCAATGGCTCACTCATCTATTTGATTGGTTGAAAAACAAGGTTAAAAAAGACATGCACGCATATTTAAATTCTACAATACATGTGACCTTTAGATGAATGGTAGAGTCGATACATGATATCGAGAGAAAATCCTAGAATCACATAAATTGCTTAGTTATGAGACTTATAAGCAGTATTGGCCATGCAAGAACACAATTGGTCAATAATGGCTATAAGTCACAAAACTCGATTGGGTAAATGTCTTAGTGAGACCCTCGCATGAATTATAAAGGCCAACCCTGAGGCCCCAAAATTTGATTTTCGCATTAAATTTTCTTTAAGTGATTGATCTTAACATGAAGTCATGTTTTTGACTATTTGGACATTATGATTGTTTCTTTCCATTGTATGTACCTAATAATAGATTTCCTAGACTAAGTTTAGATTAGGACCCCGAAGATGGAGAAAGCATAAAAACAGTGGAGGTCGATGTCCATTCCGACCGTTATCATGTACCATTCATTTCCTTGACATATGTCTCAGGTTCTTTTTATTGTAAAGCTTGACGAGTTGTGCATCCTCTCTTCCTCTTATCTTTTTTCAATTGTGTTTCTCTTTATATTTTCTAGGATGGCATGATAGATTCATAGCTTTCATTAATTGTTTACTTACTGCTTCGCAATTTTCAATTCAATTGACTGTTTCCTTTTCATTTTCCTTAGAAATAGATTAGTATGAAAATGACCAACTGCGCATGATCAATTAGTTTAGGACTAACGATCCTGAAAATGTAAGAAGTGAAAATGTTAGTACTAACACCTAGAGGGGGTTTGTTGGAGAAATCTTTCCAGAATATTTTGAAGCTGACAAAACGTTTCTATCAGTCTAGTCTGGATATTTGCATACCTTCTATTTAGAGTCGAAGACTTTCGATCACCGGACTCAAGACTCAAGACTCAAGACCCAAGACTATTCTCATTGACAGTTTTTCTAATCCAGTGACGAAGGCAATCCAGAGCCGAAGTATTTGGTTGAGGATTTAGTTCTATCCTCTGGAGAAGATCTCTCGGCTGGATAAAAATAACGGATTCTTTTATACGTAATCTAGATCGTTTGAAGATCCGATGGTCGACGAAATATTCTTGGAAGGTTCTATTCTTGGAAACCAAGATTCTGATTGTATGAGCAAACAGAATTGATGGGCTATCGTCAGGTTCCTTTAATAGCTCGAATGATCTTCTTAATTGATTCCGTCCAACGGGTAGATTGGAGGAATTCCTTTGGTAAGTGCCAACGGGTATAATGGCATAAAGGAGTATAAAAGGAAGACGTTATAGTTGCTTTAGTGCATGATCGATAGAGAAATTCGAGAGTCTGAAGCACCTCGATTATTAGTCGATACATTCTAAGCAAAATTGTATACACAGAGAGTGTCTATACTTAGTGAGACCTTGAGCGAGTGTGGTAGATCATCTACACCGAGAAATCAAGGAAGATCAACGCTGTAACATCTCTTTGTTCATAGTGGAATCTAGCCAATAGGCTGTCAGTGCAGAAGAGTGGACGTAGGCTTGAAATAAGCCGAATCACTATAAACCGCGTGTTCAATTTTCTCTTCCCCTCTCTCAGTCTTACTTTGATTACTGTTTGTCTCAAATCTATCAACTGTCCAGTATTGTGCAATTATCGAGAAAAATCTTTTATATACCTATTCACCCCCCTCTAGGTACTTATACTAGCTATATCAATTGGTATCGAGCTTGTGTACTCACTTTATTTGAAGTGTTTTACTTCGAGTAAAAGATCCATGGCTAGTATGCTAGCACCGGGGCTGATGGAAGGGCAAAGCAATACCAGACCACCCTACTTTGATGGAAAGGATTACAACATCTGGAAGAACAAGATGAAAGCTTTCCTACGATCAAAGGATCCTCTGGAATGAGACGTTATAGAAAAAGGAATTACTCCTACAGCTGCATCAGTCTCTGAAAGAGGGAAAGAAATTGTTGAGACTAGCAGATTGACTTAGGAAGAGATAAACAAGAGGCAAGCACTCGATGCAAAAGCAATTTACTCTTTATATTGTGCTTTGTCACCAACTGAATATAACAAAATATCTTCTTATGTTACAGCAAAAGAAGTGTGGGACAGACTACATATCACATATGAAGGAACAGATCGAGTGAAGGAAACCAGAATTAACATTCTCCTCGGTCAATATGAAGCCTTCAAAATGAAACCAAGAGAATCTATAACTGACATGTTTAGCCGTTTTACAGATATTGTCAATGGTCTTGAGAATCAAGGATAGAAAATTTCTGATCCCATGAAGGTAAACAAGCTACTGCGTGGACTCTCCAAGGATTAAAATCACATAAAGACTTCAATAAGAGAGATGCAAATAATTATGCCACTATCTGTTGACGAGCTGATTGGACCTCTTCAGTCTTATGAAGTGGAACGAATTAATGAAGACGAAGATCTAAGAGGTAAGAAATCCATTGCATTAAAATCAAATGATGATTCTGATGATACATATTCTGAAGATGATATGGACGATGAGGAGCTTGCTCTCATGATAAGAAGATTCAGAAAACTGAATAGAAAAGGAAGAAGGTTCAACTCAAAGAAACAAAGTTTCCAAAGACAGCAGACCAAGTCTGTTGATGATGAGGAACCAAACAAAGATGTAGTTTGCTTGAATGTAAGAAAATGGACACATTAGACCCAACCTGTCCTCTTCGAAGAAGAAAAGAGAAAAAGCTAAAAATTTCGAAAAGCTCTCAAAGCCGAAACCTAGAGTGATACATAGTGTGAAGAAAGTGATAATGAATATGCCAACCTATGTCTGATGGCACATTTAGACTCAGACTCAGACAGTGAATTTGAGGTAAGTGATTTTAAAATTCCTATCAAAGTTTCTAAATACATTGATGAACTGTGTTTTAGTCTTAAGACTTCTCTCAAAAGAATTTTCGAACTTAAAAAGGAAAACTCAGCTCTAAAACAAAAGGAAAACATTTTAGAAGAAAGAGTTAAAAGTTTAGACTTGAATGTTTCTACTCTTAAAGAAAAAGAAGATAATCTTTTGAAAGAAAATGTTTTTTTAAAAACTGACTTATCAAATATTTCAAAGAAATTTTCGATAGGGTCCGAAAAACTTGAAAAGTTCTTTCGGTTCAAAGACCTTACTTCAATAAGTCCGGTCTAGGCATGACAGCAGAAACAATTCTCTTGATTGATTTTCCTAAAGTAAAAGAAAGAATTAAGAAAAGACCCTCGAGAGAGGCTTACAAAAATCATTTCAAGAAAATTTTTGTAAAGTCTGTAGGTCGAAATGCCCTCAGGTGTTCAAAGTGTAACAGTCCAGATTACTTTGAAAAAGAGTGTCCTATGGTTTGGAAACTTGTTAAGAAAGTATGGGCTAATACTGTTTATCTTACTAACACCAAAGGACCCAAGAAAATTTGGGTACCAAAGAAAGCTTGAGACTCTCTTTTAAATACAGGTATCCGTCAAGAAAAAGGTAAAGTGGTATCTTGACAGCGGATGCTCAAGACACATGACAGGAGACTCAAATTGCTTCATAAAGCTTGTTCAAGTAAATGGTAGAAAAGTTTCATTTGGAGGAAACAACAAAGGAAGTATTATGGGATTTGGAACTGTGAAAATTGGAAATCTCACAATAAGTAATGTTTCCCTAGTGGAAGGACTCAATTACAATCTTCTCAACATTAGTCAATTATGTGACACTGGTTTTAAGATCTTCTTTCAAGAAGGAACATGTTTTGGAACCAGTAGAGACTCTACTCAGTCTTTCATGGGTCGAAGACATGGAAATATCTATCTTCTGGATGTGAAACCAAATGAATCGCAATGCCTAATCTCAATTCAAGACAAAGCAAGCTTATGGCACAGAAAGCTTGGTCATGTCAACATGAAGCAATTAGCCAAAGTCTCATCAAAGTAGCTTGTTCGAGGTCTACCCAAATTACCATTCCAAAAGTCGATCCTTGCACACCATGTATTCGGGAAAGCAGGTAAGAAATTCAATTAAGCCAATAAATCATATCTCTACTAATCATGTACTACGGTTGCTGCATATGGATCTCTTCGGACCAACCGTAACCCGAGCATTGGAGGTAAGAAATATTGCCTAGTAATTGTGGACGATTTCTCCCGCTTTACTTGGGTATATTTCCTTGCAAGTAAGTCCGAAACCTTCTCGTATTTTGAAAAATTTGCTAAAAAGGTTCAAAATGAAAAAGGATGTGTTATCTCAAGTATAAGAACAGATCATGGAGGTGAATTTGAAAATCAAGATTTTACAAAACTTTGTGATGAATCTGGCTTTAAGCATGTGTTCTCCTCTCCATATACTCCTAAGCAAAATGGAGTTGTGGAAAGAAAGAATAGATCTCTTCAAGAAATGGCTAGAACTCTTTTAATTGAAAGTAAAATTTCTTCACGATTTTGGGTTGAAGCTGTTTCAACAGCGTGCTATATCATCAATAGAGTCTTCTTAAGACCTATTCTAGAAAAAACCCCTTATGAGTTATTCAAAGGTAAGAAGCCCATTGTTTCATACTTTCATGTGTTCGATTGCATATGCTTTATATTGAAAAATGCAAAAGATCAAGTGGGTAAGTTTGAAGAAAGATCAGATGAAGGCATCTTCCTTGGATATTCTATATCAAGTAAAGCCTACAGAGTCTATAACAAGAAGAGCCAGTCTGTGGAGGAGTCAATGAATGTCAAATTTCAAGACTCCACGCAAGATGAATCTAGTCATACTCATTATGAAGAGTCTGAACCTTCTCTAGACCCTCCAAAGCTTACAACTCAAGAAGCATCTCAGACTCTAGAAGACCAGCATCAAGCTGTTCATGAAGATTCAAATAAAGAAAGAGATCATCAACCAGACAAATCAACCAAGAATCGGAAGCATAAGTCCAGTCATCCCAAAGATCTCATTATTGGCGAAATGAATGAAGGAATTCGCACCAGATCCAAAAGACGTGAAGAGTCTAGTGCTGTGGCTCTCATTTCTGAAATTGAACCAAAGAGCATAGAAGAAGCTTTATCTGATGAAAGCTGGATTGAAGTTATGCAAGAAGAGCTCAGACAGTTCAACATTAATGATGTCTGGGAATTGACATCTAAATCAAAAGGTTAAACTGTTATTGGAGCTAAATGGGTGTTCAGAAATAAGATGAATGAAAAAGGAAAAGTCGTACGAAACAAAGCAAGACTCGTGGCCAAATGATATACGCAAGAAGAAGGAATAGACTATGATGAGACTTACGTTCCAGTAGCAAGGTTAGAAGTTATTCGACTATTACTTGCGTTTGCTTGTTATAAAAATTTCATGTTATTCCAAATGGACGTCAAAAGTGCCTTCCTAAATGGATTTATCCATGAGGAAGTTTATGTGGAACAACCACCTGGGTTTGAAGACCCAAAGAAGCCGACTCGTCTTGACCGAAAAGGCCTTGTATGGTTTAAAGCAAGCACCTCGAGCTTGGTACGACAGACTAAGTAAGTTCTTAATACATAATGATTTTGTCAAAGGTAAAGTAGATACTACTTTATTTATCAAAAAGGAAAACAAAAGCTTCTTACTTGTTCAAATATATGTGGATGATATTATTTTTGGTTCTTTTAATGAAAGTCTGTGCAAGAAATTTTCTAAGTTTATGCAAGATGAGTTTGGAATAAGTATGATGGGAGAATTAACATTCTTTCTTGGTCTTCGAGTAAAGCAATTGAAGGAATGAACTTTTATTTATCAAGAAAAATATGCTAATGATCTTGTCAAAAGGTTTGGATTGGAAAATTGCAAAAAGACTGATATACCAATGTCAAGTTCTTTGAAGATAGACAAAGATGAAGAAGGGAAGAAAGTTGATCAAAAGCTGTACAGGAGCATCATTGATTCACTTCTTTATCTTACCGCTTCTAGACCTGGCATTTTGTTGAGTGTTTGCATATGTGCTAGGTTTCAATTAGATTCTAGAGAATCCCATCTCAGTGCTGCGAAACGTATTATTAAATACGTTGCTTCATCTTCAAGCATCGATCTTTGGTATCCTAAGAAGGAGACTTTAATCTTCCGGGGATATTCGACGCAGATCTGGCCGGTTGCGAGTCGATAGAAAGAGTACCTCAGAACTTGCCGGTTGCTTGGAAGCAGGATGCAGTGTCTTGGTTTTCAAGGAAACAAAGCACTGTGGTCTCTCAACAACAGAAGCAGAGTATGTAGCTCTTGGAAGTTGTTGTTTGCAAATTCTATGGATAAAACAACAGCTACAAGACTTTGAAATTGAAGACTCATGCACAAAAATCAGATGTGACAACACCAGCGCAATCAATCTCACTAAAAATCCAATCCTTCATTCAAGAGCAAAGCATATAGAGATTCGACATCATTTCATTAGAGATCATGTTCAAAATGGAGAAATCTCGATTCAATTTGTTGATTCAAAGAGTCAACTAGCGGATATATTCACAAAACCTTTGGAGAAAAATCAATTCGATTTTATTCGCTCCAGACTCAACATTTTGAAGCTTGAGGAAGTTAAAGTCTAGAGACTCTCCAACCCTCGACTCGGACATTCATGGCTATAGACGTAAGTTGCTATTATATTTAAACTCGAAAAGGTACGATCTTTAGTTCAGTTAATTTATAATTTACGTGAAAAACGGAATCTTGTCTTTTCAAAAGGATTAACTTCTATTTGGCAATTATTGATTTTAAAAAGAAGTGTCTGTTCACTTTCCTTGTGCCGATTGATCTTTCCTTTTAAACCGAGTTATATATATACAGTTTTCTTTTTCGCCTAATCTTTAAAACCCTAAACGGTATTCTCCTCCCAATCATGTCTCTACTTCGTGTTCACCTTCGAGAAAGTTGTCATCTTTTCTTGGGAAAGCGAGTAAAGGAATCTTTCAACAACAAGGAAGGATGTCTTCTTCGAGGAAGTCTTCAAGAATCGCGAACAGGGGACCACAGAGAATGAGGGAGGGGCCTACCCATTTCGATCTCACTGAAGAAAAAGATTTATCGAGTCAGCAACAGAGCCCGATTCACTCTCCACCATGTTACTCAACATCATCTACCCCACAAGGTGTGGGTCATCAATCGAAGGAAGAAATAATCGAGGATGCAGACCTTGTAAGAGTCTAAAAACCCTCTTTTATTTACAAGCTCTATTGTGCGTTGAAGAGCACTGGGACTTCGCTGAACTACGTAAATGATTTCCTTAAGGATAAGAATTATGGGAATGAGTATATATTTTTGCGACAAATGGAGGATTTGGGAATTGCTCCCAAAAGAAAGGCTGAGGAAGCACTTGCGAATATTCCAAGTGACCCTCGTGTATCAGGACAGAATCCGACTGATGGGAACGATGATGATAAAATGTTCAGTGAATTTCATCCTAGAATGGGTATTGCTGCGAAGGTGAAAGGAAAAAGAATGGATTTGTTTAAATCGAAGGAACAGGAGAATCTGTTCTTCAGACTGTTAAAACGAGGGGTGATAAACCCTAGAAGTGTTGATTTCGATTTCTTGGATGCCATTAATGTGAACTTAAGGGAGAAGTTCAATCTGCTTCAACTTGACCAATTTTGCACCGATACCACATATGGTTATGCGCAATTAACAGCATACTTCTATTCGAATCTTAGCTTTTTAGATGCGAATATAATATCATTCAGTGTTCGAGACCAGGACCATGTGATAGATGTGGACATGTTGGCTGACATAATTGGAGTTGAACGAGGACACTATCAACCGATCAAAGTTTCAATTGCTCGTGCATCATTGGAGCTTGTCAAAGATAGGGATACAAAGGGAAGAATTACCTATTCAAGGATGCGTGCCATCAATATCTTGCTTCACAAAATTGTGATCAACTGTATCCGGCCGAAGTCTACATCCAAGACTGACGTGTCTAATTCTGAGGCAAAATTGATGTACGCGATTAACTCAGGGAAGAAGTTCTCTCTCCCTCACACCATTCTCTTTCACATGTACAGAGCAATGGCGAAGGACAAGGGCCAATTGCCTTACCCAGGTCTGGTGACCAAGATCTTCAGACACTTGAATATTGAACCTCCACATACTCTTTGTGTTTGACCATGCGAAAAAATGGTGGTAGGTTTTAAAATACTGACAAAAATGCGTCTGAAAGAGCTTGCTAAGGCAATGGAGAAGTTCAGAGTGAAGACTCCAGCACCTTCTGCTTCAAAGAGAAAAGTGAAGGAGCCCATTGGTGCCTCATCCAAAAAGAAAAGAACTCTCATCTCGGAGGATGAAGATGAAGAGGAAGATCTCACTATCTCTGCATTGATAAGGACTAGACGTTCTATACCTGAATCAACGGAACATCAGAAGAAAGGGAAAGAAGCAAAAGAACAGAGAGAAGAAGAGGAGCAAACCAAGAACAGAGAAGAAGAAGACCAGTGAGAGAAAGAGAAAGAAGTCAAGAAGAAGGAGAAGAAGAGAAAGAAAAGTCTCGAGTGAAGCCGGAGAGAAGGGGAATCAAGATGCTGAAGAGCATGACCATCACTCTTCCCCATTTGAGGTCCTAGAGACAGGGGGAGATGGCGAGCAAGGAAGGTCTACACCATATGCTGTCACCAGTGAAGGTCTAAGACGCTCACCAGCAGATCCAGAAGATTTTCAGGCTTCTCAAATGCCTGAAGAAGGACATGATACATCAACACCAAATTTGCAAGATTATACAGAAGCTCAATCGTCTGCATTCACTCCATCCGAGAAAGCAAATGCAAGCACACGACAGACGGACAATTCAGCAGATTTTCGTCGTATCCTTGATGTTCTTCTCGGAAATGCGGGGTCAAATCTATGCACTGAACTGTGAAATTCAAGTCATGAAGAATGCTGGACAAGCATCTTCAGTTACCCTGGAGGATAAAATGAAAGATCTAGCTCTTCAAATTCAAGCCAATGCCAAAGGAGAAGAGGTAGCTCATCTAAGGGAAGACTTGAAGAGGCTGGAAGGCATCGTCTAGTCGATGGGAGATTTCCAGATCGTGCGCATTCCCTGCGGGACCCGACTCTTTTCTCACCTTTTTAATGATGACAAAAATGGGGAGAATTGCAAATTTGAACTACTCTCTAAACTTTGACTTTAAATTTCTTTTGAGTGTTTGAATGTTTGTTTTTGAGTATGACTTAAGTGAACTTGGGTGTGAACTTGAATTTGACTGACTTGGGTGTAGATTTTGATGCTTGACTGTTTGCAATTATATCAAGTGTTGTCGTATGGTATTACTCAAGAAAGACTAACCAATTTTCTGTGGATGCAGAGTCTGTTTGTTTTATTAATCCTTATGAGATAGCCATATTGCTTGAGAAATGTTTTTGCAGGTCAAAGTTGTTCAAATCTACAGGAAAGTTTTGTCACCATAAAAAATGGGGAGATTGTTGGAGAAATCTTTCCAGAATATTTTGAAGCTGACAAAACGTTTCTATCAGTCTAGTCTGGATATTTGCAGACCTTCCGTTTAGAGTCGAAGACTTTCTTATCACCGGACTCAGCACTCAAGACTCAAGACCCAAGACTATTCTCATTGACAGCTTTTTCTAATCCAAAGGACGAAGGCAATCCAGAGTCAAGTATTTGGTTAAGGATTTAGTTCTATCCTCTGGAGAAGATCTCTTGGCTGGATAAAAATAACGGATTCTTTTATACGTAATCTAGATCGTTTGAAGATCCGATGGTCGACGAAATATTCTTGGAATGTTCTATTCTTGGAAACCAAGATCCTGATTGTATGGGCGAACAGAATTGATGGGCTATCGTCAGGTTCCTTTAATAGTTCGAATGATTTTCTTAATTGATTCCGTCCAATGGGTAGATTGGAGGAATTCATTTGGTAAGTGCCAACGGGTATGATGGCATAAAGGAGTATAAAAGGAAGACGTTCTAGTTGCTTTAGTGCATGATCGATAGAGAAATTCGAGAGTCTGAAGCACCTCGATTATTAGTCGATACATTCTAAGCAAAATTGTATACACAGAGAGTGTCTATACTTAGTGAGACCTTGAGCGAGTGTGGTCGATCATCTACACTGAGAAATCAAGGAAGATCAACGCTGTAACATCTCTTTGTTCATAGTGGAATCTAGCCAATAGGCTGTCAGTGCAGAAGAGTGGATGTAGGCTTGAAATAAGCCGAACCACTATAAACCGCATGTTCAATTTTCTCTTCCCCTCTCTCAGTATTACTTTGATTACTGTTTGTCTCAAATCTATCAACTGTCCAATATTGTGCAATTATCGAGAAAAATATTTTATATACCTATTCACCCCCTCTAAGTACTTATACTAGCTATATCAGGGTTGACTAGGTGTTTAAAGTAAACCTTGACAAATAAATGTGAAATAAAATAAGTTGCAAGCAAAGTTTGAAAAAGAGTCAAAGATTGATGAAAAGAGCCACCGGACTTCCAGTGAAAATTCATAATCAGATAAGAGATGGAATAGATTTTTGAGAAACAAAAAAAAAATGCAAAGGATAAAACTGAAAAGAGTTAAGGGAAAAGAAAATTGCACACGAGATTTATAGTGGTTTGGCTTAAATCAAGCCTATGTCCACTCTCTCACGCTGACAGCCTTTTGGTTGAGATTCACTAAAGTATCAATAGAGAAGTACAATATTTCGAGTGCAAACACTCAGTGGAAGATTTCTTTTTCCCACACTAAGTCACTCTTCTTGTGATTTTCTTTCTTGAATACAATTTGTAAGTGTTGTCGTTGAAAAACAAGTGATTGGAAAGGCTTCAAACTTTGGAATTTCAATTTTCACGCACAAATCAAATAGATTAAATGACCTCTTTAAATACTCCTCCACACCTTACTAGCCGTTGGCATTCTCTAGAGGGATTTCTTCCAATCAATCCATTGGACATAATTGATCAAGAAATCTTGTGGCCATTTGAAGATTGAGATGAAAATCCGTTAATTTTGGTCACCCATACAATCATAATTTAGGTTTTCATAAGTAGATGCTTCCCAAAAAGGAACTTATCTTCAAGATTGAATTCATCAATTCGTGATTGATTCCATCAATGTATTTATAAAAAGGTAAGCGAGATTATTCGCTAGAAAGCTAGATATTAAAGAATAAATCTCTATTATGTTCAAACTAAATCCTTGTCTTAAGATCAATAAATCTGAGTCTGATTATATATTTGTTATGGGCTTGGTTTCAGTCTGGATTGTGTTAGAGTGGTAAAGACTTCTGAAATGGATAGATTTTGATAAAAGTCTATGATATGACTTCAGAAGTCTACTATTCTCAGAATAAAAATCAAGAACAATAAAGTTTTGTGAACTTCAAAACCCGGTAGGAGTTTTCTCAACAATTTCCCCATTTTTTTTTATTGATAAAACTTTCATGTAGATTTAAGCATAATATGAAAGTTATCCTACAAAACAACACTTCAGCAGCACATGATAATTGATAGAGATAACAAAGATGGGGATAACAGACACTAAGCACAATAAAGTCTGCATAAGTTTTGCACAAAATACACATAATCTGTGCTCACACCAATCAATAGTTTGCATAGAAGAAACACCAACCACTAGAAAAACTCAATCATGTATCATGCATCAGTCAAAGCTTCAAATCTGCAAAACTCTCCCCCTTTTTATCAACAACAAAAAGAGAAAATCAAACAAGCACAAAGAAAATAAGAAAAAGAGTTTGTTTTAAAAATGATCAAGGTTGCCTAGGAACACAAACAAGTCGGAAATCCTCCAAAATCTAACACGGTCTCCTCAAGCTTAGTCAGGCACTAATGGAAGATAGTCTCAACCTTCGTTAAATTCTGAGATGCCTACTTATTCATGTTCTGAACTTTATCATCAAGAGATTGTACATTTCCGACGAGAGATTCTGAGATTGTACCGAGAGCAACATGCAACTTCTACATTTCAACCTCCATCCATATTGTTGTGCCTTAATCTCCAAAAGGAGCTTTACTATTCAAGGATAGTTTGATTCTAGTTCAGTTTGGGCACTAGCTAATGCAAAATGTACTTGTGGTTTATCTAGAAGCAAAATAACATAGACGTGAACATGTGAAATTTGTTACTTCCCCTAAACATTAGTTTCTTTGTCCTGACCCTTAAGAGAAATTTTAGGGAAATGAGATGCATAAATATCTTCAGCATATGGATGAGATTGATTGATGCCATCACTAGTAGTTGGTTCAACAGTTTGGTCATTAAGAGAAGTTTTCTCACCTACTCCCCCTGTCACAGTGACTACAGTCTAAGGAAGAACTCCTTCTCCTTCCTACACTTCTTCTCTTCCAGCACTTGTTTGTTGACCAGTTCCCTTCTCTCCAACATCTCCTGCATCAACTTTCCTCATATCTTCTTCTTCCTTGTTAGAATGCTTTTGTCCCTTATTCATATTGGCATCTCCCTCTTCATCATTTTAGTCATCCTCCTTACTCTCTTTTACACTAGTTTCTTCTCCTTTACTTTCTTCTTCCGGTTCTTTCTTGCTCTCATCCTTTTCTTCTTCCTAAGAATCGGCTATACCACCAAGAGGATCATGCATGACAATATTTGCCACAATATCAAAGATGGTCCCGTCTTCATCATCTTCCTCTTCTTCATCTTGGAAAAGAAGAATAGGTCATTTTCTTTATGGAGTTCGCAAGACAACACTCTTCCCTTTGCGCTTCTTCTTAGCTACAGATCCTAACTTAGCTTTGCTAGCAAATTCTTTCTTCAAAAGTTGGAAGGCTCCAAAGAGATCCTTTAATCTCTTTTTTTAGATCATTTTAAGTCCAATTTGCATGGGAACAATGGTTCTAAAGCAAAAATTGGATGGCAGTTGAATATGGAAGTGTTGGAAAATTTTGGTTACCAATGCTATATACAAAAGTTGTCACTTTCCCTTCATGACAGTTTTGTACATGTGCAATAGGATTGTGTGAGGGAGTGAGAAAGCAACACCATTGTAGATGGCCCACATCATTTTTTCCTAGAATCTAGAAACATCAATTTTGGAAGTAGCTTTGGTTCTGATGCAGTTGATAACGATCTTGTGAAGTAAAATATTAAAAGCAGACATCCTAGAGTAAGTAATGCTTCCCCTAGGAATCCTATCCTTCACCAGAATCTTCGTGACCTCTTCGTTGGACACATTGATGGGCAAAAATCCACTCCTTTCTGCTCCCAGAATATCAACCAACAAATTAACACCAACATCAAACACTTTATCACTCATAGTAAATTGAACATGAGTGGGATCCAAAATAGACAAATTAGAATAGAAGTAAACAATCAATTTAGGATAAGCATCAGATGACTCCACATAGAACCACTCCATCTGAAGCTTGGCAAACTTTTCTCGCAAATTCACCTTGATTGAATCTAGGAAATCAAAATATACAGTTCGAGGGTTGATGACCCCTATGTTTAGCATTTGTATGTAGACTTTCTTATAGTCCTTTGATCAAAACAACTTCTTTTTTGTTCCAGTGATTTCTGTAGCAACACCCATTTTGGGTTGGAAATTTTTGAACACCCTCTCATCATTATTTTCCTTTTTGCTCTCAGCTTAACCCTTTATGCCAAAGCGAGGATCAGCAGGATAGTTCGAAAATTCCTTTTTTGTTCTTTCAGCCTCTATTAGCCCTAAGCTTTCCATGGCTCTCAAGAACAAGGTTTCGTTCCCATAGCCATTTTCTTCCAATAACAAACTTTTGAAATCCATGGGACTTCTTCCCTTTTTCAAAAACTCATAATGTTTGAGAAGTACCTCGGACTTTCTTATTGAAATAGGTGTCACTCCCTAAGTAACCTTTTCCTCCAATAATTATCAATTCATGCTTAGAGGTGATTCATCCCCAGTGAGATCAAAATGTGTCGGACCTCTGGGGACAAACTAAGCCTTGCGACTAGCAATGCGAGAGGATTTCCTCTTATAAGACATCGAAACGGATTTGGAGAATTTTGATGACATACTCAAGAATGATCGAGTGAGAAATTTTGTAGAGAATATAAGAGTAGATCAAGAGAACTAAGGGTTTGAGAGAAAGTTTAGGGTTTGTAGAGAGTTTGGTTATTAGGGGAAAAGGGTCAAAGATTTTATTTAAAGAAAATGAACCAGGCAAATCGAATAGATACAAAAAACTTCCTTTTTTATTTTTTTTTAAAAAAGTAACTACTAATTATTTTTGAAATATTATTTCCGAAAAATCAGTAGAGATATAACAATTTCTAAAAACATAAAAGGCAAGTAATAATTCGAGAATAATCATACATGTTCAAGAAGGAAAAAACTTACATGCCAAAATTTAAAATATAACTACCTGAGTCTGGAAGAGCTTTCAAAAGGATGTTTTTACCATAGGTTGAACTGATGAGTCTGCTCATCCATAGACTTTAGCCAGATGCAAGAGTAATATCCAGCTTTTCACAAATGAACTCGAATAATCCTTTCTCCAACGTGCCAGTTGATTTTTCGATTCAATGAATTGAACTTTGATTTTGCCATTTTGCACATGGTCTCTTATGAAATGATGGCGAATTTCAATATGCTTTGCCCTTGAATGGAGAATATAATTTTTGGTAAGGTTGATCATACTTGTGTTTTCATATTTGATTTCAGTGCAAGGTTCTTATATTCTAAAGTCCCTTAGTTGTTGCTTGATCCAAAGAATTTGTGAGCAGCAACTTTCAAGAGCAACATATTTTGTTTCTGCCATTAAGAATGTCACAGTGCTCTGCCTCTTTGAGAATCAAGATACTAACATTTGTCTCAAGAGTTGGCACGTTCCTAAAGTACTTTTCTTGTCAACAATCATGTTTCTGTATATTTTTTGGTCAACTTTCTTTCCATCTCCATCATTGTCAAGTTTGGAAGAACTTGACATGGGAGTCCCAATCTTCTTGCAATTTTCCATCCCAAATTTCTTGATAACTTCTCTAGCATATTTCTCTCGATAAGTGAAAGTTCCTTTCTCTAATTTTCTCACTTGTAGACCTAGAAAGAATGTTAACTCACCCATTATGCTCATTTCGAATTCTTCCTGTATAGACTTTGAAAATTTCTTGTATAGACTTTCGTTAGAAGACCCAAAAATTATATCATCTACATATATTTGAACAAGTAGAAAGTCTTTTTCTTCCCTTTTAATAAAAAAAGTTGTGTCAACCATTCATTTCTTGAAACCATTGTTTACTAGAAATTTACACAATCTCTTATACCAAGCTCGAGGTGTCTGTTTCAAACCGTATAAAGCCTTCTTCAGTTTATAGACAAAGTATGGTTTTCTAGGACATTGAAATCCTAGTGGTTGTTCCACATAGACTTCTTCTTGTATGAATCCATTTAGGAATACACTTTTGACATCCATCTGGAATAACCCAAAATTATGGAAACATGCATATGCAATCAATAGTCTTATGGCTTCTAACTTGTCTACAAGTACATATGTCTCATCATAGTCTATTCATTCCTCTTACATATAACCTTTTGCAACAAGCCTTACTTTGTTCCTTGTTACTTTACCATTTTCATCCATCTTGTTTCTAAACACCCACTTTGTTCTAATTATAGATTTCCCTTTTGATTTTAGAACTAACTCCTAGACATCATTAATTCTGAATTATCTGAGTTCTTCTTGCATTGCTTCTATCCAGCTTTTATTAGATAAAGTTTCTTCGACTCTCTTTGGTTCTATTTCAGAAATAAGAACTAAAACACTTGAGTCTCCTTTTACATTGAATCTAGTACAGATCCCTTCTTCTATGTTGCCAAGAATGAGCTCTTTAGGATGGCTTGATTTGTGCTTCTAGTTTCTGTTAGATTTGTCACTTTCTACAAGACTTTGCTGGACGTCAATTTTCTTTGATTCTTCTGACTTTTCTTCTTCTTGACATTGATCACCAGAAGATTGAGGTTCCATGGGGGAATCAAACTTTATTAAGTCTGAAACTAGTTCAGATTCTTCAAGTTGAGTCCGATCTTGTTGGTTTTGAACACTTGCTTGAAATCTACCATTCATGGATTCTTCAACAATCTGTGTATTCTTGTTGAAGACCCTATAAGTTTTGCTTGAAGTAGAGTAACCAAGAAATATACCTTAAACTGATCTTTCTTCAAATTTCCTAGGCCGATCATTTCCATTCTTCAAAATAAAACACTTGCAACCAAACACGTGAAAATAAGATATATTTGACATTTTTCCTTAGTAAACTTCATAGGGAGTTTTCTTTAGGATAAGCCTTAACAGGCAATTGAAACTACTTCTACCCAAAAACGAGAAGAGACTCTACTTTCTATAAGTAGAGTTCTGACCATCTCCTGTAATGACCTATTTTTTCTTTCTACAACTCCATTTTGTTCTGGAGTGTATGGAGAGGAGAAAATATGTTGTAGATCATTCTCATCACAAAAATTTGCAAAGTCTTGATTTTCAAATTCTCTCACATCATCAGTCCTTATGCTTGAAATGGCATAACCTTTCTCATTTTGAAACTTTTTAGCAAACTTTGAAAAATATGAGAAGATTTTTGTTTTATTTTCCAAGAAGAAAACCCACGTGAATCTTGAATAATCATCCACAACTATCAAACAATATTTCTTACCACCAATGCTTTGTGTTCTAGTTGGTCTAAAAAGATCAATGTGAAGAAACTGCAAGACGCGATTAGTGGAAACTTGATTTATAAGTTTAAATGAGCTTCTGACTTGTTTTTCCAAGATACATGGAGTACACAACTCAGACTTCTAGTACACCATTCTAGGAAGATCTCGAACTAGCTTCTTAGACAATAATTTAGCAATCTGTTTCATACTCACATGTCTAAGCTTGCGATGCTAGAGATATGCTTCATCTTGAATTGAGATAAGATATTGAGAGCTCTCTAGACTTATGTCCAGAAAATATAAATATTACCATGTCTGCGCCCAGTGAAAGTTTAAGAGAAGTCTCGACTAACTCCATAACAAGCATCTTCTTGAAAATTGATTCTAAATCTTGTATCACATAGCTAGCTTATGCTTAAAGATTATAATTCAAAACTTTTATTAGAGAAACATTGTTGATGATTAAAATTCCAATCCTTACTGTTCCATGTCCAATAATTTTTCCTTTGCTATTCCCACTGTCCAAGTACCATTTGCTTTTCCTTTTAACAGTAACTTGCAATCAAAGAGAAATCTCAAACTTTCTTTGGTACCCAAATTTTCTTGAGTTCTGGCGAGTTAGTTTTAAAGACAACCTTTACCCAATCCTTCTTAACAGGTCTCTAAACTTTAGAATATTCATTCTTAAAATGTTTTGAGTTATTACACTTAGAACATTTAAGAGCACTTCGGCTAACAGGTTTTACAAAAACTTTTTGAAAATGAATTTCGTAAAAAGATTTTGGAGGTCTTTGTTTAAATCTCTCATTGACTTTAAGAAAATTGATCAAAAGAGTACTTTTTTTATTTAGACCCAAAACAGATTTGTTATAATAGGGTATTTGAAATAAAAGGATTTTCTCTAAAAAAAAAAAATTTATCCTTTAGAGAACTTTGTAAAAATATTTAAAATCTTCTTTTTCAAACGTTAATTTTCTTTTGAAAGAGAATCAATATTTTCTTTCAAATCATCAAAATCTTTTTTCAAATTTTCAAACTTTTCTCTCCAAAAATTATCACATTGCTTGAGTTTTGAATTTTCCTTCTTTAATTCGGAGATCCTTTTAAGAAAATATTTGAGGTTCAAGCAAAATTCATCTATATACATAGAAAATTTAATAGGAATTTCTGAATGACTTACCTCAATTTCCTTGTCGGATTCTGAGTTTGTGTCAAAGTTCGATTCAAATTCTGAGTGAGTCACCAAACAGATATTTGAAAACTCCTTTTCACTTTCCTTACGTTCTATGCCACTCCAGGTTTCTGCTTTTAAAGCTTTCTTGTATTTTTCATACTTTCGTTTTTTTTTTTTTTTTTAGCAATGGATAGTTAGGCTTGGTGTGTCCCTTCTTCTTGCACTTAAAGCATATCACATCCTTGCTAATTTCAACATTTTCCATCGATCTTTTCTGGAAATTTTGCTTGCTTTGGTTTTTCCGGTTCAATCTTCTTCCTTTCCTATTTAGTTTCATGAATATCTTTATTATGAGAGCCAGCTCCTCATTGTCCATATCATCATATGTATATGTATAATCAGAATCAGCATTAGACTTAAGTGCAATTGATTTCTTACCCTTCGGATTCTCTTCATCATTGATCTTTTCCACTTCATACGATTGAAGAGTGCCTATCAACTCATCAACAGAAAGATGCATGATTCTTTGTGTCTTCAGAATTGATGTTTTCAAATGGTTCCAGTCCTTTGAAAATTCTTGCAAAAGTTTGTTGACTTTCATTGGTTGACCTTGATATGCCAACCCATTTATAATATATGTAAATCGACTAAACATATCTCTAATAGACTCTCTAGGCTTTTAGAGGCCAAGTAAGATAGTTATTTTTGTCTCATAGGTGACATGAAATCTATCACAGACTTCTTTAGCTGTTTCACATGAAGAAATTATGTTATATTCAGTAGGAGACAATGCACAGTATAAAGAATATATGACTTTTACATCAAGAGCCTGTCTCTTGGTAATTTTTGCTTTGTTGGATTCCTCAGCATCCTTATCTAAGACTTTTTTTTCCCTTGTCTAAAGCTGAAGCTGCCTTTGGGTTGATTCCTCTTTTTATAACATCCCATTCTAAAGGATCTCTAGATCTCAGGAACACCTTCATTTTATTCTTCCACACACTATATTCTTTTCCATCAAAATAAGGTGGTATGGTATTGCTTTGCCCCTCCACGAGTCTTGGTGCTAAATAACTGACCATAGAAGATCTTTAGCTCAAAAGTCTAAACGCTTCAACAAAAGAGCACATGGCTCTGATACCAATTGAAAATGCTAGTACTAACACCTAGAGGGGGTGAATAGATGTTTAAAATAAACCTTGACAAATAAATGTGAAATAAAATAAGTTGCAAGCAAAGTCTAAAAAAGAGTCAAAGACTGATTCAAAGAGCCACCCGACTTCTAGTGAAAATTCAAAATTAGATAAGAGATGAAATATATTTTTGAGAAACAAAAAAAAATAAATGCAACAGATAAAGCTAAAAAGAGTTAAGGAAAGAGAAAATTGCACACGAGATTTATAGTGGTTCGGCTAAAATCAAGCCTACGTCCAGTCTCCCACGCTGACAGTCTTCTAGATGAGATTCACTAAAGTATCAACAGAGAAGTATAATATTTGAAGTGCAAACACTCAATGGAAAATTTCTATTCCCCACACTAAGTCACTTTAATTGTGATTTTCTCTCTTGAATACAATTTATAAGAGTTTTCGTTAAAGAACGAGTGGTTGGAAAGGATTTAGACTTTGGAATTTCAATTTTCATGCACAAATCAAATAGACTGAATGACCTCCTTAAATAGTCCTCCACACCTTACTAGCTGTTGGCATTCTCCAGATGAATTTTTTCCAATCAATCCGTTGGACAAAATCGATTAAGGAAATTTTGTAGCCATTTGAAGATTAAGGTAAGTGAAATTCTTCACCATAAAGCTAGATATTAAATAATAAATCTCTATTATGTTCAAATTAAATCATTGTCGTAAGATCAATAAATTTAAGTCTAATTAATTATATCTTCATTCTAGACTTGGTTTTAGTCTGAATTGTGTCAGAGTGGGAAAGACTTTTGGAATGAATAGAATTTGACAAAGGTCTGCAATATGACTTTAGAAGTCTACTATTCTTCGGAATAAAAATCAAGAACAATAAAGTTTTGTCAACTTCAAAACTTGGTAGGAGTTTTCTCAACAAAAAGAAACGCATGGACATGTTAGGAAAACATAACATACTATTTATGTATTGAAAGGGCGCTAATAGAAATATTAGCGTAACCCAAGTTCTCAAACCTAGCTATTTGGTTGCGTAGAAATCAAGGGAACTTTCCCGACCTTCGATTGAGTTTTCTAACAGACCCCCCAAACGAGACTAGTGGCAATTCCCATCTTATTTTGAGGTTGTCCTAAATAACTAGACTGTATAAATAAACTCGTTGCATGAGGTATGGGTCTCAATAGAACTCACCATGATTTAACATACCTACCTATGAAAAATTTCTAATGGATGAAGTGATGTCATCCTTAAGAAAGAGTACTAGGGGGAGGGCTTCCATGGTAAAAGTACCCTTCAATCTGATATTCACATCTGATCTCCTCTCTCAAGGTGTGTTGTGTGTGTCACCTATGTGGGTATGGGTTGCGACACTCCACTGTCATGCAAGGTACGAGTTTAGAAGAACTCGCAACTTTGTGAAGGGAACTCGCAAGAGGTTTGTCCGAGGGATGAGTTGATGACATACATGTGGTTAAGAACCATGAGGGAACTTTTTTGGTCAAGTACCCCTAAACCTAACCTTTCCCTTTCCTATCCTCGCGAGGGGGATCGATGGGCGACGATATCGAGTTGCAATAGGCTTGGCAACTCCGCTAGGGACTGGTTACTAAATTAAGAGAACTTAAAGCCGTTTAAAAATGGTTGTTGTGTTTAAACTAATGTGTCTTGTGTAGGATCGCCTGTATGTCAAAGTCGAGTGGAAAATTAGGTTAGTCACTAACTTCGTGTTAAATAGTCTTGTAGGCGAGAGTTATGAGGGGTGAAGTGAGTATAAACCCTTTATTTTGCAGGTGGTGTAAGGATATATGAATGTATGATGGCTTATATTGAAGTACTGGATGTTTAAATTTAAATGCATGTTTACAAGCTTTAGCACAACACCGCACATACAACTGCGGTCTAAAACCCCGATCACCTAATTTAAGACCTTATGAGGGTTTATAGGTAGAATCTGCAATTGAATACTCGTGGTAATCCATTACCTACGTATACCCGCTTATCCCAACCAATAAAAATAGCACTGACCGACGATAGTGATGGTGGGTAAACTATTTTTATCCTTTGGGATAGGGACCTTGAGCATTTAGCACCCTCACCCTAGGCGTCGAAACCTCACAGTTTCATGCGACATGTGATTTGTGTTTTCCATGTGTTTGGTGGGTAAGATATCATTCCTTTCTTATCATTCTTATCTTCTTATTTTCCACATTTCAATCATGCGCTTTATATTTCAATGACGATACGTTTTAATCACGGATGCCCCTTTAGGTTTAGGTTTAGATGGGTAAACCTGAAGTGGACTTTGTCCCGATGCCAAAGAATCTCAAGACTCTATGGGAGAAGCTCGACCCAAGACATCAATATTACGTGGAAAAACACATAGGTTTCCTCTCGACTTTATTAAAAGTTGAACCACATATTGTGATTGTGAAAGCATTGGCTCATTTTTGGAAAGCTATCGGATTAGGCAAAGCCTCTTTAGGTTTCGTCACTCCTTCTATTGGTCAAGATCCAATATCTCTTCTAAGTCAATTCATCAATATCCCTATCGACAAAATTAGGGCCATTCTTAAAGGAAACTCGAATTCCATGCCTTACACTTTCCTTGAACAATATTTCATTAGCCTTAAGCCTAAATTTGGGAATCAAATTCCTCATGTCTTCCTATTCATGTTCTTTGGCTTTGTGGTATTCCCACATACCCGAAAAACAATGGATCATTTAGTCATTCACATTATCAATCAGTGTGCGCCTTTAATTGTTTTACACACATGATTCTTGCCGAAACTTTTGTGTCTCTTAATTGTTTCAAAGCAAATGGTCAAGGAACTCTTAGAGCCCTATTAGGACTTCTCCAAATTTGGTTTTTCTTGCATATCACATAATTCGTCCCTCACATGAAGATTGTCGATGTCACGAAATATCATCATCCCATTCTTAGATTTTGTCAAATAAATGAATTCTTTCGATCATGGTCTTTCTCTATATGGTTTCATTTCCTCAAAAACCTCCACCCTAGCTTAATCCAATAGCATGTTCGATGGTGTGGGAATCCTAAGATGCGCCTTGTTAGTGAAGTTGATAACCCACTCCCCCCCGTGAGATTGACGGGTTTAACGTCATATTACCCTTTAAGGGTGCTCCGCCAATATCGCACGCTTCAAACGATCTTGCCAATCCTTAAGCTGGGGTTATATCATATTGATTATCACAATGAGATCATTAAGGAAAACCAAATTGACCATATCAAGGCCGAGATTCAAGCCACTACTAGAATTTGGTACTCTCGTTCCTCGCATTACGTGGTTGCCATGGATGAAGCCGACTTGGAAAGAGAGATGAGGACTCATCATGCTACCATCAATTACATCTACCGTCAAGTGGAACCTGAGCTTGAGGTTCAATTGCCTCATATTCTTGAGCCTCAAGATTTTTGGCAAGCTCATATTGAGGAGAAGAAGACGATGCCTTGATTAATGAGGAACGCTTCGCCCATGATAACAAGCGTCTCTACACGATTCCACCTATTCCTTAGGCTTTTTATCTAAAGTTTTCCATTCTCATGTAATTTTTAGAAAATGGGCATTCTGATTAAATGTTTGTCATCGATCCTTTTCAATTGTATAATTTCTTTTGAAGAAATTTTGATAAGAGGATGCTATATGATACTGGGATCATATACACTTTTTATCATTATTTCATCTTAGGAAAATATAAAATTGACTAGGTTTTGTATTCTTGATTTCTCTTAACTTGTACTAATTTGAACTATCTTTTTTCAAAAGGTACTAAAAAGTGGCTAAAAGGTGCTTCATTATAGGGATTTGCTTTCAAGCAAGGATGGAGAATAAAGACACTCAAGTTCAAGTAACTAATTTGCAAAATTGACTTGACGAAATAATCGCCGCATTCGCATATTTTGAAGCATTCATAACTCCATTACTTTCAACCAAAATTGCATCCACTCTTGAAGATCTTTAGAATCGAGTAAATGAAATGCGTGGAATGATGATGCATCTTATGGATCGTGTAAATCAAATGGCTATAGAATTATCAACTCTTTCTTTGCTAGAGATGACTAGCTTTTATTTGAAGGGTAAAGGAAAACGGGCTTACGAAAAATAAGTATTTTAACTTGAACTATCTTCCAAGACTAGAGAATGTAATCAAAGATGTCTCAATACGATGGATGTGGTTCATGTTCGATTGCATCATGATCTCAATAAGAAGCCACATAAGCATACCTTGGCTCGTCAGTTTACACTTTTACCAAGACCACTCTCTCAATTATTGCCCATGCTTTTGGAAGAGAGATTGGTGGCTAAGGAAGTCCCGAAAGAAAACTCCCCAAAGTTTACTAGATTCGATATGTCCAAAGCATGCGTGTATCACATGGGAGAAAAAGGACATGATGTTGATAACTGCTTGGCCTTAAGGTCAAGGTTCAAAATCTGCTTGATAAGGGAGTTCTAATTTTTAGGGAAGCTGCACCAAAGGTATAAAGGAGTCTACCATCCCAGAGTTATGAATGTGATCATAATTGACATTGCTAAACCAATTGGGAACACATCGACTTCTTCCTTAGTTTCTCATTCCATTAATTCTCCCCTATGATGGATTTTCCATTTGCTCAATTCTTTTTTTCAAGTTATTCTTTCATTTGTCATCTTTGTAAATCCTTGGATCTTAAGCCGTTGATCCAAGATAGTATACTTCATAATACGGCCTTATCATTTTAGATTCAACAAAGCATATGCACGTTTTTTAAAGGACGTGTGAAAGTGCTCCAAATTAGTCCTATGATGATGCTTTGAGGCCTGAATTGCCACACGTTTCCTAGTTATCCCAAATGGATTTTTGGAATGAGGATGTTTAAGGATATGAGGACAAGTTCCCTATTGATCATTTTTTGAAAATGGCGTTTAAAAAGATTGTTTTCATAAAAACAAGATGCATTGCATTTGTTGTTACTATACTAACCATTTTATTACATCTCATGCATAACACTTTGCATAGTCACGATAGTCATATGCATGTCTCGGATTCACCCCTTGTGAATTCAAGTGGACCTCATTATTCTAAGTCTGAAGATGAAGACAATTCAAAGGTTATTGAAAAGGAATATATCCAACATGAGGAATTTAAACCTCCCATTGTTGAGCAGACCATAACTGTGAATTTGGGTAATTCTGAGAACCTAAAAGAAGCACAAATTAGGGAAGGCCTTTCTGGAGCCAAAGTTGAAAGAATGGTTGAACTTTTGAAGGAATACCAAGATGTGTTCGCTTGGTCCTTTGTTAATATGCCAAGCTTAAATACTAATATTGTGGAGCATTCACTGCCTCCTGATCTAAACATCCCACCTAAGAAGCAAGAACTTAGGAGGACAAGACCGGAATTATCCAAGAAAGTTAAAGAAGAAGTCATGAGATTCTCGAAAGTGGACTTTATTGAAGTTGCACATTTATATCAATTGGACTACAAACATTGCCTCGGCTATGAAAAAAGACGGATGATTTCAAGTGTGTGTTGACTATCGCAACTTGAACAAAGTAAGCCCTAAAGAGGACTTCCCATTACCGCATATTGATGTCTTAGTTGATTGTGCAGTGAGATTCGAACTATGCTCCTTTATGAATGGATTCTTTAATTACAACCAAATCTAGATCAAGAAAGAGGATAAAATTAAGACATTGTTTATCACCCCATGGGGAACATTTTACTACAAAGTTATTCCCTTTGGCTTGAAGAACGGGGGGTAACATATCAAAGAGATATGGTTACACTATTCCATGACGTGATGCATAAGGAGATTGAAGTCTATGTCGATGACATGATTGCAAAGTAAAGACAAGGAGAAGACCATGTTGATGTTTTAAGAAAACTATTTAACCAATTGAGGAAATTCAAGCTGTGGCTTAACCCCACAAAATGCATTTGGGGCAAAAACTGGGAAGCTTCTTGGATTTATGGTTAGTAACAAAGGCATCGAAATAGATCCCTCTAAGGTAAAAGCCATATGCAAGATGAAACCTCCTTCTACTGTTAAGGAAGTCCAAAGTCTACTAGGAAGATTGAATTATGTTGCAATATTCATCTCCCAATTGTCAGAAACCACTAAACCATTCTTCAAGCTATTAAAGAAGAACACCAAGGTCAAGTGCGATAAAGAATGTTAGAAGTCATTTGAATAGCTTAAGTGATATTTTTCACAATCTCCTGTCCTCGTATCGCCTATCCAAGGCGTGTCTCAAATCTTATATCTCACCATTCACGAAGAGTCTTTAGGAGCCATGTTGGCACAAAAAAGACACAAGGATGGAATAGAACGTGCCATATACTACCTTAGTAAAAAGTTTACTACATTCGAGATCCGATATCCTGAAGTGGAAAAGACCTGTGTAGCCTTGATTTGGGTGTTACACTAACTGAGCCAATATACTCTTCACCACCACATCCTTCTAGTGACTGAGAATGACCCGATTAAATACCTTTTGGAGAAGTATGCATTGGTTGGAAGGCTCACTAAATGGCAAATATTACTCTATGAGTTTGATATCCAAAGCATGGCACAAAGTCTGTCAAAGAGTGAGCCATAACTGACATGTCAGCTAAAAATCCCGAGAAATCTAATGATTGGGATGAGATTGATGAACGGATTTATTTGGTCTCGCATGACAAGTGAATAATGTATTTTGATGGTGCTGTTAACCTTTCTAGTTTTGGCACTAGGGCAGTATTAATATCCCCAGAAGGTCAACATTATCCAATAACTGCAAAGTTAGTATTCCCTTGTACCAGCAATATTTTTGAATATGAAGCTTGCATCCCTAGTCTGCGGTTAGCCATCGATATAAAAGTTAGAATGCTTCAGGTTTATGGTGATTTCGCACTCATCATCCTCCAAACGGGAGGTGAATGGCAATCACGAGACGTAAAGTTGATTCCTTACCATAAATATCTCAAAGACTTGGCCAAGAAATTTGATGAAATCTCTTTTGATTTTCTACCGAGATCACAAAATCAATTTACCAATGCCTCGGCGACTTTATCTTTAATGTTGCAAGTAATCGATGGCTTGAGCGTTGATCCTTTGCAAATTGACGTCCTGAAGAAGCTTTCTTAATGCCTAATGATTGAAGAGGAACTTGATAGTCAACCCTGGTATTATGATATCATGAATTACCTTCGAGAAGGAAAATTTCCCCGAGGGAGTTAAGCCAATGATTGAAAATACCTTATGAAGTTGGAATCCAAATTCTTCCTCAGTGGAGGAGGCCTTTTTAAAAGGTCTTTCGATTCAGTTTTACTGAAGTGCATGGATGCACAAGAAACTGGACTCCTGATGAAAACGATACATGAAGGAGAGTGTGGCCCTCATATGAACGGTTATCTTCTAGCAAGAAAAATCATGAGGCTCGGTTATTACTAGTTGACAATGGAAGCCACTTGTATTCAATATATAAGGTGTTATTACAAATGCCAAGTCTATGGAAATAAAATCAATGCTCCTCCTAATGAACTACATCAAATGTTCAAATCCTAACCTTTTTTCAATGTGGGGCATCGACATTATCAGACTAATCAATCCTAAAGCATCGAATGGACACCGTTTTATCTTAGTGGTCATTGATTACTTCACCAAATGGATTGAAGCCACGTCACTACAAAGAGTGTGGTAAAGTTCATCCGTCGTGATATCATCGCTCAATATGGAGATCCTGAAGCAATCATCACAGACAATGGATCAAACCTGAACAATAAGGTGATGGATGAATTACTTGGAGAATTCCACATTCTCCATTTGAATTCTTCTTCTTACCACTCATAAATGAATGAAGCCATGGAAGCAGCAAATAAGAACATCAAGAAGATTTTAGCTAAAATGGCCAAAAATTATCGTGATTGGTGTGATCGGTTGCCATATGCTTTGCTTGCTTATCGAACTTCAATTCACACTTCAACTGGGGTAACACCATTTTCATTGGTTTATGGAATGGAGACTATGCTACCAGTGGAAGTGGAAATTCCTTCACTGATGGTACTTTCTCAAGTCAAGCTCTCTAAAACTGAATGGGTTCACTAAAGATTTGAACAACTCAATATGATTGATGAAAATAAGGTAAAAACGCTATGCCATGGACAAAGTTATCAAAAGAGAGTAGCTAGGTCATTCAATCGCAAGGTCAAGCCAAGACATTTTGAGATCAACAATCTCGTCTTGACAAAAGTCCTACCTATCATTCCAGATCCTCGTGGGAAGTTTACTCCGAACTACAAAGGTAATATATTGTAAAGAATGTACTACCTAGTGGGGCACTGATCCTTCTAGAAATGAATGGCCCAGAATTGCCCAGACTTGTAAATATTAATGCTGTCAAAAAGTATGATCCATATATAAAGTGAAAGGCCATTGAGTCACTTTTGGATTGAACCGAGCCACTTTAGGATATTTGCATAATGCATCTCATGCATACATGTCGCATCTACATGTTTGTCCATTTTGCAAGATCTCTAAAGAAGATTCTACCTATCCACAGGAGATCGATCTTAGAAATGCAAAACCTTTAAAAGTGATCATCTTCTTTAAAGCTTAGAAGTGACCCTATCCCTTAAAATGCCGAAAGAGTCAGTTAGAAATCTAGAAGTAAACCCCTTGTGCTGAGTGCTGAGCAAAGCTTGTTTTGTCTATAAATTTTATTCAACCTTGTTTCCAAGAGTTTCCCTAGTAGGGTCATGGGAACATGTCTTTTAAAAAAAAGTTAGGTAAATTTTCATTCCCTAGGGAGTTGAATTTAACCAAAGTGTGCTTTGAAAAACCCAACAATATTGTTAAATATACCAAGTAATAGTGCCCAAAATGATGAGAGGCAACCCTTTACCAAACATGTCCTTAAACACTCTTTGAGAGAATTGAGTGAAAAGAACCATGCCTTAGAGCATATGGTTCATTCAAAGTGAATACATGGTTTAAGATGATAAATGCATTTTTTTTTCTCAATCCCAAACACTATTGATATCCCTTGCAAGCTACTTTGACCTAAATATGAAGCATTTCTAAAATAACCCTGTCAAGAACAGCCCCACATTGGGGCAAAATAGGGGGCCTTGGTTGAAAATTATGGAGCGAAAGATCGAAAAAGATTTTATTGCTTTCACATGTATCAATCTTCTTGTGCTAGCTTCAGGTGATTTCTTATCGAAGCTTGAAGCATCCCAAAGTGACGAAGAGCATTCCGTTCACTACCTTAAACACAATTACCCTTTGCTTAGCCAATTTGAGTCTTATACAATTCCTTCATAACCTCGAGTGATGTTTGTCTCCCCACACTAGAGCAAAGCATGTGATTTACCAACAAAATTGAGAATGCTAGTCATGTTTATAAATACCACTCGAGAGTCCTACATACTCAAAAGAGAATGAAACTAGGGGGCATAAAAAAGCAATGTGCCTAATAAAAGTAAGGCCAATGCCCATGAAAAAATAAATGCAAAGAAAAGCATAATTAATGGTCATGCAAAAGATCATTTAGAAAAGCAAAAGAACAACTTTACAAAACATGTATTGCAAATAATGTTAGTAAAAAAAAGAGCGAAGCTCTCATGTCTCAAGAGAACTAGTCAAAAGGACTCTCGAGATAGGTTAAATTTCAAGAGTTAGACTTTTGAAAACTTGTGTGATGGTAATGATGCCAAGATACTCACTTACTTTTGACCCCTTGATATCTAAAAAATTTTCAAGCCCTTTTAAGCCTCACTCAAACCAATATTACAACCCTTATCCGAAGTCTCTTCCGATTGGGATGATTCAAGTTGAAATAAGAGTATCACACAGGAGCTACCGCTAGAAGAAGTGGAAGCAATCCTATCTTATCTTATCTTCAAGGTTCTTGACTTGTAAACCCGATGAAGATTCTGATTAAACATTCATTTCTTGGCCTCAAAGTGCATACCCTTTATGTAAGCCCATGAATAAGCCATCATTACAGTCCTTTCAAAAGACATTTTGAATGAATTATATTCGCTATGAACATTTCCGAAAGCCTTAGACATAAGTTGAGTGAGACCTCTCCAGTGAGATTTAAATAGTTTTCCCACATCAATGGTTGGGAATAAAAGCACTTCTTGAGAGCCAGTGTGAAAGATCTCTTTTGAATAGGCTATTTCCACTTGGTATATTTGATTTAACCCTTAGGTGATTAATCAAATTACATTTTGTTAAAATCCTCTCTGAAGGGATTTGACAATCGGTATCATTTTGTAAGATTGGCTTTTGAGCAATCCCCAAATCCTTTTTCAAAATACGTGTTCCCCTAGTGGTTTGCTTTTTGGTTATCCTAAACCATAACCCTTGTTTTTTGTTTTCTGTCACCCTAAACCATACCCCTCTCAACTTTAAGTTCTTGGTTGTCCTAAGAAACCTCAACTTCAGGTTCTAGGTTATCCTAAGAAACATTGGCTTTTAGTTCCAAGTTGTCCCAAGGAACCTCCGCTTGAGGTTTTTGGTTGTCTTCAGAAACCTCGATTTTAGGTTTCTAGTTGTTCTAAAAACCTTGACCTCAGGTTCCAGGTTTTCCTAAGAAACCTTGGCTTCAAGTTCCAAGTTATCCTAAGAAACCTTACCTTGAGGTTCCTGGTTGTCTTAAGAAACCTCGACTTCAGGTTCCAGGTTGTCCTCAAAAACCTCAATTTTAGGTTCCTAGTTGTCCTAAGAAACCTCAACTTCATGTTCCAGGTTGTCCTAAGAAATATGGGCTTCAAGTTCCAGGTTGTTCTAAGAAACCTCACCCTTAGGTTCCAAGTTGTCATTAGAAACCTCAACTTCAGGTTCCAGGTTGTCATAAGAAACCTCGGCTTCAAGTTCCAGGTTATCTTAAGAAACCTCACTTTTAGGTTCCACGTTGTTCTTAGAAACCTCGACTTTAAGTTTCATGTTTCCTTTTTCCTCAACAACATCATTTCCTTCATTCCATTCCATGAGAGAGATGGAGAGAAGAATTCCAAATATGAGTCCAGAATCTCCAATGAGTGAAGGTAAGTGTCCAGGTGCATCCCTAACCAAATGTCATTTTTTATTCCCAAAATGGAGTCGACTAAAAATTGCAGGTATCAATTTTGTCTTTGAGTGGAACCTCTTCAAACTCTCACTTAAAGAGGAGTAGCTGTTGACACCTAAGTTTTAGCCGATGCATCAATAAAAGGTAAAAATTGAGATTTAGGTTTCGATCCGACGAAGCCCCATTTCTCAACCAAAAAGTGTCATTTTTCATTTCTTTCTTTTGCATTGTCATTTTTCAGTAATTTCTAATTCATTTTCAAGAAAAACCCAAAAAGTCAAACAGTTAACTTTAGGGTAACTTTTTGGTCAACCCTTTGATCAAAAGTCAACCCTGGATCAAAAATTGACTTTTTACCCAAAAAGATTTCATTTAGCATTAATTTTACTTTTGTCAAATCAATTTCTCGAAAATTCAAAAATTTGACCAAAAAAATCAACATTTTAGGAAATTTGATCAAACCTTTAACCAAAAAAATTGAAAAAAAAAAAATGCACAAATACATTTATTTTAATATCAATTTGACTTTTGTGTTGAAAATTTCACAAAATTCGATTAAGAACCTTAATTTCTGAATATTTCAGTTCTAAATTTTAAATTGATCAAAAATCAAATTACTTGTATTCTAGTCATAATTAGATGTTCTTTCTTTGGCATTTGGTCTAGGGACTGTTTGAAATCTGCCTGTGCATCCAATTTCGCGATTTATTGAGTCAAAATGTGAATTGTCGGTTTGAATCCTAATTAAGGGACCGAAATCTATCTTTCATGACTTGTGAATGGACAACTATTTCTCACTTATTTCTGTAAGATAAGTCCAAATCCAAAATCAATTTTGGAAAATTCACACGAGAACTTATCAATTTGAAGGATTTTATCCTCTCAAGCATAAGAAAGTCAAGCGATTAAGCTTCAATCATGGTTATGGTTTAATTTTATAAATCTAGGTCCAATTTTAATATCAGGCTTGGAAGTTACCATCTTCCATGTGACAACTTATACACCACTTTTCACACTCAGTGTAAGTATATCACATTTCCAATCACATTGCTCGTAGGGAAATTACCAAAAAAACTCTTAAACCTATTACAATTATGCCAATTCAATACTGAACTTTGTTTTTTGGCTAATTGAGTGCTAAACCTTATGCAATTGTGTTAATTCAGTCATTCCGCCAAATATGCCCGACTGGTGCTCACGTGGACATTGGTCAGCACCAATGGAAAATATTTAAATATTATTTTACTTTTTTCGAATTTTTAATTAAATTATTAATCTTTTCTTTTTCCTTTTTTTTTTCTCTCTTTTTTGTTTTTTCTCTCCCTCCTCCTTCCAACAATCAACCAAGCCCAATTGAGGGCGACCTCATTCCACCGTCATCGAGCGAGGGCCGCCCAGTCACTAGCAAGGCAAGCCCTTGCTAGATCTAGCATCGGCAAGGGCTCGCCTCACCAGTGGCTAGGTAGCCCTCACCCGACAACAGTGAGGCGAGCCCTTGCCGAATTTAGGGGAGGGCGAGCTTGCCAATCCACTAGTGAGGCTTGCCCTCACTTAGATCCAATGAGGGCTTGGCTCGCCAATGGCTAGACGACCCTCATCTAGTGATGGTGAGGCAAGCTCGCCCTGAATTGAGCCTAGCCGACCGCCTTAGTCCAGTGACTAGCTCTCCCTGGTCAGCCGCTGGAAGGAGGAGGGAGGAGAGCAAAAAAGAAAAAGAGAGGAAAAACAGAAAATATTAAAAAATGAATTAAAAATTTGAGAAAAACATATTATTAAAATATTGTTAACCAGCGACGTCAACGCTAGCCGATCAAATTTGACCAAAAGGACCGGATTGGCACAATTGCAAACGATTTAGGATTCAATTGGAAAAAAAGTGTGGGACTAAATCGGCACAATTATAATAAGTTTATGACTTTTTTGGTAATTTTTCCATTGCTCGTGTGGCAAACAATGATCCTCATAGCATTCAAACCTTTTGCTTTATAATCCCTGACATATAAACCGTACCCTTCATGCGTACCACATAAAAGCTACAGCCATGGATCAGCTGACGGTTTCTATCATGGAAAACAATATGATTTGAGCATGAAATACATCACATCTGGCCGTGCACCTCGACTACTCTGCAAGTAGTCAACCACTTTTACAGCCAACTAAAACGACAAGGAAAATGAATATTCCAGATAACTATGCAATACATGTAAGACATAAAAATTCATATGCGGAAGCCAGGATCAATTGAAGACAAACCTCTAGCCATTGTTCTTGTTTGCGTTCGTCAGAAAAACCTGAAATCAAAGAAAATAGGAGACACTCTACTACCCAATTCACTCTCGTACTGATGGTGTATTCTGAATGAGAGAGTTTGAGTTAGACCTTGTCATCACCCGTGAGAAATGAACGTACGTTCCTATTTATACATCATCTCCCATCAAGAAGGGGGGTTGTCACGAAAGGGTACAAAGCGTGGAAAAACTTCATGTCGAACAGTCACAACTTTAAGAGAAAATTTGGGTCTAAAATGTGGGATCTCAAAAAATAAATAACATTCTCCCACTTGATCCCATCATTTTCATCATACGGATCATTGAACTAATTCCACGAAAACTTTATGCTTAAAGAAAAGAAACAGAACACATGGATCATGGCGACATGTCCTCTAAGAGTAAGTAATATCTTCCATGTATCACAATGCATCTTATTTCTTTAATGTCAGCCTATATGTGACAACATATCTTAATGAATAAACCTTATGTTTATTCTAGAACCAAGGATAAATGTTATTCTCATAAACAACAAAATGTGTACACAAAAATTGAGAATCAACATTACAACTGAATAAGAGTTTCATACAACAAAAATTGTTCATATGTCAACAAATCACATGATGGGACATATTCCCATACTAGTTACATGATCCTTATACTTCATTGGTGGCATGCCTTTAGTTAAAGGATCGACTATCATTAATTCAGTGCTAACGTGTTCAATGACCACTTTATTCTCCTTAACACGTTCCCTTATGGCTAAATACTTAATGTCGATATGTTTACTTCGACTGCCACTTTTGGCATTTTTAGCCATAAAAACTGCAGCTGAATTGTCACAATATATTCTTGACGGCCTAGAAATAGAATCAACAATTCTAAGCCCAGCAATGAAACGCTTCAACCATACACCATGCGAGGTAGCCTCAAAACAAGAAACGAACTCAGCCTCCATAGTGGAAGTAGCAGTCAAAGTCTGCTTGGCACTTCTCCATGACACGGCTCCGCCAGCTAACATGAAAATGTATCCAGATGTTGATTTTCGTGAATCAACACAACCCGCGAAGTCCGCATCCGAATAACCGATCACTTCCAAGTTGTCAGTCCGTCTATACATAAGCATATAGTCTTTGGTACCTTGAAGGTATCTCAACACTTTCTTTGCAGCTCTCCAAGTGGTCTAAACCTGGATTACTCGATATCTTCCCAACATTCCCACAGCAAAAGTGATGTCAGGTCGAGTGCAAACCTGAGTATACATCAAGCTTCCAACAGTAGAAGCATATGGAATGTTGTACATTTGTTCCCTTTCTAGATCATTCTTCGGGCATTGGTTCAAATTGAACCTGTCACCCTTCACGATGGATGCTATACTTGGTGAACAATCTTTCATCCGAAATCTCTCTAGGATCTTATTGATATAGGTTTCTTGAGATAATCCTAAAATTCCTCGAGATCTATCTCTATGGATCTTAATGCCAATGACATAAGATGCCTCACCCATATCCTTCATGTCAAAACTCTTAGAGAGAAATTGTTTCACCTCATGTAGCAACCCCTTATCATTGGTTGCAAGTAGTATATCATCTACATATAGCACAAGGAAACAAATTTTGCTCCCACTGACCTTCTGGTATATATATTGATCCATGACATTATCTATAAAACCAAATGAAGAGATGACATCATGAAACCTTAAGTACCATTGGCGGGATGCTTGTTTCAAGCCATATATAGATTTCTTAAGCTTGCACACCAAATGCTCACATTTACTAGAGGAAAATCCTTTAGGTTGTTTCATGTAAACCTCCTCCTCTAGTTCTCCATTGAGGAATGCCGTTTTCACATCCATCTGATGTAATTCCATATCAAAATGGGCAACCAATGCCAAAACAATACGAAGAGAATCTTTCTTAGATACAGGAGAAAAAGTCTCCATGTAATCGATTCCTTCCTTTTGAGTGAATCATTAGGCAACAAGTCTAGCTTTATATCTTTCAATATTACCCAATGAATCTTTCTTAGTTTTGAAGACCCATTTACATCCAATGGCTTTCGCACCATCAGGTAACTTAACCAAATCCCAGACTCTGTTAGATCCCATAGAACTCATCTCTTCCTTCATGGCATTGTACCACAGATTGGATTTATCATTATCCATGGCTTGTGAAAACGTTTCGGGATCATTCTCAGCTCCAATATTGTAGTCAGACTCTTGTAAATACATAATATAATCACTAGGAATAGCCGATTTCCTTATTCTAGCAGATCTTCTCAATGTTGGATCAACATTCTCTTGAGGAGCATGTTGCTCAGCTGGTTGTTCAACAGTTTCTGGTAATTGCTGAACAACTGGATCTACTGGATCAATATCAGCAGGTTGTGGAACTTCAACAATTAGTTGTTCAATAGCCGGTTGAACTGAAGGGGCATTATGAGCAACAACCAACCTTAAACTTGAGGTGGAAGGTTGAGTGTCTGAATGATCTTTCTTAGGATCAAGGTCCTTCGATCGATCGCTCCCACTAATCAAGTCATTTTCAAGAAATTTAGCATTTCTTGATTCCACAATCCTAGTGGTGTGAGATGGACAATAAAACCTGTATCCCTTAGACCTTTCAGCATATCCAATGAAATACCCACTTATGGTCCTTGTCCAACTTCTTTTCTTGTAGATTATAAACTCTCACTTCAGATGGGCATCCCCAAACGCGCACATGATGTAAACTCGGTTTCCAACCCTTAAATAACTCAAAAGGTGTCTTTGGGACAGCCTTGGTCGGAACTCGGTTTAATATGTACATGCCGTCTTAAGTGCTTCAGTCCATAAGAATTTAAGAAGTTTGGAACTGCTAAGCATACTACGCACTATGTCTAATAAGGTTCGATTTCTTCTTTCCGCTATGCCATTCTGGTCCGGAGAACCAGGCATAGTATATTGAGCAACTATCTCATGCTCTTGAAGAAATCTTGCAAATGGACCAGGTGCTTGTCCATCTTCAGTGTATCTACCATAGAATTCTCCACCCCTATCTGATCTCACGATCTTAATTTTCTTATTGCATTGTTTCTCTACTTTCGCCTTAAATACCTTAAAAGGCATCTAATGCTTCATATTTATTATGAATCAAGTAGAGATACATATAACGTGAGTAATCATCTATGAAGGAGATGAAGTATTTCTGATCACAAGAGTCCATATCCAAACTACAAATATCCGTGTGTATGATTTCTAATATTTGTGTACTCCTCTTGACACCTTTCTCTGTTTTGTTAGTCTGCTTTCCCTTTATGCAGTCCACACAAGTATCACAATCAGTAAAATCTAAAGTACCGAGGCTCCATCATTTACTAATCGCTTAATTCTTTATATGGAGATATGTCCCAATCTCCGATGCCACAACATAGAAGAATGTTCTTTCACAACACATCGTTTTATACCAGCTTTATCATGAACATGCATCGCATCATAATAGGCATTGTCTTGTAAATTAATTCGAAAAGACCATCGACAAAGTACCACTCCCGACAATTTCAAATTTAAATGATATACAGAAGTTTGAATCTGAAAAGTTAAAAGAGTATCCCAAAGGTACAAGTCTTGAAACTGAAATTAAGTTTCTAGAAAAACTAGGAACATAAAAGGTCTTTTCCAAATCTAAAACAAAACCACTATTAAGAACTAATCTATATGTCCCAATAGCTTCCACATGCAAACGCATCTTGTTTCCTGAATAGATGCTTTGTTCACTTCCCACTAGCTTCTTGTGGTTTTGAAAACCCTGCAAGGAATTCGAAATATGGATTGTAGATCCAAAATCAATCCACCAAGTGTTGTGACTTACATCAGTCATATTAGATTCATAACAAACACAAGAGATTGGATTACCTTTCTTTTCGAGCTAGGTCTTAAATTTGACACAATTCTTCCTTATATGCCCCTTCTGTCTACAGAATAAACACTTGGATTCTTTCTTAATGTCAGCTTGGGGAGGTATTTTACCTTTTCCCTTATGCTTACCATAGCCCTTATTCTTTTCTTGTGTTGCCAAATGAGCACTTTCTCCCAATTCCATAATCAGTCTTTCTTCCTCTTGTACACACATGGTCATGAGTTCATTAATTGACCATTTATTCTTATGTGTGTTATAAGAGATCTTGAAGGGTGCATACTGTTGTGGGAGAGTGTTCAAAATATAATACACAAGGAAGAATTCAGATATCTCAACCTCAAGGTTTTTAAGCTGAGCTGCAATGTTCCTCATTTGCATGATGTGCTCACACACACCTCTAACACTAGTGAGCTTCAATGATGAAAACCTCATAATCAGGGTCATGGCATGCACTTTCTCAGAACTCTCGAACTACGCATCTATGGCCTCTAATAAAGCCTTAGCATTACTATGCTAAGTAACTGAACCACGAATACTAGGAGATATCTTAGCTCTTATAAACATGGCACAAACGCGGTTGGACCGCTCCCATTGGTTATAAAGAGCTATCTCACTGGAGTGCTCGAATCGTAGGAGCAGGTGGTTCGTCTTTCCTTATAGCATAGTCAATGTCCATCCACCCCAATTGAAGAAGAACCGACTCCTTCCAAACTTTATAGTTCTCACCATTTAGTATAGGAACATCAAACTTAAATTCAGAGAAATTCACAGGTTGCGAAACTGCATATCAAATAATCATGCTTATGTCACAAAATTTGAGGCAAATATAAATAAATCATGTTTTACCAATGTAAACATGTCACAATATGAATCACATAACATAAAAACTACCTGTGGGCTAAGTTTTTAATTTAAATAGATTCATAATTACTTCATGAAGAAACTACCATATTATATGCCTTTTTCTTAATCCTTGTGGGTAAATTAAGAAAAATAATATGATATTTCATCCTAATTAATCATATTAATATAATGAAAATTCATGTGGGATAAAATTCATCATATTAATATAATTAATTACAATCAATGTCCATTTCTAAATATGATCCGGAGGCTTTTAATATATAATTTAATTAATTAAAGATGTTGTGGCCACTCCTAATTAATTAAATATATGGACCATTGGACATTTAATTTCATGCGCAAAATATTCATAAAAAAATGCATGAAATGACATAATAAATAAATACATCAAGGGCAGAACAGTAAATAAATAAATTGGCCAAGGGCAAGATTATAAAAATACGAAAAATTTGGGGCAAAAGTGTAAAAAAAAAGGAGCCGCGGTGGGAGAATGACAGGCGTGTGCCAAGCACGTGCGCGTGGATCCCACGCACGCAACGGTTGCCGCGCACGTGAGAGCGCGTGGCGCGTGGAATCCACGCACCTGCAACCGCACCGCACGCGTGGGCTCCACGCGCCTTCTTCCTCGCAAACAGAAGCGTTTTCTTCGCCACTTTTCGCCGTTCCGCCGCGGTTTCACAGGCCGTTTCTTCTCCGGCAGCCCATTTCAGACATAAATTAATAGTGGGTTTTGAAGAGAACGTCGGCACGACCACATGGGTACAAGTTTCAGCGAAAATGACGAAGAAATAAGCCCCAAATCATAAGAAAATTCCCAAAACACAAATCCTCAACCACCACGACTCCCGCTGCCCGATTAGCCTCCGGCGAACACTGATATGCCGAAATAACTCATGGCTAATATTCCTCATGGCGGTGCGAACGTATGGGTCCAAATTCGAAGGGTGGGTCGCCGGATTTTTCCTGGAACCGACGAATCTCTCTTGGCCTCAAAACTTCAAGTTACTGTTCATCCTTAGAAAATGGCCGAAATACACCGAAAACACACGAAAATATAACAAAACAAGGCAGAGGCTCTTAACACGCTATGATACCAAATGTAAGACAAAATAATTCATATGCGGAAGCCAGGATCAATTGAAGACAAACCTCCAGCCATTGTTCTTGTTTGCGTTCGTCAAAAAAACCTGAAATCAAAGAAAATAGGAGACACTCTACTACCCAATTCACTCTCGTACTGATGGTGTATTCTGAATGAGAGAGTTTGAGTTAGACCTTGTCATCACCCGTCAGAAATGAACGTACTTTCCTATTTATACATCGTCTCCCATCAAGACGGGGGGTTGTCACGAAAGGGTACGAAGCGTGGAAAAACTTCATGTCGAACAGTCGCAACTTTAAGAGAAAATTTGGGTCTAAAATGTGGGATCACAAAAAATAAATAACAATACAAGCCAATTCTTTTTTCTTTTCCTTTTTTGTGGCCAAATTCTTGATGACTCTCCATATAGACTCATGCCTTATGCACAAGCTCTTCCTTCTGTTCACTTGGAGTACTAAGGGTTGTTGTTGATGTTCAAGACCAAGATAGTGGTCAGACTCTTTTGCCCAAATCTTTATAGTGATCAAAGTTATAATTTAGATTGAATTGCATTATTATCTGCAGATATCCAAATTGAACAATTGGATTGGAAGAATTTTCCCACGACACCCACACGAATTTCTAGTTTTGTCTGTGTGTTTTGATTATTGTGTAGTATTTTCTGGATGGAGAGATGTGTGTTTGATCCCAAGCTAAGAGATCGTCGTTTTTTTTAATGCTCGAAGTTCGAATATTGCAGCGTATGTTAGCCTATGGAAGGCCCGTCCACGTTACGATCATGATCAACAACGAAATAGTAGCCAAGACTAGCCAAGAAGGTGATCACGTCCAGAATCAAACGTTTGGAATCAAATGCGATCACGCTCTTGGCTAGTCTTGGCTACTATTTCGTTGTTGATCATGATCGTAATGTGGACAGGCCTTCCATATGCTAATATACACTGCAAGATTCGAAATTTGAGCATTAAAAAAAAAAACGATAATCTCTTAGCTCGAGATCAAATACACATCTCTCCAACCATAAAATACTATACAATGATCAAAATACACAAACAAAACTAGCAATTCTTGTGAGTGCCTTGGAAAAATTCTTCCAATGCAACTGTTTAATTTGGATATCTGTAGATAATAATGCAATTCAATCTAAGTTGTAGCTTTGATCACTATAAAGATTCGGGCAAATGAATCTGACCACCATCTTTTGTCTTGAACATCAATAACGATCCTTAGTACTTCAACTGAAGAGAAGGAAGAGCTTGTGCACAAGTTTTGAGTCTATACTGGGAGTCATCAAGAATTTGGCCTAAGAAAAATAAAAAGAATAGGCTTGTATTGCACTGTTATCTGGAATATTCATTTACCTTTTCTTTTTAGTTGGCTGTAAAAGTGGATACCTTTCTCGACCACTTGCTGAGTGGTCGAGCTGCTTGGCTAAATGAGATGGATTTCATGCAATTCCTTTAGGGACTTGAGGACATAGGCCTAATAAACTTGATTGTGTGTTAAGTAACGAGGTTTCATGGCAGCGATGTTGATTTAGGTCACGACAGTTTGCTGACTTTGCTAGAGACTTGAGGACTTAAGCCTAATAAACTTGATTGTGTGCTAATTAGCAAGGTTTCATGGCAGTGCGGTCATGAAGGTGAGGTAAGTCCATTAACATAAGTTTTAAATGTTCTTGCAAATTGGGAGTTATAAGGGGTGAATTGTCTATTAACCTATTTGTTTTGCAGGCAGGTGTAGAAATATATGTTTATGTGAATGAAATTGAAGTGGCATTTGAATATCAATTGTTGTGCTTGCCTTTATATTTGCCTTAGCACTACACATTTGCACACATAACTCACGATCTAAAACCCCGATTGCGTTAGGAAGCCCATAGGAGGTGTCCAAAGATGAAACCCATGCGGGGAATAACCCATGATTATCCACTTGTTGTCCCGTTCATTTTGTATTAGTGATAAAGAGAACTATCCGACATAAGTACGAAGTGGCGAAAACTCTTTTGATCTTATTTGAATGGGAGCCTTTAGCCTTTAGATCCTGCCTTTTAGTGAATCTCACAAATTAGGATGCGATGTGTCTTTGTGGTTGCTACATTTTCATTTTCTCTTTCTTTTTTATCTTTTGAAGGCACTAGCGTTCTATTCCCCAATATAAATAATGTTCCTTTCATTTATGCAATGGATTTTCATTAGGTTTATTTTATTTCATGACAAATGGTGATTGATTAAAATGCCTATTAGGTCTAGATATAATGGGTTTCCCCGAGCTTCGTATAATCTCGACCCCAAAGGGGACATTGGTAGATATTTGTAGAAAAGAAGATTGGCTATCTTATTTTTCTCTTATATCGAGAGCCCCACAAGCCATTAGTGAAGGCTCTAGCCCATTTTTAAAATCCCAAGAGTTCAACATTCGTGTTTGGTCGTCACGAATTGACATCGACTTTAGAGGAACTAGAAATCATTTTGGGTAATGTTGCTTGATTTGGTCTTATCGACACTATTAATGGCTAACAATACAACCTACAGAGAATGTGAATAGGCTGGTTTTAAACTTTGACAATCTTTTGCGAATTTTAGCTAGTCACTAAATAAAGATCAGCTTAATGTAATGGTTGAGAAAAGACGTGAACTAACTGTGTGCAAATATATGTGAGCAAAACAAAACAGCAGAACAGAGAGAGTTATAGTGGTTCGGCTTTATCGACAAGCCTACGTCTACTCTTCAGACTAAAGCCTCACAACGGGCTGGATTCCACTAGTAATTTGCTTGAAAAATTACAATTGGCTTGCACTTATCCTTTACAGGATAGATATCATTATCAAGACTCAGTTGCAGCTTTTACTCTTGCACACTTAATCCTTTGCATAATTACTAAATAGCACGAATATCAAAATAGTACGATAGAGAGCTTATAGCTAAGCGACATTTAGCAGAAAGTGAGCTTCTTGATTTTTATGTCCCACACTCTCTTTGGCTTTCTAGGGTCTTCCCTTTTATATCCTTCTTCAATCTATCCATTGAAGATAAATTAGAGAAGTAGATATTCATCATTCTATTGAGCTGCTATTCATGGATGGTACTACCCATATAGTTTCTTTTCTTGAATCTCTGTAAACTAGCTAACAATGGCAATTGCTTTTGTCTTCTCCCTACAGTCTCTAACTGACCTACCAAATGACCTAGCTGTTCATGTTTTTTCTGGATTCAGCCACTATGCGAATCCAAGTCTTCAACGGCTACTTAGCTGACCAAACAAACATCATCAGATGTACTTGGTTATTACAGCACTATCGACTTGATCTTTACAGCTTCAACGTAAAATATCATCAACTGCTGATCTTTTAGGTTAACTAACACCGTTTGCTATAACCGGACATTTGTGAACTTCTTTCCAATGAATCACATCATGGATATTGCATAGTCCTTTGGTCCAAACATCTGCATACACCATAGTAAATAATATACTAAGGATAGTTTGCACATCATCTAAATCACTTGAAGATCTTTCTCTAATAATCTCCATTTTTTTTTTTTTTTTTGTATGATGACAAAACTATCTCATGTATGTGAAATAAAAATAGGTATATTAGATAGGATCTCCTCAAGATGTTTTGCAGTAAAGCTTGGAGACATGAACTTATATGATCTTTAACGAAATGGAACATTGTTGGACAAAGATCTTCTATCCAGAGTGTGTCATCAAGTATTTGGAGTTCAAAGTATAACAATTGACCCCTATTTCAATGATACACTCACACGCTCCCCTTGTTTTGAAGAGCAGTTCAATTATAGGCGACTTAGCATACTTAGTAAAATTTGTCATGAACGAACAAGCAAATAATTATCTTAAGTTATCATGAGCAAAACATTATGAGTAGATGGTAGCAAATGCAAACACTATGAGGAGCAAATATTATGAGCAGATATTAGCATATTTGCAAATATTATCGGGAGCAAATATTATGAGTAGATACTAGCATATTTGCAAACATTATTAGGAACAAATATTATGAGCATATACTAGCATATTTGCAAATTTTTCATATCAAGTTACTCTCTCCCTTTTTGTCATCAAGCAAAAAGACACGAAAAAGAGTAGCTTCATTGATGTTATCGATAAGTTGCTAAAGGATATTGGACCTAAGCAGCAAACGACTTAGACCTAAGCAACAAAAAGCAAAATAAGAGCACATAGAGTGTTGAACATGTTTAGGTGCAAGGGCGTTTGCGTTGCTACAACGAAGTAGGCGGTTACAGTTCGGCGGTCTTTAGGTCTGGTCTTACAAGGTTGTAGCAATTCAAGCTAAGAAGAGTGCACTCAATCTTCACCGTATATTGAGTTGAAGATAGGAGAGTGGTCTTGATTTCCCGAACATCTACTTGAAGTTGATTAAGGTTGGCAGGAGAGGAAGAGATGTCCACAGCAGGTGATGATGATCTTTCTGCCCTAGGTGGACGAGGGGCCTTGAGTGGTGTCGGTGCCTTAGCATGCTTTCTCTTTTCTGGTTCGGTCAATTCAGCGAGTCTCTCTTGGAACTTTGTCACAGCTCTGTCATTATCTCCATGACTAATGGGGACAACTTCTTCTTTGGTTAACCCATCCTCCCGGTGTCATTCTCAGCATCATTTTGTCTAGGTTTTCTTCCCGATCTCAACATTTTGCATGAGAAGTGGTGCAGCATCAGAGAAATCAATCTTGAAATGCTTAAAATTTTGTGTGACCAGAGTAACATAAGGAAGTTTTCCTGTCTTTCTCTTCGCCATGCAATACATGTGGATGAAGATCATGTGGGGGAAGGAAAAATCATCGAATTTGTTAAGAATGGCGCAAATAACTTTTACCTCATAACAAGAGAAGTCGTTCATAGAAAATGTTTTTGGACGAAGGCATAGTCTGAATCTTTTGAACAAAATTCATTCTGAGAAGTAGAAGGCTCGCTGATATAATTTCTCTAAAACTTTGAGAACAATTTGGAGTTTACAAGACAAAGTTGTAGGCCTCATCAAGCTTTATTGGAATCTTTTTGGAAACATTGTATTCAATGTGGATGATTTGAGCAAGTTCATCCAATATCATATTATAGTTCTTGAATTTGCTATCAAACAGATGTTAGGATATTCTTCATCACTTTTTTTGCACTTCGTATCACTTCAGGTTTCAGCCTTTAGTGCTTTCTTACCTTTCTCAAACTTTTTTTTGTCTTTTTCTTCAGTAGAGGGCAATTCTACTTGATGTGTCCTCTCTTCTTGCATTCAAAGTAGATCACATCCTTGTTATCTACTCTTTCACTGAAGTTCTTCTTTTGTTCAGACAATCTAAAAGGTTTTTCCCATTTTAATTTTCTTTCTTTCCTAGCCATCTTGCGAAATTTCTTCATCATGAGAGCCATTTCCTTGTCATCTTCTTCATCATCCTCAGAATCTATATTATCAGAATTATAGTTAGATTTCAATGCAATCATTTTCTTACCTCTAGATTCTCCTTCCTCATTCAATCGTTCCACTTCATATGATTGAAGTGTTCCCACGAGTTCGTCTATGAAAAGTGGTGAGATACCTTAAGTTTCCCAAATGGATGTTTTGATATTGTTCCATTCCTTTGATAAATCAAGAAAGATTTTGTTCACTTTCATGGAATCTGGTAATGGTTGTCCTTGTTGTGCCAGGCCATTGACGATGTCAATGAATCTACTGAACATATCAGTCGCTGATTCATCTATCTTCATTTTTAAAGATTCATACTACCCGAGCAAAATGTTTATCTTAGTCTCCTTGACTCGGTCAGTTCCCTCGCACATTACGTGCAACCTCTCCCAAATTTCCTCAATAGATTCACATGAGGATATGCAATCATATTCAGTAGGAGATAAAGCATAATATAAAGAATAAACTGCTTTAGCATCTAAAACTTCTCTCTTGGATGCTTATGTCTCAGACATGGTTTCGACTTTCGGCTTTTTGTTGTCCATGTCCTTTTTGGAGGAAGAGGCTTCAAGCTTAACACCCTTCAAAACTACATCCCACTCCAAGAGATCTTTGGATCTAATGAATGCTTTCATCTTATTCTTCCAGATGTTGTAGTCCTGTCCATCAAAGTATAGAGGCCTTCTGTCACTCTGTCCTTCCATAAGTCCTAGTGCAAAAATGCTAGCCATTGAAAGATCATTAACTCAGAAGTAATGAAGCACTTCAATAAAGATTAACCAATCTTCGATACCAATTGTTAGGGCTAGATGGATCCCCTAGAGTGGTGTGAATAGGTGATGGTACTATATAAAATAAATTTAAAACGTTATTGCAATAGAGCAATGTTTGCCAATAAACTGTGTTGTGATCAGATCTTACCAATGTGCAAATTACTATTACAAAATATAAATAGAATTTTAGGGATAAAGAAAATTGCACACAACAAAGTTATAGTGGTTCGGCTTTAACAAGCTTAAATCCACTCTCTCGTGCTGACAACCGATTGGCTAGATTCCACTAGAATGAATCTATCAAAGGTTACAAGATCTAAGTAATAAATACTCAAGCTCGTGTGAACAGTTCCTCACACTCTCAACCTCTAAAAAATTACTCAGTATAGCTCATTAAAAATGAATGTATATGATTGAAGATCACTTGGAACTTAGGAATTATAAACTTCGAAATTTCAGTTTTCTTGTTTCCTTTTAGCATCTCGACCTTCTTTTATAATCCTCACTGTCCAAACTGATTGTTTGACATAACTTTAGAGGATTGCTAATCAAATCTAACCGTTGGACTTGAAAGTTAGCAGAAGATCTGATTGCTTCAAAGTTGCCGAGATTGAAGTCTCTGATTAATTCTGTTGTCCATACAGTAGGAGTTTTCATAAGAAGAATGCTTTACTTGGAAAGAATATTTCGTCTCTCGTAGATTGATTTATCCAAGTCTTGCTATATTCCACCTTGAAAGATTTGATTTGATATACTTTCCTTCTTGGATATATCTCATAATTTTAACAAGGAAACCACCAAATTATTGGCCGTTGCACAATATTACTTTCCCAATCACTATCCCCAAGTATTGAATATCATACCATAAGAATCAAAGAACAATTAAAGAAAGTTTTGTTAATCATCAAAACTAATAAGGGAATTTTCCTCAACAACGTGTGGCAGGCAAAGGAGAAGAGGTGCCCAGAGATGAATAAGGAAATAGGAAAGGTAAAAAACAAAGGTAAGGAAAAACCATCTCAGAGGTCACTTGGATCGTCTAGACGGTGGGTAGGGAGTAATGGAGGCGGCAGCCGTGGCCATGGCAGTGAGTCTATGTGTGATAGCCCAAGGAAGGGGAGGGGTTCTCTCTAGTCTCACATCGCTTAGGGGGGAGTCCTAGGCTAGTTTATAAGGCTTTGGGTCCCTTTAATCTGTGTAACGCGTTTTAAAGCCGTGATGACTCAGTGTCCAAAGCGGACAATATTACATAGTGGAGCCCCGGTTGTTACAAATGGTATCAAAGCCAACTCCCGACAGCGTGTGAGAGCCACAGCGAGAACGCTACGCCCTTAAGGGGTAGAGAGTGTGATAGCCCAAGGAAGGGGAGGGGTCCTCTCTAGTCCCACATCGCTTAGGGAAGAGTCCTGGGCTAGTTTATAAGGCTTGGGGTCCCTTTAACCTGTGTAATGCGTTTTAAAGCCATGCGAACTCAGTGTCCAAAGCGAACAATATTATACAGTGGGGCCTGGGTCATTACACTATGCGTTGGGTCAAAAGGAGAGAGAGAGAGAGAGAGAGAGAGAGAGAGAGAGAGAGAGAGGGAAGCTAACTGTTTGGTTGGTATATGAGTTTTCACTGATGGAGGTGAACTTAAAATTTAAATTCATTCCAGAACTTTAGGTTCCCAATTCTTTATGTATTGACAAAGAATACCCACTACCAACATTAAGCGAATGAATTTCCTGCGGCAATAATACTATAAATGGCAATTACATCAACCCCTCTACAAAATAAAAATAAATGCTGCAATAAGGTACTTAATAAGGTGGTAAACATTAGTTAAGAGTTGATCTTGTCCCCAAGAAGCATCATTCTTCAATAACCAAACAGATGCTACGAATACTAGCGACTTGAGGTCATCATTTTCATTGTCCCACTTTACATTATTGTAAGAAACGATGACTTCACAAATAATATAATCAGGCAACATCTCTATCTCTGACTAGGAAATGAATTTCAGAATCTCCGAATCTTGTTTAAGAAGAATCATCTCATCTTTGCCAACGGTTATCCATGCATCGATTCCTCCGCTCTCTTCATCGTCGATAAGAAAAATCGATTCAAAATTCGACGGTGTGTTGCTCACGAGAACCGGTCTTCCCCACCCGAAGTCATTCTCTTATAGCCCCAACCGGCACCAGCTACTAAAACCAAACCGACAATCTTCGCCTCTGGCCACAATTTTGACAAACTCGGCTAGAGAATCGCCCACCATCGAGCATAACTCCTCCCCGTCTACTACTGTTGTGTACTTTGTTTTGGCATCCGCTATCATATCGCGCATTACATTCACCATTCCGTTGAACTCCAACTCAATTTTTCCGGCCGTTGGTTGACCAGATCGCGCCCACACGATGGCGAAAATATCGCCACAAGAATTCGCGGGTATCGCCAGATTGATCTTCTCACGCAAGTTAACTGGCATACAAACTAAGAAAGTCCTTTGTTCGCCATGTTTATTTCGGCAAATATTGACGAAAGCCCTACCTATTAGTGCCGAAACAACCTCCACCCTTGAAGGCTGGGAATCGTTGGCCATCGAGTCCTTTGCATTGTCCCTAGCTAAGGCTTTCAGCTTCGATAAAGCATCAGCGTTGAACCTCAACCTGCTCATGATGAGTTCCTTGTTGCCAATATGTCGTGGACTCAAAATCGGAACCGCCAACTCTTTTACTGGGAATAGAGATGACAACTCGAAACTAGGACAGACCATGGCGTCTGCATTACCTCGGCAAGCGGTAGCCCACGAATTGATGAACATGGCCATGGTGTACATGTCGCCGATCTTGTGTGTAAAGCGCATGCTAGTCACTAATCCGCCACACTCGAACGTATTCACTTGGATCACAATTAACGGATTGCCAGCTACATCGATCGGGTACTTCGACAAACGTTGGAGCAAATCAATGTCGGGGTCTCCATGGAGAAGCTTATCAATCTGGCCATCCACTTTGGCGTGGATAAACTCAACTCCAAGGTCGTTACAGTCAATAAAACAACCATCATCCTCAATATATCTCCCTGCCATAGGATAAAAGAGTGTTAGGGTTTCAAAAAGTGACTCCTCCATTTGGAGAAGCCTTTGAGAAATATCAACTCCTGGGTTCTCAGCATTATCTCTATAGTAGAACATAACGCCAATGTAAATTGGCATTTGAAGCTGATCCAGTGATGTTAACTTCAATTTTTGCCAGTTGTTCGGCGTCGGCACCGATGGTTTGACCAACTTCTTCCATTGCACTTCCAGCTTCATGCTTGTATTGCTACCAAGATATCTAGTCAAACAAGGATGGTGAATATGGTTGCATGCAAGATCTGTCCAGTGCAATGCTCGTTTTATAGAGCGTTCCAAGACGATATTTGAGTCCTGGAATATGCATCCTAAGACTGCGTGCAATGGACCCGTCACATGTCCATTTTCTATCTTCCATATCAAGATTTTTTTTTTTTTAAAGATAAATTCAAGTGATGGGAGGAACGACCGTATATATTGTAAGGAAACGATGACGTGACGGTACCGTAAGTTTTTCATATGGAACGGTGGCTTCTCCACCTTTAGATCTTAGCTTGGATGATATGAATAGATTTCTTTCTTAAAAAGTACTCTCTCAATATGTGCCATGCAATTGGCCTGTTACATGTCCATTTCCCATCTCCCACATCGAGATTCTTTTTTCTTTTTCTTTTTTAAGACCGATTCAATTGATGTTAACTTCAATTTTTGCCGGTTGTTCGGCGTCGGCACCAATGGTTTGACCAACTTCTTCCATTGCACTTCCAGCTTCATGCTTGTATTGCTTCTCAAGATATCTAGTCAAACAAAGATGGTGAATACGGTTGCATGCAAGATCTGTCCAGTGCAATGCTTGTTTTGTAGAGCATTCCGAGACGATATTTAAGTCCTGGAATATGCATCTTAAGACTGCGTGCAATGGACCCGTCACATGTCCATTTCCTATCTTCCATATCGAGATTATTTTTTTAAGACAGATTCAAGTAATGGGAGGAACGACCGTATATATTGTAAAGAAACAATGATGTGACAGTACTGTAAGTTTTCAATATGGAACGATGGCTTCTCCACCTTTAGATCTCAGCTTGGATGATATGAATAGATTTCTTTCTTAAAAAGTAATCTCTCAATATGTGCCGTGCAATGGGCCTGTTACATGTCCATTTTCCATCTCCCACATCGAGATTCTTTTTCTTTTTTTTTCAAGACCAATTCAAGTATTGGGAGAAACGATCGCATATATTATAGGGAAATGATGATGTGACGGTACAATAAGTTTTTCACATTCCATTATGGCTTCTTCACCTTTAGATCTCCAGCTTGGATGAAATGAGTAAATTGCTTCTTAAAATGTACTCTTTCAACATGTGCTATGAATTGCACCGTTAGTTAACAGCACTATTAGGCTGGCAATACTCTATTATATCCATTTAAGAAACATGGAATACTAAATACCTTATAGACCTCTCATAATTTTTTGGCCACGTGCACCTCGCCTGTTTCACCTTCTTATAATATACATGCATTGTTAATTTCCAAATGTTTATGGATATGAGAGATTTTCATATTATATAATATTGTTAGAGATAATATGAGATATTAGGAATAATATTTTATAAAATAGCTAATGACCTTATTATATTATATTATTAACTTTCCTGTACGGATTGTTCTGATATAAATACTTTTGATTCGAACAATCGACAAGTCAATTAATTAGAGATATAGTCTTTTTTTTTAATTCATTATCTCTCCTCTCTTAAAGTTCTTAAATTATTTACAGCAGCATATTCTAAATTTAAGGATAAAAACATCTTAAATTTACTTTCTCTAATTCGTTGACAAATGAAAAATCAAATAAACGGTTGAAATTCGGTCACGTCACTCGTTTATTAAGCTCACTTTAGTAAAATTTACGTACACAACCACCAAGCCCCGATTGGCGTAATGTGCAGTGGACGGAGGAGAAGGGGTGCTTGGAGAAGAACGAGGAAATGGGGGGAAAGAACTAAAAGGCAAAGGAAGAAAAAATAAGAGAAATGATTTGGTAACAGTTTTTAATCTATTATGAAAATAATAGTTTATTTTGAATCACAAAAACCAAATAATAATAGGGTGTTATGACCACACAATCTCCTCAAAAAGTTTCAAAAATTGATGCTTGAAATTTAAGGGTCAAGCTACATCTAAAAGATGACATTGCTTTCATTCAACAATCCCATTTTGCTAAGGAGTCTAGGTGCAAGAACTCTCGTGAAGAATGCCAAGAGAAGAGACAAATGACTTACAGTCAATAATGAAAAACTCGTGTCCATTGCCTATACAAATGCGTTGTGTAGATTTGTCTAACTGATTCTTTATTAGGGTGAAAAAATTCAATCAAATGGGAAAAAGTTTGGCTCTTTTTTTGCGTGAAGAAAACCCATGTGGCACGAGTATAATTATCCACAATGGTGAGAAAGAAACAAACTCCATTGTGATGTGGAGTATGATAGAGACCCCATATATCAACATGCATTAATAAAAAAACATTAGCAGCTTGAGATTTACTAATTGGGAATGATATTTGTGACTATTTTGCCACAGGACAAATGGGACATTTGGAGTGAGGAAAACAAGCACCATGACCCAAACGCTGATGGAAAAGAAAGATTTTATTGTCAATAGTGGGATTACATGAAACACCCTTATTTCATGAAATGGAAGATAAATCGAAATCCTTGGAAAATTGGTTCAAAAGTACAGCCCTTGTGTAATACTACCCAAGCCCATCAATTTATCAGTCGACAGGTCTTGAAAAAAGCAATTTTGGGAATTGAATATGGCACGACAAGAATTTTCCTTGCAAGCTTTGGAAATAGATATAAGTTTGAACTCAAATTTAGGAATATAAATGACAATTATGAGAATAATCTTGGGATTAAGACAAATAGTGCCAATTTTGGTGACACAAGTGACATTTGTCTGGAAGACATAATGACATGGGAGCATGGAATTTGGTGTCAATTCAAGAGAAAAACTTCTCATTGCAAATTATGTGGTCACAAAACCTCAATCAATCTGTCGCGACCAATTTTTTTCGGGTGTGAACCACCTATGGTTTGGCTAATGGATTGTTAAGCCTAGACTTAACTCGGGCTCTCCCAAGCCTATACCAAATACGCGACTTTCGGTTTAAGTTCTTAACATGCAAAAAAAAATTAATTAGGAGTCGCCACTAATCTATTTTTGGTGGGGTCAATTAGAAATCCAAGTAAAGTAACGGGAGATTCACTTTACTTCTACGAACCAGAGATTTATGAGTTTGGGGACTTGATTACGCTAGGTTTCACTAACGCCCTTTCGGTACCTTTCTTTTTATTTTGAAAAATGTTTGGCAAGCAGTTTGGATTGATTTTAAATTTATTTCCCTAACATGTGAGGTGTTCATGCAGGTGCGCAAACCACCAATTTAACACCCAAGAAAGTAATTAAATAATATAGAACTTACCTCAAAGCAACGAAAGCATCTGCAATGTTAAATTAAAATCCACATCAACAACCCTAGATATGGTTTCTAATTAACACGCAATTTTTATTTTGTTTTCACTTAATTAATGAAAATCATGCAATATGCAATGCAATGCAATATTAATTAAATGACCTATTTCTAATGACATGTAATTTCTAATTAAATGGGCCTAGCAAAAAAATACTAAATGACATGCATCTCAATGAATCTAACCCTAATGACGTGTATATGACAATCTTTTTCCTAGAAGAATGCATTTTATGCTAAATAATAAAACTAATTTAACCTATGACATTTTTTTGTATTTTTCATGAAATTCGAAATTTAATGAAATTTGAAAATTACCTAATTAGATTAAGATCCTATTTAATTTATATTAGGAATTAGGTTGAGCCAAATCCTAATTTAAACTAGAATCTTATCTTAATCAAGTAATCTCTAACCTAAAATGCAATCTATGTAAAAAGATCTATTTAAATAAAATTTAAACATGCAAACAATCTAATATGCAATGACGTGCCAATGATGCCCTAATTTTACATGACATATGCATAATGACTTTTTTGTGTTTTTCCTTTTTTTTCCTTTTTTTTTTATTTTCGAAATTAATAATTGCCAAATAATTAAACATGCAATCCAAGTTAAAAAATGAATTAGCAACCTAAATTAATTGATTTGATTTTTTTTATTTTTTTAAAAATTCGAAATAAAATACCTATTATGAACGTGCAAACCCTAAAACTACATTTTTTGATTTTTCTTAAAGAAAGCTAATTTAAGTAACACCACAGCAAATCAAGCCATATTGATACCCAAATCGACGAACCATATCTCGAGCATGAGATCGGGTTGGCCAATTTCACATAAATCACGAATCGAATCTCGAGCGGGAGATCGGATTGGCAATTTTTTAAAGTAATTGCGAGTCGGATTTCGAGCGTGAAATCGAACCGTCAATCATATGTACGTTGCGAAATTGGGAAGATTTCCCAATTTAAAAGGCTAATTGATATTTTGTGGATATGATGGTATCATTTAAAGATTCAAACGAAATAGCGATTTCACAAATTAGGCAATACAAATATATGAAGATCAATTATTACCTAAATTGCAATATCGCTCGGATACCGCTTCCAAATTTGAATGACGGACGGCTCGCAAGGAATGACCGGGGATAGCTCGTGGGCGAGGCTCGGCACTGCAGATGGGTCTCGGGTCTGAAGTGGGTGTTACTTTTTTATCGTCGGAGAGAGAGAACTGCCAATGTAGGATCTGGATTGTGGCGACGGATGTGCAACTGAAATCTCCAATTTCCCCTTCCTTTTTGTTGACTCTTTCTTTGGAATTTTCTGGTCTAGATCACGTGGCCATGAATTTCAGTAAATGCTCCTTATTTTGGCCAACAGGTCGTGATAATGGAGCAAAATTCGCCTCTTGGTCTCACATGATGGCTCGATGGTTTCTCGGCCAATAAAGATTCCCAACCAATGGATCAACGTTGTGGTAATCGACCAAGGAAAGGCTGCGGTGGTAGCCCTGGTAGTGTGCCCTGAGTAACGGTCGGCTAGGTTAGCTTCTCGGAACAGCAAGAAATCACGGGAGCCCTGCAAAAAAATAGAAACTTTGCTGTCCTATTTCAATGAGGACACAGCTCGGCTCACAGTGCGCTTGGCTTCTTGTCGCTCGTGGTGCCCGGGCCAGCACGGAGAGGGAGGTGTATGTTCTACAGCAAAATTTAACCGGATCCGTGAGGGAGACTGAAACGCGGGCGTCGTCGTCGATGGACCTGGAGAGAAAAGGAAAACACGCTAGGCTTCTCTTAAATGTTAGAATTTAGTAGCTCGCTCAGGCTAGGATGAACAGCAAGGCGTGGCGTCGGTGTTGTCGAGGCAGCGACAGGAAAAGATCAGCTCGTAGTGGTGCGGCGGACGCACGTCTCGTGTCTCCGGGGGCAACAACAGCAACCTCTAAGCGTATCTCACATTTTTCTCTGTGTGTTGTGCTGGCTTTGAAATAGAGAAGCCCTTTTTGCGAATGTTCTCCTGGCGTCTGCGAGAGAGGTGGAGCCGTGTGTTCAATGTCTGTGGCCTCCTTTAAAACCCTATTTTATAGGTCAAGGATTAGGGTTTCAATTTCCTTTTCAAATCAACATCCGCGAAGATTTCTTTTTCGCACGCAATATCACTTTTCTTTTATTTTCCGCATCTTCTGATTTTATCACCTAAATATTAGATTGTAACCCGATTTTCTTAAATTCCAAAAATCCACCGTAATATTATTTCAAATCTCCATTTAGGTAATTCTTGTCATTAAAAGAAAATGGGCTCGGGCCAATTTACTTGTTTCGTGGGCTTAGTCCGACCTGCCAAATTAAAGCTTAGAACTACTAAATCAAACACATTTGTCACCGACCCAATGTAAATGCAAATTAAGAAATAAATGCACCTAAAACTATATGCTATGCAATTAACTATTTTTTCAGGAATAAAATTAACCACTAATTTTTTAATGCAATAAATGACTAAATGGGCCGCCAAAATTTAGGTGTCAACACAATCATTTATGCATCAATTGAAATAGAGTCTATCTCGCATAAAGAGGTACATAAGAAACTAGTAGTCCTGTCCATATTGCTTAATTGACTGAGGGCCTTCATGATATTTTGATACTAGTCATGGGTAAATGTCTGATTTACCCTTCCAATATTTTGTCCAAACACCTAATAAATGGATAATCCTTTGCCTTTTTTTTTCTTTATCATTGGGTTTACCATGCAATTTTCAGCATGTATCAATAGTATGGTGTGGGCATTTGTAATATTTACAAAATTTACCTTTTGTTTTAAAATTTTGTCCTCCCCTTTTCTGAGATGATGTGGCAGCCTATGAGCCATAGAATGTCTTGTGCAATGATGCTAACGTGGTAGCATGTGGACCACCCAATTCGATCCCTCATATGTATGGATAAGAGCCGTCAAATCTCAGTTTTTGATCTAGATCCAAGGCTGCTTCTTCCTCCTAGCAAAACCCTAGCACCATACGAGGGGTACTCACGGTTATGGCTATTCGCTACTAAGAGCTCACCAGAGCAACAAGCATCACGCCCTCATCCACCAGCACGTACTCGATCGTTGCAGGCACTGGCTCCCCTCTTGGATGGCAAGTTGGAAGATTCGGCCAAGTAGTGGAACAAAATCCATGTCGAGAATTAGCAACCTAAAATTCGAGTAAGTCTCATTTAGAATCAACAGAAAATGAGTCGTTAATAGAGTCGGGAGTTGGTTAAAGCAAGGTTGTCTCGGGTCCTTCCAATTATTCCCTTAGCCACCTCAAGCTCGTTCCATAGAGCCGGGAGTCGATTAAAGCAAGCGGTAACTGGGAAGTTCCTTGCTTCAACTCCGACAAGGCCTAAGTGGGGCGAAAAAATCTTCACTCGATATAACTTCCCATACATCTCATGGATGTTGTCCCACATCACCTTAGAGTCTTCGGTCGATGGGAACCCAGTCATGACCTCGGGAGCCATATAGTTCCTTATCCTTGTGTGAACAAGTTGGTTGCATTTATGCCAATGTCGTTGCAACCAATCGTTAGTTGGAAAGGGGACAGCTTCGTCAAGGAAGCCATCCTTATCCTTCATGACCAAGGCTCGCCGAAAGTCACAAGCCCAGGTCGTGTAGTTATTCAGTTCTATGAACTATAAACTGATGAGCCAAAGCTCTGGTTCATTGACCAGCGATGTGTAGAGGGGTCGTCAAGGTCTAAGCGGCCGCCGCTACCTAGAATCAATCGCATAGGCTAGAAAACCGGGTTGGAAAATCGAGTAGGGTTGCATCCCGAGACCCGATTGAGTGGATTTGGGTTTGTGATCCTGAGCCGTCCAGCCCAGTCTTCCTTCTTCTCCAAATAGACCTTGGTGTGCCAATGTCTAACTTAGTCCGGCGGCCCATTGTCCTTGAACTGGAAACCAGTGGACCGATGGCCATTGGGCTAGGCTGGAAGTTTGAATTGGAGTTGGGACAAGCTCAGCAAGGTGTTGAGCGGAGGGTTCTTCTTCAATCGGATCGACTTGGTCCGAATCTTTGATTCTTTGACATGGCATCTATAATGAATTCCTACCGGGTGCTGGTTTGTTTTGCAGAATAGAAATCGCAACAACAAAACCGGAAACAAGACGGAGGCAATTCCAAAAATGAAAAAGCTGGGGCAGGAAAGAGAGTTCTGATACAATGACAGAAAACAATAATTTGAGGAATTTTCTCTGTATCTTTTATTCATGTATAAGGAGGTATATCTAATACAAGAGTATACAATACAATAAATAATATGCGTGATACTATTTTCCTATTTGAACAGACTGAATCAATTGACATATCAATCTAATATTAGTATAATCATCTGCGGAACCAAATCATATCTTCAAGACACACCAAATTGTATCTTCAACATATTCTTTTGAAACGGTCAATTAGTTTGACATCATATTTTCATCAGCATATCGAATTAATATCGTGAACGTGGGGTTTTTTAATGAGGATTTTTCAGTCACTTGATTTAATCAAGTAGCGATCATTGATCATATAACTAAAGGGAAAAGTTTAGCTGACCGTCACTCTGTCAATGACGGAGTAACGGTCAGCTAAGCCGCACTCTTAATTAAATCGTTGGGGTGATAATTCCATCTATTCATTTTTCAGGCACTCGTTTGGTATTGCTCCTCACATCAAACGCAAAAGTGAAGGCCAAGTCCTTTACAAGCCCTAAGAAAGGAAGGCCAAGAAGCGTTACACGGCCGATCTAGCTAAACGGCCGCTCACCATAGTGTCATTGCAGGAAAAGGGCACTGAACTATCTCACCACACCATCAAGTATGATAGTCCCGATTGTTAGAAAAGTCTCACGTCAAGGAATTAGTGTTGTGTAAAGTAGTTGATATGTCCTAATTAGGTCATAATTTATTCACTTAAACTTTAGAGTAAGGGTGAATTCAACTAACAGGCTTGGGACTCTAGGTTTTGGACTCCAGGTTTTGTTGGGTGTTCTTTCCACCAAGTGATATCATAGTCAATGATTGACTGGTGAACCGAAACGAGTTTTCATCTAAGCTCATGGATTTAAATGATAGGTGGAAGTTGGTCTAATTCTTTGTTTCATTTCCTTTTTCTTTTATGTTATTATTGTTTTAGAATTTATGTTACTATTAGACAAGAATATGTAATATAACATGTAGTCCATTTCTGTGTTATCTTGAATGTTCGATGTGTTTAATAATTAAAAGTGGTATAAATTTTATTAAATAAAAAATAGAGAATAATACATAGTAGTACATGGTACTCTAGAACTAGTAGAACTGACAAGTTCCAGATTTTAGGGCAATTCCAAGAATATATAGGTTAGGTTCTAGATTCCAAAATATTGGAACTCGGTAATTATAAAAATATTGATGTTCTGAAAAAATTCCAAACTAATACACATGTAACAAATTTACCACTAGCTAATTTTAAACCCCAAACCGATATAGTTGTGACAAATTTACCCTCTATTAGTTTTCGTTAAATTTTATTGTAAAATTAATAAGTTAAATGACGTGTGACGGTTAGTGTATACTTGGTTTGTGATTTTACTCTCCGTTTGTTACAATTATACGATTTTTCTAATTTTTTGTGGTATTAATCTAATTTAACAGAGGGTAAATTTGTCACAAGCAAAACCGATTTGGAATATTTCAAAGTAAAAAAAATTAGTTTCGAGTAAATCTGTCACACGTATATTAGTTTGAAATTTTTCAAGATATTAACTCTGATAATGTATATATACTTTACCTGGAATCTGCACAGCCTCTCCTCCATATTTTGCGTTTTTCCTTTTTTGTATAGGTTTTGAAATTTTTTGAAAAGCTAATACATATGAAAGACCGAGGCAGAAAAAAAAAATTATAACCCATCTAAAGAACTTGCGCGGAATTCATCTTTAGAGAAGTTCGATAGATTGTGAAGACTAACTGATAGAAAATTCAAAAAGTGACATTATTCGAATAGCCAAATGATTCATCATTTGTTCAAATTGAAGAAGATCGAACTTCAACACGAGACGCCTAAACAGATGCTAATAATAATCTGTTTTAGTGATGAGCTTGATGGACAAAGGAAACATAAAAAAAAAAAAAAAAAAAAAAAAAAAAAAAAAAAAAAAAAACCTAGAGCACGCCAAAAGAGCAGGTGTAGATGGTTTCACCTTCCGTGTAACCAAGCATGTATACAACAGCACTTGCGTACTCGCAAAGAGGGTCATAGCGACCAGGCCCAAAGGAACCAGACATATATACAGCACCACTTGCGATGACTTAGGTCTATGCGCATTACCAATTCCCGCAAGCCTGTAAGCTTAGATACCAAGAATAGAATCGTGACGACATTAATAAGAAGGTGATGAAGTAACTACTGGATTAGAGCAAAAATTATATTACTATCGGCGGCGGTACTTGATTTAAATGCAATTAATTAATGATCTCGCTTAAATCTAATAGTGGCCGACCGTCAAGGTTGACGTAGTCGGTTACAGTGCCAAAGGAACTCCAGTTCAAAAACTAGAGGTCAAAGTTAAAAAGAAGCAGCAGAGCAAATGATACACTGTACACTAATCAAAGAAACCACTGAGAGCATAGATAGTAAAATCATTGCATTGATTTTTTTTTTTTTTGTCAGAATGATATAACTTTCATTTCTAACCAATACAAGGATAATAAGAAGTTTCAATATCTAAGTATAAAATCAACCATAGGGAATGGGGAGGGCTAACAATCCAATTCGGTGGAAGAGAATTGGTTCGGTGGGCTCTTACGACCCAGTCAAATGAGTGGGTCAGGTCGTATATGGTCTAACCCATATTACCTCATTTAACCCATTTTGATACATATTCATATAGTGCAAATCTAGCAAACCACACTCGATCCTTACCCGACCTAACCCACATCGCTAAAACACATTAATATTATAGGAAAACCCATACTCTCTTTAAGTTCTTCACATGTATATGCTACTTGGATAAAAACTTCAAATCAAATTAAAAAAAGAAAAATATTTATAAAGAATTTGACCAATATATATATAGAAAGAACTTAGGGCTAACAAACCCATTTTACGTGTTAGATACCAGCTCTTTTCAATTTCATTATTTACATGAACATTATTTACACTGAATTTATTCCGTAACGATCACAGTCCGTTGTGCAGCAATATTTTAGGGAAAATTTTCAAATAAGGGCTTGAAATGCTAGCATTTTCTCAAATAATGCCTAAAGTAGACCTTATGCCAAAGGGTATTTTAATCTTTCTTTTTTTCTAGTGAGCGCCAACAAGGGCTCAATGTCCTGCCCGATTGCTAGCGAGGACTGTGATTAAGGCGAGGCCATCCCCTCGCCTAGACTAGATATGGTGGCCCTCGCCTATAGCTTTCGAGGGCAAACCTTGCCTAGATTTAGCGAGGGCAGTCTCACCCAGGGCAATAATCGCCTCACCTGCTCAGTCATTAGAAAAGAGGAAGAGAAAACCAAAAAAAGAAAAAAATGTATAAAGAAAAAAAAAAGGAAAAGGAAAAAAAAATAAAAAAATAAAAAGGTAATGGACAAAAATACCCTTAACCATCTAGAAAGTCAAACATTTATTTGATACTGATATAACCACTGTAGACCCCTATTTAAACCGATTCCATTTTAGGTTCTTATTTGAAAAAATTATGGCACTTCAAACATTTATTTGAGAAAATAAAGACACTTTAGACTCTTATTTGGAATTTTCCCGATATTTTATTTGTTAGATAGCAGCTTCAAAAGATAATATCATTTTTTCTAAAGTATAACAATTTTCAAATTCTGGTCATTTTTAGTTTATGTGAGTGTGAGCATGTTTTAAGATTTATTTTTATGATAAATCTTCCTAAATAATATAAAAGAAAATTTATTTTATGGTTTGATGTTTAGAAAGAAACTTGAAAAGAGATTAAAAAAAAGGACTGAAATTTCGAATTGATTTTCTAAATTTTCGTCGCATCTTTTATTCCCTCGACAAGCCCAACAAAAGGTCCATGCGTGAGCTCAACCAACATCACGCCCCATCAAATTCTAGTCGAGGTTTAGGATTTTCTTCTGCATCCGTTGCCAGCAGTGTTCTGCTCCAGATCCAGCTCCGACCACCGACACACCTCTTCTTCCTCCTCCTCCTCCTCCTCCAACAATGGCCAAGAAGAGAACGAGGCACCAAAATCCGCAAGCCTTCCTCGCTGACGACAGTGAAACCGCCGTGACGAGACCTGCGAAGAAGCACAAAAAAGAGGAGAAGCTCATATCGTAAGGCATAAGCTCGAGGATACTGAAGGAGGAGGCTCTGATTCAGCTGAAGGAGATCCAGGATGAAGCTGATGAGTAACCAAACCCTAACGACAGAGGGTTAGGTTAACGTCGCACCATCGGTGGGCGACAGAGACGGGCACAGAAGTAGGCAACGGAGGAGCGATGACAAGTGTTGCGGTTGGTTGCGAGTTGCAAGCGCAAGATCAATGGTGATGCTTGCAAAAGCTGCGTGACCCCTAGCCCTGATGACAATATATTTTAATGGGTGACCCATTTTCGGTCCATCTAATTCAACTTTTAACTCTTTGAACCCATTTCTAGCCGGACCTTTGAATACTGACAATCCGTACACAACCCATTTATAAGAAATATAAGTCAAAAAATAGGCCATGACCCACTTTGATACCCCTATAGCAAGCAATAACCCATTATGCTCATCGAAATCTGAGAACCTTGTCTCACAGATCAGGAAGTAGTGACCCTCAAGATGTGACAGCCAGCTTTTCCTCGAGCATCGTTATTCCAGAACTTGATTTATCCAAATAAAGTCGCGAACATGCCTCACTGGAGGTGACGCCGGATGCAATGAGCACTAGCGGTATAATTCCTTCAGAAATAGAGCAATGTTGGCGTTCGACGACAGCTGATCCTGACCAATCTGATGTTGCACAAGTTGGACTCACTGGTCGTGGTTTTTCGTTTGGTTGACTGTGATTGTACAAGGAGCACAAGGGAGTGCGCCATTAGTATACTCAATTTAGTCATATCCAATCAACTAAGTATCAAGCTGGGCATGCCTGGATTAAAATCCGGAAGTCATAAGCTCAAGTGGTAATTGGCAGAAGCATTCATCATGATGAGATTTTTGGTGTAAAGATTGATTATAAATGTTTATTCGTTCAGCTATGATAGAGTGGAACCAAAAATATTGATTGGTACTAAGCCTTAGATTGTTAATGATTAAACCAAATTCATTGGATGTTGTCGATCACACAAAGAAGTTATTGATCCGTTAATATGTCCCTTCGACTCTCTAGGTACACACACTAAAAAAAAAAAGTCATCATTGTAGCGTTACTTTGAAGAAGTTTGTTCATATTTCTATATCGTGAATGTTTGTGTTTCAAGGTGTAATTAATGTTTTGTAAATTCCTAGGATTTTATCTCCTTGGAACGCTAGCTATATTTATGAGAAAGAATAATAGTGATGTAACAAGTCGATAAATAGAAGAGTCTTGTAATCGATCTTGTTAAAAAAGAATTAAACGAAAAACCTATCTCCTTCTCTTCTTCATGTGAGTTGCAAGTGTTTCACCTTCAATTTATTACGGCAACATCAATCAACCTAACATGGGGATCAGTAATAAATACAGTAAGTTTTACAATATAACAAGTATTAATGCATGATTAATCCGTGTCAATGTCGATTACATCTGTCATACTTTACCGGATGCAATAACAAAGCTCATTTCGCCTAGTCTCTCTCGAGAAATTGAACAAAAGTCGGGAGTACTGATCTCTCCCTATGTTAGAATATAGGCCAAATTCAAGTCGGTTTGTTTGTGCTAAGAACAGTGGAGAAATCAAGAAACCGCAAAGAAAGCTCTTATTGTAAACTTGATGAACTTTTCGAGTACATAAGTTCTATTTCTCCTGCTTTTCAGACGAAATGGTAGAAGGATCCCCTTTCAATAAGCCAGAGGCGATGTTGTAATGTCAAATTGGTTTTCCATCTAGCCAGCGAGTATAGAAATCCAATGATTCCCGCGGCTTGTATTGAGGGACCGTATGCCCCGCTCCCTGCACCAATTACTAGATGGTTATTATTAGCATCATACAAGGAGATGACTAGTTCAACGAGCGGCACATTTGTGATTAATTAAAATAGGCTTAAGTGCATTCCAGTAAAACAAAGAATAGAATTGCTCTGGAGCCTCAAAAGCGAGACAAAGGTTTTCATCTTCGGTATCAACTATCAAAAGGCAAGGATTTGTGAATTTAAACTTCAAATATCTCATTTCCAAACATCATACGAAATTAGTTCGTTAAGGATAAATTGAGCTTTTCCCTAGGATTTAGACACAGACAACTCTTTTGATTTTGTCGTAGACATTCAGGAAGAACTATTGACATAGTTTTGTATACTGTCGCATCTTCTGTCCATAGAGATTTAAGTATATATTATCAGCATTGTTTTATTGCAGTGTGCCACATTCCCGTTTGTTTTGACAGAGCGACCAAAATATGCAGAAAATAGCATCCTCTTCATTATAATGTCGTGACCTTGTTCTAGTCTTTTTCGTGTAACGAATTGTGAGTCTTTAAGATATGATGGGTAAGAAGGTTCGTTGGTTCCTGACCTTTTTTTTTTTTTTTTTCATAGTTGGTTCCTGACCTTGACCGTAAGGAATGTGAGGTTGTGGTCATACCCTTGCAGATACCTGAAACAAGTTGGAAAAGCTTGAATGCTTGGAGTTGAATGCTTAGAGCAGCATAGCGTAATCACCCACAGTGGCATTGCATAACAATTTGAATTCGTGGATGCATTTAAAACCGACGGAAATTTGAATGAACAGAGGATTTGCAACATTTCTACTCTTTGACCATGAGTACTAGTCGATAAGATTATACCTTGCGGTGCTAAGCATTACCGCCAAACATGGGATGAAGTAAGAACTTACCCAGCGACCTGCTCGTTGGAGATCCACGATCTCCATTCACCGACAATTTTGTATCCAAGTGACCTGATCCACGCTTGAGTACCGGTGTAAGGTACGACTGAATCATGATCTCCACTGAGAGCAGATAAAAGAACTGTCAATTAACGACAATCAAAAGAAAAAGGGGCAACAACTATTGGGATCAAATAGGTTAATTCAACAAGTTCAAGTTACATCAATCCTATTAGGAGTGCCATGGCAAGAAGAGACATCTCAGTAATGCAGAGGGCATGAACATCACATATCTCACCTGTATATCAGTGCCCTGTATCCCTCAGAAATCAAACTTTTGTGATACGGGATCATACTTCCTGTATCGATGGTGTAGTTTCTCCGCACTCTAATGGCGCATATCTCCCAAGGACCTGCCACACTCACCTATTACACGTAAGATAAACAAATGCTTGATCAAATAACCAGAAGCTCGACATTTCTGGGGCAAAGAAAAGCAACAAATTTAACACTTTACCGGTGCTGCGTGGATTGCTTCCCGAACTGCTTCGTTGTTTAACCATGCAGTTGCGAAATCATCATTCTGCAAACACAACTGAGAACATTATGATACGTAATGGGATACTGATTCTTGACTTATCTCGAGGAGAGAACGAGCACTGTTTTAGGTCTTGCCCAATGTAAATTGGGACTCACATTATAGTAACAGATATATCGGTCTTTTGTTAACAAATGTGTTATGCAAATCTCCATCTTTACTCTTAAAAGTAACTAATCAAGCATAGCAACAGCGATTGAAGGTTCTAGCCTTCTCAGAAAGCACTAAAATGTCGCCGTGCTTACATTTACAATGCCCTGGAATTTGATTTTCAACCTCCAGATGAGATTGGAAAAGCAATAGAAAATTAATCGTGCATACTAAAAGCTCGAATTACTCACAAAGCATGGGATGTGAAACGTGTTTGCAGACTGGGGACTCGATGTAACCGTGTTGTCCTTTCCTGATAGCCAAAGAGGCGAATCGTAACTAAACATTCTTTCTCGTGTAGAGAGGCTTCTGAGTCACCCCCAAATGATGGTGGCCAAGAGGCAGACTCGTGACCTTGTTACCTGGGTAGCGGTAGCACGGCTCAAGAATGTTGTAGCTATTCAAATCTGTCACAGCCTAGAAAGTAGCGGGAAAAATGTCAATTTATAAGCCATATCCCACTTGCAAATCTATTTGAGGATAGTATCGGTTCTATTGCTATGAAAGCTAATAGACATGTCCCAAATTAATGTGAAAGGGACACCGTCACACCGTGTAAGCCTTAAGAATATCTTGTCGGCATCGGTCATTTGGGGGGTCATAAAATTTCCCTTTACATGTAGCCTGACAATCCTGCAGAATCAATTGTAAAGCTTCTGCTAAACATACACATGGGACTTCTTGAGAGCACAAATCCTGCTTGAGATCAGCGCCATACCGAAGAAGAAAGGCACAAGGGCATTGCCATCGTATTCGTCATCTGCAATCCCATTTCCAATGAGGTAACCCTGCAGTAAGGTACATTTGTTCATATTTATAAAGTTCAGTCAGTCAAATCCATCCTCATGGAATTGGGTGTTCCCAAGTCATTCAGCAGAGGATGGGAAGAGGATATAGATACCTTGAAATTGATCAGAGGCTTTTTACCTTTCTTAATTCCTGAAAGAGAAATTCAATTGCAATTACTGACAAAACTAGACAGATGAACCTGGAATTTTGTTGAGTACACCGTACCTTTTACTACATTGGAGGCAAGAGTTGGCACATAAACTCCAGCATATGACTCTCCTGATATGTAGAATGGATTTGAAAGGTACTCTGGATAGAGCTCGAACCACTGAATCCAAAAACTAATGATTCAGCAGCTTTACATATTAAGATTAAGAGGAGTGCTTCAATACAACGGCTTATTAGCAACTGCACTACCGCTATCCTACTTATTCCTTTCCTGTAAATTGACCGGCCAACTTAAACCTAACACGTTCAGGTTAGTGCAGGGCCTTGCATTGTTACCTTGAGAAGAAAGGCATGCGTGTCAGAGGCGGTTTGATGGTCTCCTGTCACATAATTGTGTGGATTGTCAGAGTATGATAAACCCACTCCACATGGTGAATCCAAATAGATAATGTTGGAGACCTGAAAATTGAGCAAGAGCACTTCCTTGTAGACCTCAGGAAACAATGAGTTACAAATTATTCCACGCCAACATGAAATACAGTAAGTGAATGGAGAAGTTCACAAAACAGAAACGATTTTACAGACCTTAGACCAGCTGAAGGGATTGAGCTGAAGTATGGGCAAGCTTCCGTTTGGCTTTCCTGCGTGAAAATTAAATGGTCCTGCATGTAGGTATGGCCATGAAAATGGGACCTTACAACATGTGACTATGAAAACATCATCATATCGGTTCAGTGCTTAATTCGAATACCATGTTCGTAAACAAAACCATCGAAGCTGGAGCAACCGGGTCCTCCATTAAGCCACAGCACTACAGGGTCCTTACTAGGATTCCTTTCAGACGCAATGAAATAGTAGAACAAATTCTTCTTTCCAGGGTTTCCCTTTATGGCGACGTACCTGCAAATAACAAACTCAGAATTCTCTAGATTTAATGAGAACATGAGCCCTTGATGTTGGATAACCAAGCTGAATCGAATTAAGCTCTATCCAATCGAGCCTGTCACACAGTAAAGCTAGCTTGAGAATTCAACCTCATTCGAGTTCGAGCAGTAGATCGAGTAAAGCCTAAGTCCGCTCGATGGATACCAGCAGTTGATGGTCAGGATTTCAAGAATCCACCTTTCCGCTCTAGATAACTCTTTTGTTCAAGTTTCCGGATGAATCCATCACCACTAGTTTTTGCAAACCATTAGTTAAGAAGATATGCGGACGGAATGAACGAATGTTATGCATGATTATGCAGGATGATTTCTAAAATGATATGATATGGAATGTTACCTACGCAATCTACACTAAATTATTTCTCCTAATTAACGCAATGTATAGGAGACTAACTAATGTATTTTGTTCTTTTAAAGACTACAAATTAGATGTGGATGCATTTCCTATTTCATGAACTAACCATGTGATACAAACCTGTCACAACCTATCCCTCGAGGGAGGGAATGTGTTTATGGATATTGCCTAAAAGATGGGCCTAAGGCCTATGATTAGACATGGTTGTTCCGCTCTGTCGATCGATGGTAGTAAAAGAGATCTGTAACCCCACGAAATTTTTGATATAATGGTTCCTGCTTCCTACCCATAGTTAGCATCTATCTCCCCATGTCATACTTTAGTATCACATCGTAGACCCCTGTAGAAAAAAGAGAATAAAAAAATCAAGATCATGCCGGATGCAATGAAGGGACATAAAATGCTAATAAGGAGATTTGGTTCCTATGATGAGAAGACAGGTCATAGAGGATTGATTTTGACCTTTCCAAATTGGAAGATTGGAACGAACGACCGGATCAAAGACATTGTTAAAACATAAACTAACATACAACCAAGTGAGACTAATAAAAAGAAAAGAAAGCAGTAAACGAGTTGATTCGATCACTGGCTTCTCCAATAATAAATATATCAAAAAGACTTTCCAAGATACAAATCAAGTTAACCTTTTCTCTGTAAAGATCTTTAGCAATTGTGGATGGGTATGGGCTCTCCCAAGCCCATACCTCGCGCGACATTAGGTGTTCAAATTGAGGATAGCAAAATTTGCTGAATAAGAAGTTCCCATTAGTCTATTAGGGTCAGTTAGAAACCAAGAAATGTAATGGGAGTGTACCTCACTTAATATTCAACCAGAGAATCTAGGTTTAGGGATTTGATTATACTGATTAACAAATTAATGCCCTTTTGGTACCTAATATTGTTCATTTTTAAAAAATGGATGTTTCCGTCAGGTAGTCTAAATTGATTTTATACCTATCCATGTAGGTGCGTAATCATTAAAATAACAATTAGTAGTCAATGAGAGTGTTAAATAAATTGCATTAAGGAACAAAGATTTAATATTAAGGAAAAGATAAATGTTAATCCTAACTAGACTAAAGGAAGCCAAAGTCAAAATTAATGTATCAAAATCATGCAATCAATGACATTTGTTTTTAAGGACAATTAAAACCCTAAGGGCTTCGTCAACTTTAAGCATAATTCTAAATTGAAAGACTCCCATTTTTTAGGAGAAAATAGCTAAAGAGATTAATTTTAACCTTTTTGAAGATTTTTGGATTTAAAAAAAATGAATTTTCGAATTTTTCAAAACATTTGGATTTTTCTTATCTTTTTGGATTTTTTAATCTTTTTGGGATTTTTTTTTTTGTTGTCTTTCTAATTACTACTGAAATGTTTACTTTTCTAAATTTTGGAATTTACTGAGAATTTTTAATTTTCCTTAATTTTCTATTTTTTACTTAATTTAATTTTTTAAAAAATCGAAATTTCAATATTTTCTGAAATTTTTTGAATTTTAATGTTGTTGAATTTCGAAATTATTTTTGAATTTTTAGTATTTTTCGAAACTTTTTAATTTTTTTTGAAATTTTGTTGACTTTTTGAAATTTTTAATATATATTTAATATTTAATATTATTATAATCGGGAAAACGGGTTTGGACCGGATAAACCCAATCTGGCCCATTGACCCGACCCAACCCAACCCGGATTCGATCCACGTCAAATAAAAAAGACTTTTTTATTTTTTTAAAATTATATATATATATATATATATATTTTTTTTTTTTTCTCTTTTTGTCTTTTCCCTATTTTGTCTTTTCTACTGCCCCTTTCCCTGCGCTACTCCTTCCCGAAGCCAATTTTTGTTCTCTTTTTCCCTATTTCTTTTTTTATATTTTTCCGTACTTTTCTTTCCTTTTGCTTTTTTCTTTTAATCTTTTCTTTCCTTCTTCTAGTCTTCTTCTTCTTCGTGCGTTCTCTACACGCCCGAAGCTTCCATTAAACCCAGAAGTTCCCATGAATTCTGCACGCCCGAACTTCCATTTAAACCTAGAAATTCCCATAAATTCAAACCCAACCTCACAACGTCGAAACCACGATTTTGACGTATAATTTTATCCCAAGCCGAGAACGGAGCGTGCCGCTATCCAACGATCCTGAATATATCTCGGCAAAACGAACGCGAAAACGGACGAAATGAGGACGAATGTTACTTTTTGAAAAATGAAACAGACACTCCCAAAATCCATCCAGCCCACACAATGCTCAAAGATGGCTTACGGATTGATGTTATCTCTCTTTTCTTTACTCTTTGTTTGTTTCTTTTATTTTAATTTCTATTTTCTATTATTTATTTAATTTTCCCTTCCTTGGTCGTGGTTTCCTTCCTCACTGAAACTCCTCTTTTTCTACGTTCTCTTCTTTGCCGAGAACGCACCATAGCCAAGATCTCTCTTGAAGAAACGCCACCGCTAAAATTCGCCAACCACTACCCACGATCAACGAGATAAGGCTTCGTGGGAGACGCTCCGTGTAAATAGCGACCAAAACAATGATACACGAGCTTCGGATATAGCGAAGGCAGTGGCTATTTTACCAGAAGCGCCTCAAGGGCACATTTTATCAAACACCTAGGATGCGTCGGCTCAAGACAGCCCGGACAAGAATAATACTCGAAACTAGATCAAAACTTAATGGGAATGGCAGGAAATGCTCAACATCAACAAAGGACAGCATAAGCGAACTCGAAACGCACCCCCGACTCAGTAACCCATGCAAAAAGTGTGAGAGAACAGGACAAGAGCAGGGCACCAAAAGAAAAGGTCGGTGGGGTCCCTACCAACTCTGGGGTAGCGAACGATGGGCGAGATCGATAGATCGGATTACGTCCGGTCGCCTTGCACGCTCCCGGGCCGGGATCCTTAGGAAGTCAACACGGTCGAACCAAAAACCGGAAAACTCACCGGAAAAACTTGAAATCGAGGAAAGGGAAGCCGCGGCTTGGTGGTTTCGGCTAGGAAGCGCAACCTATCATCGGGGATGGCTAAGTGACGCTCGGCTGAGGTGGATTCCGGGTCTCCCTCTTCCCGATCACTCTCCGTTTCTCCCCCTCTCGCTCCCTCAAGCTCTCTCCCTCCGAAATCAGAACCTCCCTCAATCCTTGGAACCTCGCCTTTTTAAGCTTGGCCAGTGACAGGTGCGCATGGCTTCTGCCATCGCCAGCCTGTCGTGGCCGGCCTAATCCCCGACCCTGGGATCACGCTACAACCTGCTGCTCCCTTCTCTTTGTACCTTCGTCGCTCTTCCCTTTTTGCAGAAGGCGTGAGCAGCATGGAGGGGGGAAGAAGAAGAAGAGGCGTGTGGGCTAGGCGCCTAAAGGAAGAGGGCCAGGCAAAGACTGGGGGAAAGAGAAGAAAAAGGCAAGAGAAAAGGAAAGAAGGGCTGGACCGGCTTGGCCCTAGCCCAATCTCGTACGATTTTTTTTTTTTTAAATAATAGTTCTTTCAATTAATTTTCTATTTTTTTCTCTTTTAATGAAATGGCTCTATTACTACTAATGCAAATGCCCCTAATGTCTATATGCCATGCAATTCAATGGAAATTATTTTTTTGGCTAGGATTTAAAAATTAATTCCTATTTTTTATGCAATTAAGTCATAAATAAAATGATAAAATTTAGGTGTCAACAAAACGAACATGAAGTGCTATTAAAACGGAAAATTTAAATCCTAAGACTATAATGTGATCTAATGATTTAGTATTAATATTAAACTACGTGCAATGCGGATGATGCGTGTAGCATAATTACTAAAACTATCTACGTGATACATAATTCTAAATTTCCTAGCATTGTATAGCATAATCCTAATAACCCTAGGTCTACACGCAATCTATATGAAAACTAAATATATAAAAAAAAAAATGTGGATTTTATTTTATGAAAATGATGCACTAACCTGAATCTGTATGGATTCTAATGCTAACATGTCCTCAAGCCTAATCTTGTATGGCCCTAAATATAAAAGTAATGCACTCTAAACTCTAAACATGCATGACATAGTTATGTGCAATGACAATATACGAATTAATCACATCATTAATAACATACTCAATCATAGCAATGCACGCAAGACAATAGTGGGTTAGACCTTAGTGTGTAAAGGTCCAAAAGCCGAATATGCCTGGGTCAATGGAAGGAAATAATCGAACTAAAATCACTTAAAAATTGGCGGGAATGGTAAAACGAGAATTTCTAACCGGAAGTTTAAGGCACTTGTTGAACCAAACTGAGATATAAGTATAACACATAAATAAAATATGATCTCACACGATTATTATAATATATTTTCTCACACCACAGACAAAACACTCAAAAGCTGACTAGCTATTACAAGGACACACCCCACAACTCTTTTATTTTTTCTCTCCCTCACATATGAGCAACCTCTCTTTTCTCTCTAGCTAGGGAGAGGTTTTCTATCGATCTCAGGAGGTGTTGAGTTTTTGACAACTCAATAACCAAAACCAAAATATTTATCATATTTCAACAGATCTAACGATATGGATGGGAGACAGTGCACGCAACCGCTCCGCCCAATAGAGTTTTCAAGAAGTAAAAGCAGCAATGTCAGGGTCTTGCTCAAGAAGAACCTTCTCCTCTTGGCTTAGTACGATCCATGCATCGATTCCACCCTCAGATTTACTATCAAGGAGAATAATCTTGCGGAGAGGCACGCATGCGCTGCTCACCAAGTCCGGTCTCCCCCAACCAAAATCGATGTCGTAGAATGGGAAACCACACCAGCTTGTAAAGTTCACCACATTCTCTTCCTCACTGTTCATCCCCTCCTCGTATTCTCTTACAGAATCCTTCACCATATCCATACACATCTCTGTGTCGGCTATGGCTGCGAACCTTGCCTTCACATTCGCAAACATATCGTGGATCATCTTCAAAAACGCTTCGAAATCCAGGCTGCTCTGACTCATCGTGTGTCGGGCGACAACCTTGGTGATGACGTTACCGAACGCATTTGTCGGTATGGGTAGATTGACTCTCCCACGCAAGTTCAAGTTCTGGTAAACGACAAGGGGCCTTAGGCGCCCGTGTTTCGCTCGATCCATAGTTACGAATGCCTTACATAACAGTGCGGACACAGCCTCCACTCTCGATATCCTCATATTTTTAGGGCCAGCTAATTTCAATCTCGATAGGGCCGCACCACTGAATAAGAACCGATTCATCGTGAGTTTTACTCCAGCAAGAAGTGGAGGGTTAATAAATACCCCCGACCTCTTCACCCGGAATAGAGAGGACATCTGGAAATACGGTGAGGCTAATTCGTGGATTCCGCTCCTGCACGCGGTTGCCCATGAGTTCATGAATGTCGCCATGGCGGCCATGTCGCCTAACTTGTGACAAGAGCGCAGGCTGATCACAAGTCCCCCACACTCGAACACGTTCACTTGAATCACGACTAGGGGATTGCCGGCTGGTCCCACTCGGAACTCGGACAAACGGCCAAGCAGGTCTGTGTTAAATTCTCCATGGAGGAGCTGATCGAGCTGGCCATTCACTTTGGCATGCACAAATTCTACTCCTTGGTCGTTACAGTCGATAAAGAGCTCTTCCTCAACGTACCGACCAGCTAGAGGGTAGAAGATCACTAGGGTATCCGAAAGCGACTCCTCCAAAAGGCGAAGCCTTTGGCAAATATCGTCTTCATGGTTTTCGCCGTTGGCCTGGTAGTAGAAAAGGAAACCATGGTACAGTGAAGACATAATCTCATCAATACCTGAAATGTTTAGTTTTCGACTGTGGCTCGGTGTCGGAGCCGATGGCTTGATCAATTTCTTGCTTTGCACTTCGATCTTCATACTTGAATCTCTTCCGGTCGCTCCGGGTTCCCCAACAAATTGGAATCGGTGCACTCAAATCTGGTGGGTGAACATTGGTTATATAAATATTTTTTGTTGAACAACCTTTTTTTATAAGCGAACTCCTAGATAATCCAAGAAAAATCTAGTCTGAAGGAGGCAATATAAGGTTGTGATGAAAAAAGAGCCCACCAGCGATTTTGCAGAGATTTTTTTTGGGTAACGTAAGATTTTGCAGAGATTTTATCGTCCTATGTCCGTAAAGTATTGTCTGAGGGAGGCAATAAAAGCTGGTGATGAGAGCCCACCAGAGATTTTGCAGAGGTTTCATTGTAATATCTCCGTCAATTAAATGTTATTAGTTCGTCGGCCTAAATACAATGTCGTCCCTAAACTTATAATTTATTTAATGTAATTTATGAAATTTAGCCCAATATGCAATGTTGTCCCTAAATTTTTAATTTGCTCAATGTGATCCCTGAATTATTGTAAATGTTTATATTTTTTTTTTGGTTAAGGTAAGAAATATATTGATTTTGCAAAGAAAAACAAGTAAACGGGCCACGAGGCATCAAGAAATAAGCACTCTACAAGACAGTCCAAGAAGAGTGAAGGGGTGCCAAGGGACCAAAGGGAACAAAACAACCAACAAGCCGAGAGGCCGAACAACAAAGGGAAGAACTAAGACCTACAACCCTCTATTACAAGAAAATAGAAGGACTTAAGTCCCAACTCCGCTGCAGCCGTCTATTCTTCGGGATATCCACGACATGCTTGAATGTCATTGCTTTGTCTTTGACGGCCTTGCAAAGATGCATCTTCATCGCCGGGATAAAGAGGGCCTCGATTTCTAAAAATCATATTGTTGCGTTCTTTCCATATGATATAACAAAGAGCACCATAGCTAAAACGAGCAGAGATTGATAGAATCCCCCACCCGAGAAACGATTGGAGGCCCAATCAAGATTTTCCCGCCACGATTTATTGCGCCAACCGACATTAAACTTTGCAGCCCAATAGGAAGCAAGGTTACCGGAACACGACAAGCAAAGAACAGATGATCCACGGAATCGGGTGCTCGAGCAAAACGGGCAAGAGGCTGCTGGAATCGCCGCCCAAGAGAGGAGCATAACTTGAGTAGGCAGCCTATTACGGGCAATAAGCCACAAATGGGTTTGGTACCTAGGCGGCATGGCTGTACTCCACACAAAAGAAGACCACGGCACCACATTTCCTTTCGGTCTAAAGAGGTCATACGCGAAGCCGAAGAGAACCGCCCGAGGGATGACGAATCCATTGGAAGCAGTCCTCGAGCTGGGTAAGTTGAGGAAGAGGATCCCACCAATCAGCCATAATATTAATGACATACCACCCAAGAGGCGAAGAAAATGCATCAGCCACGGAAGCAGTTCGAGGAATCCCCGATCTGTATATTTGCTGGTTGGAGAAAAGGAGGTTAAGCGGGCCATTAAGGTGCCACGGATCAAACCAGAAAGAGACAGCTTTGCCATTGCCTATCTTCCATCTAAAATGTTGTTGATACATGCCACGAAGGCGGAGGAGCCTTTTCCAGGCCCAAGAACAATAGGTGGGGGTCGGGGATATCCAGAAGTTCTTCCTTGATAAGAAGACGGCATGAACCCATTTACACCAAAGAGATTCTTTATCAGAGAATAGCTTCCATATGTGCTTGAGCATAAGGGCTAGATTATTCTCCCTGAGCGTCCGAATCCCTAGCCCTCCCTCTCTTCTCGGGAGGCAAATGTCTTGCCACGACACTTTGGCCCCACCCGGACCCAACGCCGGCCCTTTCCACAAAAATTGCCTACAGATCTTCTCAATTCGATCCAACACAAAGACACGGGCGGGGAAGAAAACACTAGCCCAAAACACTTGAATGGAATGAAGCACGAGACTTAATAAGCAAAATTCTACCCGCAAAGGATAGGAATCTATGAGTCCACGATTGAATCCGGGCTGTTATTGCATTAACCAACGTAACACGTCGGCTTTCCCTAATCTTGTAGAAATGACGGGGACCCCAAGTAGCGGAAAGGAAGAGAACCAACCCGGGAAACCGAGAAGATTGACAATGCCATTCCGAAGACTAGTCGAGCCACCGGAGATGTACACTTCACTTTTGGTTAAATTTGGTATTAGACCACTCCAATTCGAAAAGGATTCAATTCCAGCTTTTAGAAGGCCAACCGAAGCCAAGGTGGCTTCGGAGAAGAGGAGTACATCGTCGGCGAAGAATAGGTGAGACATCTTCGTTGATTTGCATCTCCGAAGAATCCGAAGTCAGACTGACTAGTCTTCGAATCCAAGATTCCCGTAAGTACCTCCATCACAAGCGTGAATAAATAAGGAGACATCGGATCGCCTTGACGAATTCCTCTCCCACTAGAAAAGAATCCATGGAGCTCCCCATTTAGACATACCGAAAACTTGGGGGATCGAACACAAGTCATAATTCGGTCTATAAGAATCTGCGGGAATCCGAAAGCTTGAAGGCATGTTTCGACAAATTCCCAGCTAACCGTGTCATACGCCTTCTTAAAGTCGACCTTGATTACACATTTAGCTCGATAAGGATCATGATGAAATCCACTAAAAAGCTCCTGAGCGAGTAAGATATTATCGCTAATATGTCTCCCCTTGATGAATGCATTTTGGGGTAGGCTAATAATAGAGGGCAGGACCCGGGTCAAGCGATTAGCAATGAGCTTGGTTATACACTTGTAAATGGTATTGCAACAAGCAATAGGCCTGAAATCATTAACAGTCGAGGCATTGGGGATTTTGGGCACCGTGAGAAATAATGGTAGTGTTGATTTGCTTCAAGAGTTCACCCGTCACAAAGAAGTCCTTTCGCCATTATGACCGACTCACCAACAACATCCCAAGAGTGCTTAAAAACTCCACATTGAACCCATCCGGCCCGGGGGCTTTACCGGGAGCAAGCGAGAATAGAGTATCACGCACTTCAGCATCCGAGACAGGGGCAGAAAGAAGACATACCTGGTCCTCATTAAGAGAATGCTTAAGCAACGCTTTGATTTCCTCCTTAACCGGGCGAACAGGGGTCGGCAAAGCAGCAAGGATAGATTGGAAGTGATGGACAAAAGTTCGCTGAATTTCCAGAGGATCAGAGGTAGAAACATCACCATTGGAGATCGACATAATTCTGTTTTGAAGATGGCGCTTGTTCACCATTTGGTGAAAGAATCTAGTATTAAGATCACCCTCTTTCAACCATCTCACTCTTGATTTTTGACGATAGAAGGATTCCTCCTGGAGGCGGAGGTCCGTAAATACCGGATCTGCTCCTTTTCGTTTCCGCAAGAGCCACATTGAGAGGATTAACTTGCAACTCATCTGCGTTGCTTGTAACACCCTTCTAGCCTCCGCAGCTTCTTAAAGAAAGGTCAGAAAATGATTCCCTATTAACTGCTTTAGTTTGCATTTGAGAAGGCGAAGCTTAGAGTATAGAATAAACATAGGTGATCCATAGAATGGAGAATCCCAAGTTTCCACAACCATCCTAGCATAATCCGGATGAGTCATCCAAAAATTAAAGAACTTGAATGGCTTAGAAGTCTTGGGAGTTGGCATAACCTTTACAACCATAGGCGTATGATCGGAGATACCCGGCGCTAAAAGGAGGCCTCGAGAATGAGAACGCCGAATTCCAGCACCCGTTCACCAAAACCCCGTCTATCTTCCTTTGCTTTCTGTTGGTCCCCGACGAGGCAGCCCATGTATATCTATAACCGGTGAACCGCAAATCCTCAAGGCCAGCTTGGTTCAAACAATCACGGAATTCCTCAAAGGCCGGGATCCAGGCATTGGATCCTCCCATTCTATCCGAAGGATCCCGGATGGCATTGAAGTCTCCAAAGCAACAATCCAAGGTACCGACGAAAGAGTACCACCTTTGGACTGAATAAGGTCTTCCCACAGCGGACGTCTAGCAACAAAACTGTGCTCGGCATAAATGATCGAAAGGAACAGAACAGTACCAGACGGTAACCACAGCAACCTACCGTGGATTGCTTGAGACGAGGCAGAGTTAATAAAAAAATCAACAACACGGGGATTCCATCCCACCCAAATCCTCCCTTTATGAGAGTGGCTATAGTTATAAACCCAACGCCAACCCGGCAACAAAACAGGAGAAACCGAACTAGAAGAAGCAACAGAGATCTTGGTCTCAACAATTCCAACACAAGTAGAGATTATTGGACCTAACAAAATTTCTAACTTCGGCTTGCTTAACGGGGTTACCAAGGCCCCTAATATTCCAAACACCAAAATTCATAGTCAAAAAACGAGAGAGAGAGGACCCTTACCGACGCCCTCGAAGGGCTTCCTCCCGCTCGAGCCCTTCGAAATGAAGCGGGAGTCTCAAGAGCAGCCTTTGGAATGATCTTTCGATTAGGGGGGACTTTCGGTTTAGGATAAGGGTCATTCAAACATTCAGGCGCAACATTAACCGGGTCCTCCCCTTCACTGCTGCTACTACTAACAGCATTTGCCTCATCCTCAGATTCCTCTTCAGAGGATAGAGCTGCGGAGGCCTCCGCAGGATTGGAGACTACCAGAGCCATAGAACCAGTATTTTCTCCTTTGTTCGGGTTGTCATGATCATCAGAGGCAACTGGATCGCCTGGTTTTCAATAGATGGAGCTTTAAGAACCGAGATAGGGGGTTAACTACCGCCTTATCACTTTGGCCCACATTCAGCCTCTTCTTTCTATTGGAAACTTGCTTCCATCCATCATCGATGGGGATGATGTAACCAGGTCTATATCAGTAGCCACAATAGGTGGTATATGATGATTCGAGTTACCAGTGAGCGTTCCTGTATCAGTAGGCTCAACAGCAGTGGGAATTGTAGCAGGGGGTTTCGGAGGCATCTTAGGTACCTCCTTTGTTAAGCAATCATGCCCAAACACACAGCACTTAGCACATGAATTAGGCCTCCATTCATATAGGACAGCCACCGAAAAAGCTTTATCATCCACCAGTACCTCAACCTCCTCACATCTTTCCAGCTTTGCCGAGATCTCCACACATACCCTGGCGAAGGACAGGCGTTTCATCTTCTCTGTCAAGGGATCAACGTACAAGGGTCTCCCTATAGCACTTGCAATCTCACTTATACCGGCGCCACCGGTAGGCAAACGGGATATTCTTGAGGCGTATCCAAACTGGAACAGAAGATTGCAGATCCTTCTTGAGTTCCATATCACGGTGCCATTGCTTCAGCACCAAAGGTACTCTCGCCACCGTTATATGGCACTCATCAAGAATTCTTCTCCTAAATTCATCATCCGGAATGATGAAGAAGTAAAAACCATCGTCATTTGCCAGAACTTCAGCAAGGTGCGATCCCCAGGCGTGTTTCAGAGCAGTTTCTGTGATCTTGAACGGAATGTTCTTACCAACATAATACCCGACTAAACAGCTATCCCATTTAGGGTCACCCGCATGCTTAGCATTATCAGATAAACGGACAATCGATTTCCTACCCACAGAAATAGGTGGAGCAAAGTCCAGATCATAGCCCTTAGTAGATAGGCTCGCCACTTTCGCCCAAGAGCGATTCTGAGGAACGTTGGATCTGTTCCGACCAGCATTGGGACGTCTTGTGTCTCTGCCACGAGATACATAACGAACCCTGCTCCTACTACGTGCATTGGGAGCCTGAGGCTTCCCCTTTCCCCTACCAAGAGGATCCTCGCTTGTCGATGCCATAACAAAGCAAAGAACAAACCCGGAAAATGCAGCGAAACCAGCAATCGATCAACCGAGACACAAAAATGCGGGCCATGGCACGGGGGATGCTTCAAGATATATCCTAAGAGGAAAGAGGCGAGGCTTACCTCAAAGGATGCAATCAACGAAGCCCGAATCAGTCCGCGCACTCAAGAAAGGAGGCGAAAATCGCACCGTAACCCTAACGATCGAGCGCGAGATCTCCCGATTCAAGCCATATCACGCGAAATGCTTCGGTGAGGATTCGAAGGGTGGAAAGGCGAGCCTTCCCTCCAAAAATCTCGCCCAATGGATGGCTGAATCGGCCGGGACAGCTTGAAGACCAGTTCGCGAGCTACTGTAAATGTTTATATTAGTCCCTACACTATATGAAAATTTCCAATGATATCCTTCCATTAATGCAAGTTAATGGAGTTCATTAATTTGACTTTCAAGTCGGTTAGTTTTTTTTTTTTTTTTTTTTTGTCAATCCTACTCTAACACTCACTCTTAAACTTTTGCCTCATTGCCTCTTTGCAGGGCGTGGGAGTCGAAACCCACTCCTGAAATGAAATCGTCCCCACCCCAATCCCCCGAGAAGATGGGGATTTGAACCCCCAATCTCCCCCTTCCAAGTTGGAAGGGTGGCCACTGGGGCGAACCCAAGTGGTTTGTCGGTTAGTTTAAATGGTGGATAAAAAACGTTACCTATAGATCATCCACATAAGATATTTAACCTAAATCAGGGTATAATTATTTAAGTTATCAAATAACATTGATAATCGTTTTTCCAAATTGAACAAATTAAACAAATTAAAAGGATAATTATAGTATAACAAGTTGAATTTGTCAAGTACATAATCCGTGTAATGTTCAAGCATACTAAATTGGAAGTCAAATTAGCAAATTCCATTAAATCGATTTAATGAAGAGATAATACTGGGTACTTTCATATAATTCGAGAATTATATTGAATATGTACAAAAAATTTGAAGACCACGTTGAATAAATTAAAAGTTTATAAAAAATATTACCTATTGAATTAAAGTTTAGGATTACAACGAACAAATTAAAGTGTGATATTAGATCATGTTTATACATTTGGTTTAGAATTATCAGTTACCTACCTAAATGGGATACAACTTGCATAAATTAATAATTAGACACTAGTAATTATAGAGACTCCAAGACTCTGTTCGTCCATGTTGACACTTAATTTAAATTTAACTTTTAGAAATAAAAGATAATATTTGATTAGAGGGAAATTTTGAAAAAAAAAATGAATTCAAAAGAATTCAACGGTCAGATTTTGGAGCCACTTCTTTGTTGAAGAAGTTGAGTGAATATCGCTGGATCTTCGACAACTTCAAGTCTTTCCTCTATAAAAAGGAAGGCGAGGTTTTGGAACCAAGGGGGGGTTCTCTTCATCTTTCATCAAAGGAAAAAATAGAAAAACTGAAGAGAAAAGAGAGAAACGCTTTGGGTTGTCCTTTTTGCTGAAAAGAAGTGTGCAGAGAGAGACAGAGGGAGGAGACGCGAAAGCGATGTGAGAGAGAGGGAGAGAGAGAGAGGTGAGAGTGACCGGTCAACAAGCAAAAAAACAGAGGGGCATCGTCTTTTTCCCTGCATTTACCGCCTGCACCGGTTTTCTGCAACTCACAGCAGCTTCCTCGCCGCATCATCGCACCACTCCGCTGCTTCCGCTCGTCGTTGCCGGCACGCCAGCAACTCGCCGCACTGCCACAACGACCTCATCCGCCTAGCCGCCGTTGCAACCTGTTGCTGAGCCTTCCTCGCTGCTCTGCCCACCAAATTTGCTTGAGCACCGACGCCCACACCCCCAACACCTCTGCTGACGCTGACTTGCAGTGCCAGAAGTCCCGACGCCCTCGCTCCGCCAGTCCCTGCTGCTCGAACGTTGCCTCTGTTTCACTCGACGAAGCTACTGCTGTGCCGATCCAAGTCCCACCCGAGCGACCACCCGAGTTGCTTTAGCCACTCCAGATTCGGTCACCGGTAGCCCGACACCACTGGAGTCCATACCGCCGGTCTGCTCTGCTTCTGCGCCTCCTTCGCCTCGACTCCTAGATTTGAGGCTGCCCCGAAGCCAGCCGCGACCGTCGCGCAGCCCTCGCTTTGCCTCTGACTCATCCACCTGACGACCCGTGAGCATACCTCCACGGCCCGACGCCATCTTAGCCGCGAAGCCATCGCTTCGCTCGCGATTTGGAGCCCAGGTCCCTACCATCCTCGATCAGCAGCCCATAACCTCAGCGGACTTTCCTTGACGCCATCAAATCCGGCGGCCTGCACAGCCTCGCCGCCCCCCAACAGCTCGAGCAGCGCATCTCACGCTGCTGCAACGCCCTGTGCCCACAACCCACCTGCTGACTTCCCCTGTTTTTGTTGCAGGTCTGGTTACTACCCGAGCCTCGCCAAAGTTTCGACGACCGCCTTACTCCAGCTACCACTACCCATCACTGAACCACCGTCTGTGCTCTCATTTTCCAAGCCTTAGGTAGTTTATTTATTTTATTTATTTTTTACTTATTTCATGTTATGTTAGCTTATGTTTAAGTTTAATTGTAGTATTATATGTCAATATTTGTAGACCTTGTAGACATTAGGAGTTTTATCCCAAATTAAGGTAATTATTAATTTGACCCGTAAGATGTTGGGTCATTTTTTAATTACTTTTTAGGAATTTTGATAGTATTTCAATCGTTAAATCATTATAGAGTTAAAATAATTGTTAATTTAATCTGTGAGACAACGGATTATTTTTCGGTTATTTTAATTCTTATCTTCATTCTTTAAAAATAATTACTTGTTTGGAAAGATAAAAAAAAAATCAAAAAGTACATAAAAATCTAAATATTGCATTAGAGCATTTAGGTTTAGTAAATTAAGACTGTATTTTTAGGGTTAGTAAATTAGAATTGCATTTATAGGATTATAATTTTTAGATTATATTGTTAGATGGGTGATTTTCGTTAAGGCTATTTTTAAATAATGTTGGCATGTCTTGATTTTTATTTTTATTTTTTATAAATAGCTTTTAAGATAAGATATAGTTTAAGTTAAATTGATTCCTAAAGTAAATTAGAATATCATTCACTTTAGTTAGTCTAATTAGTTTTTTTTTATTAATTCCGAATTTCAATTAAAAGAATCCAAAAAATATTAGGTACATATTAATTAATTTGCATAATAGGTTTAATTAGAATTAGTTTATTAGTAAAATATTGTCATATCTAGAACTTAGGTACTTAGGTCCATACACATTTCATATTAAAGCAACACACCTAGATATATTTAGATTAAGTCAATTTTCATTTAGTAAAACAAAAGAGGGACAAAAAAAATGCTATGCATGCCATATGAGTTATAGTTTAATTTTTTTTTTTAATGAAAAGGAAAATGCTAAAAGATGATCATTGCACCATTAAGTTACTTTCTTTTCAATAAAAAACATTATGTCATTAAAAAAAAAAGATCATTTCCTTGGTTAATTTAATAGGTTAATTCATAATTAATCTCATATCATCATTATTTAGCATAGGTTGCATATATGCATTAAAAAATGAATCATCATTAAAATAAAATCATAAAAGAGCATGCATGTAGAAATACCATGTCATTCATCCCATATCACGTAGCATATACATATTTAGGATTATATAAATTAGATTGCATACATATAGTGATAAGTTTAAGTCATACCATATGAATTGCATCTCGCATGTCATTAAAATAAATTCATGTATATTAAGTTAGATTAAGATTGCATAATAATAAAAATTAGGTGTCATGTTATTTAGAAATCATGTTTAGGGCATGCATTTTTATTAGCATTTTTTTTTATTCGATGTTACTTTATTGATTGTGCACCCACACGACCACCATTTGCATGTTAGTAGCTTAAGTTAAAATTAATCAACATTGCCTGCAAAATATTTTTTGAAATTAAAATAAAAAGATACCGAAAGGGCGTTAGACTAATCTAGCGTAACCATATCCCCGGACCTACTGAATCTCTGATTTGCAAAAGTAAAGTATTCTCCTATACGTTACCTAGGTTTCTAACCAACCCTAATTGGTTAGTGGCAGCTCCAAATTGAATATAATTGCATGTTTAAATGAGTTAAATTCTATCAAGTCACGATTGGTAGGACTTGGGAGGGTCCGTGCCAAGTCTTCGGACTTAAGTAATCCATTAGCCTTCTTTAGGTAATTCACCCTCGGGAGGGTCGTGACAGTCCATTTACACGAAAGCACCTTTAATGGTGAGAGATTACATAGACAATGTTTTAAATGCCACACAAATCTAATCAGATTTCATGGTGGTTCAATTTTGTATCTTTGTTGATATATGATTTTTAGTCGACGCGTCGATAAAAGGTAAAAATTGAGATTTAAGTTTTTGATCGTGACGAAGCCCCTTTTTTTGACCAAAAATGTCATTTTTCATTTCTTTCTTTTGCATTGTCGTTTTTAAACAATTTTCTAATTCATTTTTCAAGAAAAACCTGAAAAGTCAAATGGTTAATTTTTCGGGTACACTTTTTGGTCAACCCTTTGACCAAAGAGTCAACCCCTGGTCAAAAATTGACTTTTTACCCAAAAGATTCCATTTAGCTTTAATTTCACTTTTGTCAAATCAATTTTCCGAAAATTCAAAGATTTGACAAAAAAAAAATCAACATTTTAGGAAAAGTCAATCAAATGATTGACTTTTTATCAAACTTTTGACAAAAAAAAAAAAAAAAATCAAAAATGCATAAATACATTTCTTTTAATGTCAATTTGACTTTTGTGTCAAAAATTTCACAAAATTCAATTAAGAACCTTGATTTTTGAATTTTCAATTTTAGGTTCTAAACCACCAAAAATAAAATTACTTTTATTCTAATCATAATTAGATGTAGTTATTTCTTTGGCATTTGGTTTAGGGACTGTTTGAAATATGCCTATACATTTAATTTGCCATTTTTTAATTTGAGTACCAAAAAAATGCAAATTGCTCACTCATTTCCTTAAGATAAGTCCAATCCAAAATTGATTTTGGAAATTTCACACCAGAACTTATCAATTTAAAGGACTTTATCCTCCTGAGCATAAGAAAGTCAAGCAATTAGGCTTCAATCATCAAAATTTGAATTGACTCATTCATGGCTATGGTTTAATTTCATAAATCTAGGTCCAATTTTAATATTAAGCTTAGATCCATTTTTAAACTAAGCCCGAGCACTTCAATCGAAGGTCAATTCGAATGCGATAATGATCTTGCACATGGGTAATTCATTAGATAGGGCAATTATTGAGATAGCTAGTATAATCACCTAGAGGGGGGTGAATAGGTGCACAAACAATTTATCGAGATACGGAAGCGATTCTTGACACCCGATAGAAAGAAAGTTCTCTATTGATTAACAAAATGAAGTACGATCAAAGTAAAGAGAGTAAGGAAGAGAAAATTGAATACAAGGTTTATAGTAGTTCGACTTATTTCAAGCCTACGTCTACTCTTCCGCATTGACAGCCCACCGGCTGGATTTCACTATGATCAAAAGAGAAATTACAGCATAGCTTTTCCTTAATTTCACAGTGTAGATGTTCTACCACACCTCCTCAAGGTTTCTCACAAATATAGACTCTCTTTTGTGTACAAGGTTTCGCTCAAAGGAATTGTCTAAACAACAAGAAGCTTCAGACTTTAGAATTCTTTTATCGCGCACACCTCGAACAACTTAGAACGTCTTCCTTATATATTCATTTACGCCATCATACCCGTTGGCACTTACCAAAGGAATTCCTCTAATCTACCCGTTGGACGGAATCAATTAAGAAAATTATTCGAGCTATTTAAAAAACGTGACGATAGCCCATCAATCCTGTTCGCCCATACAATCAGGATCTCGGTTTCCGTAAATAGAACCTTCCAAGAATATTTAGGCAATCATCGAATTCTTAATTTTCGAGTCAATCTCGATCAATCAAAGGATTTCGTTATGACTTTTCCAGCCAAGAGATCTTCTCCAGTCGATAAGGTCATATCGTTAATGAAACATCCAGTTCTGGATATCCTTTCTTCAACGGATTAGAGATTGTCAATGAGGATAGACTTTGAGTCTTAAGTCTGGTTGTCCGGAGGTCTTCAGACTTTAAATAGCAGAGTCTGCAAACCTTCGGACTAGATCGATGGAAACGTTTTGTCGCTTCAAAACACTTCAAGAAGATTTCTCCAACAATCTCCCCATTTTTGATGGTGACAAAACTTTCCTGCAGATTTGGACAATTTTGGTCTGCAAAACATTTCTCAAACACATATGCATATCTTATAGAGATAAATGGCTAAATGAATAACACTAGAATCTAGAATTTGCAACCACAAAATAGGTTAGTTTAGTATGCGATAAAGCCATACATAAGATATCAATAGAAGTAGTCAAGTCCAAGTCTCATCCAAAAAAAAAAAAAAAAAAAGTCAAACAGAGTTAAACATCAAAACAATCCAACAACAATCCACACGATTAAAAGTCAAAGAGTTCAAATCTTGTGCATCTCTCCCCCTTTTTGTCAGCATTAAAAAGGTTGAGATAAAAATGGAATAAAGTCAAGATTGCTTGGGAACGTGGACAAGCTGAAAATCTCCCATAGACTGAACGATGCCTTCCAGCCTTTTCAAGTCTTCTTTCAGTTGTGCAATCTCCTCACCCTTGGCATTGGCCTGAATCTGAACGGAGAAGGCTTGGATCTGATCATTCAATGAACATGAAGAAACTTGACCCGCATTTTGCAAGTTTTAAACCTCGCATCCCAGAGCATAAATTTAACCGCGCATCTCCAAGAGAATATCCATAATTCTGCGAAAATCAGTTTTGAGCGGCTCAAATTTACATTTGTCGGTAGAAAATTCTAAAATATAAAATAATAGCCGAAATAATACTAAAATAATATAGAAAACAGACGTGCGCTAAAAAAATCCTTCAAATTTTGTTAAAAATAAGACGCACGTTTAAAAATTTATTATCAAAATCTATATTTTCATCAACACTCTTACAAGCAGATGATGGCATATCAAAATAATCATGCAGATTTGGCGATGGAGCGTCATGTTCTTCTTCAGGAAAATGAGAGGCATGAATGTCTTCTGGGTCAGTTGGAGAACGGCTAATTCCCTCATTGGTAGCAGCTGACATCCCTCTTTTCTCATTATCTCCCCCATGTTTTTATGCCTTGGTGGAGAAGAGTGTTTTTCAGGCTCTCTTTCCTCTTGATTCATTTCTCTCTTCTTCTTCTTCGCTTCTTTTTCGCCAAGTGCTCTTTCTTCTTCTTCTTTTTCATCCCTTGCCTCCTCAGCATCCTTTTCTTCTGCTTCTCTCTCCTCTGCTTTCTTCTCCTCTGCTTCTTTCTCTTCTCTTTCTTTCTCTTCTCTCTCTCGAGTCCTCTGTTCTGGAGCAGAACAGCTCAGATGTTTCAACGCCATTGCAGAGATGGTGATGTCTTCCTTATCATCTTCATCTTCAACGATGAGACCTCTCCTTTTCTTGGATGGAGCAACCATGGGCTCCTTTCCTTTTCTTTTTGATGCAGAAGAGATTTGATGAGATTTTGTAGGAGTCTTCTCCTTAAATTTCTCCAACGCCTTGCTTAGCTCCTTTAGACGCATCTTGGTCACCATTTTTAGTCCTACCACCATATGATCACACGGTCGAGCACAAAGAATTTGTGAAGGCTGAATGTTCAGATGTCTGAATAACTTCGTCACAAGACTTGGGTAAGGAAGTTGACCTCTGTCTTTCACCACTGCTCTATACATGTGGAACATAACAGTGTGAGGAAGAGAAAACTTTTTCCCAGTGAGAATGGCATACATCAGCTTTGCCTCTGAACTTGAGACATCAGTCTTGGAGGTTGATTTCAGTCTGAGGCTATTGATCACAATCTTGTGAAGCAGAATGTTGAACGCACTCATCCTTAGGTAGGAGATCTTTTTCTATGTTCTTTTGTCCTTAACAAGTTCCAATGTAGCACGAGCAATAGAAACTTTGATCGGTTGATATCTTCCTCTCTCAACTTCTAACACATCTCCCAGTATATCCATATCCACAACAAAGTCTTGATCTTTGACGCTGAAAGAGAATCTATTTGCATCCAAGAAGCTAAGATTTGAATAGAAATAAGCGGTTAGTCCAGCATAGGCCTCTATAGTGTCGGAGCAGAACTTTTCAAGTTGAAGATAACCGAACTTTTCCCTCAAGTTCACATTTACAGCATCCAGAAAATCAAAATCCACACTCCTAGGGTTTATCACCCCACGCTTCAGCAATTTTGAGTACAGATCCTTTTGTTCCTTTGATCTGAACAAGTCTCCCATTTTTCCTCGATTTTCAACCGCAACACCCATTCTTGGTTGAAATTGGTTGTACAACTTGTCATCATCATTCCCATCTACAAGATTAACTCCCCAATCACGAGGATCACTTAGGATATTCGCAAGGGTTTCTTCTGCCACCCCTTTACGAGCAATTCCCAGACTTTCCATTTTTCGCATAAAGATATATTCATTTCCATATCCTTTGTCTTTAAGAAAATCATCGACATAGTTCAAAGGAGTACGAGTCCCTTTCAAAGTACGATACAGCTTATAAATAAAAGCGGGCTTTTGAACTCTTACAGGATCTGCATCCTCGATGATTTCTTCCTCTTGTTGATGATCAACGCCTTGAGGACTAGATGGAGGAGAGTAATGCTGCTGAGAATGTTGTGGGCTCTGCTGCTAATCTGGAGACACATCTTCTTCGGTGAGATTGAAGTGCGTAGGCCCCTCACTCATTCGCCGTGGTCCCCTGCTTGCGATTCTCAAAGACTTTCTTGAAGATGACATCTTTCTCAGTTTTTGGAAGATTCCTTGCTTGACTTTCCCAAGAAAGGTGACAACTTTTTCGAAGATTAAACAAGGGAAGAAAACGGGAATGGAAGATCGATGCTTTCTAGGGTTTTTGAGAGTAAAGAGAAGGGAAATCAATAGTGCACGATGTTGGAGAAATCTTTCCAGAATATTTTGAAGCTGACAAAACGTTTCTATCAGTCTAAGTCTGGATGTTCGGAGACCGACAGTCTAAAGTCTGAAGACTTTGTTTTCTCAAGACTCAAGACTCAAGACTCAAGACTCAAGACTTAAGACTCAAGACTTAAGACTCAAGACTCAAGACTTAAGTCTATTCTCACTGACAGTCTTTCTAATCCAATGACGAAGGAAATCCAAAGCCGAGGTATATGGTTGAGGATTCGACCCTATCCTCTGGAATAGATTCTTTGGTTGGATAATCATTTCGGATTCTTTAAATTCTTATCTAAGATCGATTGAAGATCCGATGGTCGACGAAATAATCTTGGAATGTTCTATTCTTGGAAACCAAGATCCTGATTGTATGGGCGAACAGGATTGATGGGCTATCATCAGATTCCTTAAATAGCTCGGATGATCTTCTTAATTGATTCCGTCCAACGGGTAGATTGGAGGAATTCCTTTGGTAAGTGCCAACGGCTATGATGGCATAAAGGAGTATAAAAGGAAGACGTTTTAGTTGTTTTAAGTGTGTGATCGATAGAGAAATTCCAGTCCGAAGAACCTTGATTGTTAGTTGAGACTGTTCGAGCGAAATTGTACACACAGAGAGTGTTTGTACTTGGTGATACCTTGAGTGAGTGTGGTAGATCATCTACGCCAAGAAATCAAGGAAGATCAACATTGTAACATCTCTTTGTTCATAGTGGAATCCAGCCAATTGGCTGTCGGTGCGAAGAGTGGACGTAGGCTTGAATCAAGCCGAACCACTATAAACCGAGTGCTCAATTCTCTCTTTCCCTTACTCAGTCTCACGATTGGTTTTTGATTATTGCTAATTCTTCAACTGTCTAAAGTATTGTGCAATCGTCAAAGAAAAATCTTTGTATACCTATTCACCCCCCTCTAGGTACTCATACTAGCAATATCAATTGGTATCAGAGCTCGTGTTCTTACTTTGTTTGAAGTGTTTTACTTCAGAGTAAAAGATCCATGGCTAGTATGCTAGCACCGGGGCTGATGGAAGGGCAAAGCAATACAGACCTCCCTACTTCGATGGAAAGGATTACAACATCTGGAAGAACAAGATGAAAGCTTTCCTACGATCAAAGGATCCTCCGGAATGGGACGTTGTGGAAAGAGGAATCACTCCGCTGCTGCATCAATCTCGAAAGAGGGAAATACACTATTGAAACCAGCGGAATGGCTCAGGAAGAGATAAACAAGAGACAAGCACTCGATGCAAAAGCAATTTACTCTTTATATTGTGCTTTATCTCCAACTGAATATAACAGAATATCTTCTTGTGTTACAGCAAAAGAAGTATGGGATAGATTACACATCACCTATGAAGGGACAGATCGAGTGAAGGAGACCGAATTAACATTCTCCTCGGTCAATATGAGGCCTTCAAAATGAAACCAGGAGAATCTATAACCGACATGTTTAGTCGTTTTACAGATATTGTCAATGGTCTTGAGAACCAAGGACAAAAAATTTCTGATCCCATGAAGGTGAACAAGCTTTGCGTGGACTATCCAAGGATTGGAATCATATAAAGACTTCAATAAGAGAGACGCAAAGAATCATGCCATTATCTCGTAGACGAGCTGATTGGAACTCTTCGATCTTACGAAGTGGAACGAATTAATGAAGACGAAGATCCAAGAGGTAAGAAATCTATTGCACTAAAATCAAATGATGATTCGATGATGCAGATTCTCGAAGACGATATGGATGATGAGGAGCTCGCTCTCATGATAAGAAGATTCAGTAAAAACTGAATAGAAAAGGCAGAAGGTTCATCCCAAAGAAACAAAGTTTTCGAGACAGCGAGACCAAGTACGGTTGATGATGAGGAATCAAACAAAGATGTAGTTTGCTTCGAATGTAAAAAGAAGGGACACATCGGACCCAACCTGTCCTCTTCTAAAAAGGAAAAGAGGAAAAGCCGAGAAGTTTCGAAAGGCTCTCAAAGCCGAAACCCGGAGTGATAGAATGTGAAGAGAGTGATAATGAATATGCCAACATATGTTTGATGGCACATTCGGACTCGGACTCAGATTCAGTTCGGACTCGAGACAGTGAATTTGAGGTAAGTGATTTTAAAATTCCTGTCAAAGTCTCTAAATATATTGATGAACCGTGTTTCGAGTCTTAAGACTTCTCTCAAAAGAATTTCCGAACTTAAAAAGGAAAACTCAATTCTGAAACAAAAGGAAGTTATTTTAGAAGAAAGAGTTAAAAGTCTAGACCTAAATGTTTCTGCTCTTAAAGAAAAAGAAGATGATCTTTTGAAAGAAAATGTTTTCTTAAAAACAGACTTATCAAATATTTCAAAGAAGTTTTCGATAGAATCCGAAAAGCTTGAAAAAGTGCTTTCAGTTCAAAGACCCTATTTCAATAAGTCGGGTTAGGCATGACAGCGGAGACAATTCCCTTGATTGATTTTCCTAAAGTTAAAGAAAGAATTAAGAAAAGACCATCAAGAGAAGCTTACAAAAATCACTTCAAGAAAGTTTTCGTAAAGCTTTGTTGGTCGAAATGCTCTAAGGTGTTCAAAGTGTAACAGTCCGGATCATTTTGAAAAAGACTGTCCTATGGTTTGGAAACCTATTAAGAAAGCATGGCCCAATAATGCTTATCCTACTAACTCCAAAGGACCCAAGAAAATTTGGGTACCAAAGAAAGCTTGAGACTCTCACTTGAATGCAGGTCTCCGTCAAGAAAAAGATAAAATGGTATCTTGACAGCGGATGCTCAAGACACATGACAAGAGACTCAAAGTGCTTCGTAAAGCTTGTTCAAGTAAATGGCGGAAATGTTTCATTTGGAGGAAACGACAAAGGAAGCATCGTGGGATTTGGAACTGTGAGAATAGGAAATCTCACAATAAGCAATGTTTCTCTAGTAGAATGACTCAACTATAACCTTCTCAAAGCATTAGCCAATTGTGTGATACCGGTTTCAAGATCTCCTTTCAAGAAGGAATTTGCTATGGAATAGTAAAGACTCTACTGAGTCTTTCATGGGTCGAAGACATGGAAACATCTACCTCTTAGACATGAAAATGAATGAATCACAATGCCTAATCTCAATTCAAAATGAAGCAAGTCTTATGGCACGAAAGCTTGGCCATGTCAACATGAAGCAATTAGCTAAAATCTCATCAAAGAGGCTTGTTCGAGGACTACCTAAATTGCCATACCAAAAGTCCGATTCATGCACTCCATGCATTCGGGAAAGCAGGTAAGAAATTCATTTAAGCCAATAAATCATGTCTCTACTAATCATGCACTACGGTTGCTTCATATGGATCTCTTCGGACCAACAAGAACCCGAGCATTGGAGGTAAGAAGTATTGTCTAGTAATTGTAGACGATTACTCTCGTTTTACGGGTATATTTTCTTGCAAGTAAGTCGAAACCTTTTCGTACTTTGAGAAGTTTGCTAAAAAGGTTCAAAATGAAAAAGGATGTGCTATTTCAAGTATAAGAACAGATCATGGAGGTGAATTTGAAAATCAAGATTTCACAAAATTGTGTGATGAATCTGGTTTTAAACATGTATTCTCCTCTCCATACACTCCTCAGCAAAATGGAGTTGTGGAAAGAAAGAATAGATCTCTTCAAGAAATGGCTAGAACACTTTTAATTGAAAGCAAAATTTCTTCACGATTTTATGTTTCAACAGCATGCTATATCATCAATAGAGTCTTCCTAAGACCTATTCTTGAGAAAACCCCTTATGAACTTTTCAAAGGTTATTCCAAATGAATGTCAAAAGTGCTTTCCTAAATGGAGTTATCCAAGAGGAAGTTTATGTGGAACAACCGCCTGGATTTGAAGACCCAAAGAAGCCAGACTCAGTCTTCAGACTGAAAAAGGCTCTGTATGGTCTGAAGCAAGCACCTCGAGCTTGGTACGACGGACTAAGTAAGTTTTTATTACAAAACGGATTTGTCAAAGGTGAAGTAGATACTACTCTGTTCATCAAAAAGGAAAACAAAAGTTTCTTACTCGTTCAAATATATGTTGATGACATTATTTTTGGATCGTCTAATGAAAGTCTTTGCAAGAAATTTTCTAAGTCTATACAGGACGAATTTGAAATGAGTATGATGGGAGAGTTAACATTCTTTCTTGGACTTCAAGTGAAACAAATGAAGGAAGGAACTTTCATCCATCAAGAAAAATATGCGAATGATCTTGTTAAAAGGTTTGGATTGGGAAAGTGCAAAAAGACCGACATACCAATGTCATGCTCTCGAGAAGATAGACAAGGATGAAGAAGGGAAGAAAGTAGATCAAAAGCTGTACGGGAGCATGATCGGTTCACTTCTTTATCTTACCGCTTCTAGACTTGATATTTTGTTGAGTGTTTGCATCGTGCTAGGTTTCAATCAGATCCTAGAGAATCACATCTCATTGCCGTAAAACGTATTATCAAATACGTTGCCTCATCTTCAAGCATCGGTCTTTGGTATCCAAAGAGAGGAGACTTTAATCTTCTAGGATACTCGGATGCAGATCGGCCGGTTGCGAGTCGATAGAAAGAGCACTTTGGAACTTGTCAAGCTGCTTGGAAACGGGACGGTGTCTTGGTTCTCAAGGAAGCAAAGCACCGTAGCTCTCTCAACGACAAGCGAGTATGTAGCTCTTGGAAGCTGCTGTTCGCAAATTCTCTGGATAAAACAACAGCTACAAGACTTTGGCATTGAAGACTCATGCACGAAATCAGATGTGACAACACCGGCGCGATCAATCTCACCAAAAATCCAATCCTTCATTCAAGAGCAAAGCATATTGAGATTCGACATCACTTCATTAGAGATCATATTCAAAATGGAGAAATCTTGATTCAATTTATTGATTCGAAGAGTCAACTAGCGGATATATTCACAAAGCCTTTGGAGAAAAATCAATTCGACTTTATTCGCTCAAGACTTAATATTTTGAAGCTTGAAGAAGTTAAAGTCTAGAGACTCACCAACTCGAGACTCGGTCTCTCGGACTTTAAATCATGAGACTCAATTATTCATGGCTAAAGACCGTAAGTTGTTATTTTATCTCGAAAAGGTACGTTCTTTCATTCGAGATATAATTCGTGTGAAATTTGAAAACTTGTCTTTTTCAAGGAATTAATTTTGGCAGTTATTGATTTTGAAGAGAAGTGTTCGTACACTTTCCTTGTACCGATTAAACTTCTCTTTTCAAATCCGAGGTATATATATATATACAGCTTTTCTTCGCCCAATTTTCAAAACCCTAAAAGGCACTCTCCTTCCCGATTCTTTGTTTCTACTTCTTGTTCGTCGTCGAGAAAGTGGTCATTTTTCTTGGGAAAAGCAAGTGAAGGAATCTTCCAATAGACAAAGAAAGATGTCGTCTTCGAGGAAATCATCAAGAATCGCAAGCGAGGGGACCACAAAGAATGGAGAAGGGACCGACTCACTTCGATCTTGCGAGGAAGAAGACTTATCAAGTCGGCGACAAAGTCCGATTCGCTCTCCTCCACGTCATTCATCACCTCCTGCCCCACAAGGTGCAAGTCAATATCTGGAAGAAGAGATAATCGAGGAAGCCGACCTAGTAAGAGTCCAAAGACCCTCCTTTATCTATAAGCTTTATCGTGCGTTGAAAAGCTCTGGTTCTTCATTAAAATATATAGATGACTTCCTTAAAGACAAAAATTATGGGAATGAATATCTTTTTCTGCGGAGAATGGAGGAATTGGAAATTGCCCCTAAAGGAAGGGCAGAGGAGGCTCTTGCGAACATTCCCAGAGACCCTCGTTTGCCAGGACAAAATCTGATTGACGGGAACGATGATGACAAAATGTTCCTTGAATTTAAACCCAGAATGGGTGTGGCAGCAAAGGTGAAAGGAAATCGGATGGATTTGTTTAAATCCAAGGATCAGGAAAAAGTGTATTTCAGGCTGTTGAAAAGAGGGGTGATAAACCCTAGAAGTGTCGATTTTGACTTCCTGGACACCATCAACGTGAACTTAAGAGAAAAGTTGAATTTGCTTCAACTCGAGACTTTTTGCTCTGACTCTACGGATGGGTATGCTCAACTGACCGCTTATTTCTATTCAAATCTTAGCTTTTTGGATGCGAATAGAATTTCATTCAGTGTTCGAGACCAAGTCCACGTAGTAGATGTGAATATGTTGGCCGACATAGTTGGAGTTGAATGGGGACGCTATCTCCCAATCAAAGTCTCACATGTTCGTACTACTCTGGATCTTGTGAAAGATAGGGATGTAGAGAAGAAAATTACCTATTCCAGAATGAAGGCCATCAACATCGTGCTTCATAAGATTGTGATCAACTGTCTCGGACCAAAGTCTACGTCAAAGACTTCGTGTCTCTTTCGAAGCAAAGTTGATGTATGCGATCAACTCGGGACGGAAGTTTTTCTCCCACACACTATTCTCTTCCATATGTACAGAGCATTGTCAAAAGACAAAGGACAATTGCCTTATCCTCGGTGCAGTGACCAAGATCTTGAGACATCTCGAACATTGAACCGCCACATTCATTTTGTGTTCGACCGTGTGAGAAGATGGTGGTAGGGTTGAAAATGTTAATGAAGATGCGTCTGCAAGAACTCTCCAAGGCAATGGAGAAATTCAAAGTGAAATCTCCAGTTCGATCCCGCCTCAAAGAGAAAAGGAAAAGAGGTCATTGGTGCTCCATCGAAAAAGAAGAAAAGAACTCTCATCCTTGAGGATGAAGAAGAAGATGAAGATGATGAAGATCCCTCTATCCAAGCACTGACAAGAACAAGACGTTCTGTGTCTCATCCGACAGATTTTCGAAGAGCGGAAGAAGAAAAGAAGAGGAAGAAGGAAGAGAGAGAAGGAGAAAGAAGTTGAAGAAGAAGGAGAAGGAGAAAAAGAAAAGTCTGCTGATAAATCTAGAGAGAAGGGAAATCAAGAGCATGATCATCACTCTTCCCTTTCGATGTCCTAGAGATAGGGGAGTCGGCGAGCAAGAGAGGTCTACACCTCATGCTGCTGTCAGTGAAGATCTAAGACAATCTCCAGAAGACCCAGAAGAAGTTCAGGTCTCTCAATTGCCTGAAGAAGGTGATACATCGATTCCAAATCTGCCAGACTATACTGCATTTACTTCATCAAAGAAAGCTCATGCCAGTACACAGACGGATGATTCTGCAGATTTTCGTAGCATCATGAATATTCTTCTGGAAATGCGGAGCCAGATATATGTTCTGGACTGTGAAATCCAAGCTTTGAAGAATGCTGGACAAGCATCTTTGATCTCTGGAGGATAAACTCAAAGACCTCGCTCTGCAACTTCAAGCCAATGCCAAGGGAGAAGAGGTAGCTCATCTGAGAGAAGACCTGAAGAAGCTCGAAGGAGTAGTCCAGTCCATTGGGGATTTCCAGATCGTGCGCATTCCCAAGCAGACATGACTCCTTTCTCACACTTTTTAATGCTGACAAAAAGGGGGAGAACCAACTTGAACCAACAACTATCTTTTAAAACTTTTTAGTGGTTATGTTTATTTTTTTGAGTATGACTTGAGAACTTGAACTTGGGTGTGAATTTGACTGAATTGACTGTGGATTGTGATGCTTGACTGGTTGCATTTTTATCAAGTGTTGCTATATGGTATTACTCATGAAAGACTAACCAATTTTCTGTGGATGCGAGTCCGGTTGCTTTATTAATCTTTTGAGTTAGCCATATTGCTTGAGAAATGTTTTGCAGGTCAAAGTTGTTCAAATCTAGAAGAAAGTTTTGTTACCATCAAAAAGGGGGAGATTGTTGGAGAAATCTTTCCAGAATATTTTGAAGCCGACAAAACGTTTCTATCGGTCTAAGTCCTGGATGTTCGGAGACCGACGAGTCTAAAGTCTGAAGACTTTGTTTTCTCAAGACTCAAGACTCAAGACTCAAGACTCAAGACTTAAGACTCAAGACTCAAGACTTAAGTCTATTCTCACTGAAAGTCTTTCTAATCCAGTGACGAAGGAAATCCAAAGCCGAGGTATATGGTTGAGGATTCGACCCTATCCTCTGGAATAGATTCTTTGGTTGGATAATCATTTCGGATTCTTTAAATTCTTATCTAAGATCGATTGAAGATCCGATGGTCGACGAAATAATCTTGGAATGTTCTATTCTTGGAAACCAAGATCCCGATTGTATGGGCGAACAGATTGATGGGCTATCATCGATTCCTTAAATAGCTCGGATGATCTTCTTGATTGATTCCGTCCAACGGGTAGATTGGAGGAATTCCTTTGGTAAGTGCCAACGGCTATGATGGCATAAAGGAGTATAAAAGGAAGACGTTCTAGTTGTTTTAAGTGTGTGATCGATAGAGAAATTCCGAGTCGAAGAACCTTGATTGTTAGTTGAGACTGTTCGAGCGAAATTGTACACAGAGAGTGTTTGTACTTGGTGATACCTTGAGTGAGTGTGGTAGATCATCTACGCCAAGAAATCAAGGAAGATCAACATTGTAACATCTCTTTGTTCATAGTGGAATCCAGCCAATTGGCTGTCGGTGCGAAGAGTGGACGTAGGCTTGAATCAAGCCGAACCACTATAAACCGAGTGTTCAATTCTCTCTTTCCCTTACTCAGTCTCACGATTGGTTTTTGATTATTGCTAATTCTTCAACTGTCTAAAGTATTGTGCAATCGTCAAAGAAAAATCTTTGTATACCTATTCACCCCCTCTAGGTACTCATACTAGCAATATCACACGATCGGTTAAAAAGAGAAGTATACGAACTGTCACAAAGGAAAATAAAAATATGCCTTTTTAAAATAACTATCATTTTTCCGCGAAAATAGTCATTTCAAAAAATAACTTCTTTTTCGAAAAGGAAACGTTGTAACAATTACGTCGATTAAACATAGCAATAATTAACCATAGTTTGACCATCGTACCTTTTCAAGATAAGATTCGAGAGAGAATAACTTACAGTCAAGGTCTTGTATGTCTGAGTCTGAAAGTCTCTAGACTTTGATTTCCTCATACCTCAAAATGTTGAGTTTGGAGCGAATAATTTCAAATTGATTTTTCTCCAAAGGCTTTGTGAATATGTCCACCAGTTGGTTCTTTGAATCAACATACTGAATCGAAAATTCTCCATTTTGAACATGATCTCTAATAAAGTGATGTCGAATCTCTATATGCTTTGCTCTTGAGTGAAGAATTGGATTTTTGGTGAGATTGATAGCGCTGGTGTTGTCGCAATTAATCTCCGTGCATGAGTCTTCAATTCCAAAGTCTCTTAGCTGTTGTTTTATCCAGAGAGTTTGTGAACAGCAACTTCCAAGAGCTACATACTCTGCTTCTGTTGTAGAGAGAGCTACTGTACTCTGCTTTCTTGAAAATCAAGATACTGTCCTGCCTCTAAGTAGTTGACAGGTACCTGAGGTGCTCTTTCTATCAACTCTGCAACCGGCTAGATCTGCATCTAAGTATTCAAGAAGAGTAAAGTCTCCTCTTTTAGGATACCATAGGCTGATGCTTGAAGTTGAAGCAATGTATTTAATAATACGATTTGTAGCATTTAAATGAGATTCTTTAGCATATGCTTGAAATCTGGCACAAATACAAACACTAAACAAAATGTTAGGTCTAGAAGCAGTAAGATAAAGAAGTGAGCCAATGATACTCATGTATAGCTTATGGTCGACTTTCTTTCCTTCTTCATCTTTGTCTATCTTCAAGGAACTTGACATTGGTATTTCAGCCTTCTTGTAATTGTTCAAACCAAACTTTTTGACGAGATTATTAGCATATTTTCCTTGATGAATAAAAGTTCATTCCTTCAGTTGTTTCACTTGAAGCCCGAGAAAGAAGGTTAACTCACCCATCATGCTCATTTCAAATTCATCCTGCATAGTCTTAGAGAATTTCTTGCATAGACTTTCATTAGGAGATCCAAATATAATATCATCGACATATATTTGAACTAGCACAAAACTTTTGCTTTCTCTTTTAATAAATAAAGTAGTGTCTACTTTACCTTTCACAAAACCGTTTTTGATTAAAAACTTACTTAGCCTGTTGTACCAAGCTCGATGTGCTTGTTTTAAGCCATATAAGGCCTTTTTGAGTATGAATACTGAGTCTGGTTTCCTTGGGTCTTCAAACCCAGGTGGTTGTTCCTCATAGACTTTCTCATGGATGAATCCATTTAGGAAGGCACTTTTGACATCAATTTGGAATAACCTAAAATTTTTATAACAAGCAAATGTAAGTCATAAACGAATTGCTTCTAACCTTTCTACTGGTGCGTAAGTCTCATCATAGTCTATCCCTTCTTCTTGTGTGTATCCCTTGGCCACGAGTTTTGCTTTGCTTCTTACGACCTTTCCTTTCTTGTCCATCTTGTTTCTGAAAACCCATTTAGCTCCAATAACTGATTTACCTTTCGATTTTGGAGTCAATTCCCATACATCATTGATACTGAATTGCCTGAGCTCTTCTTGCATGGCTTCAATCCAGCTTTCATCAGATAAAGCTTCATCTATGCTTTTGGGTTCTATTTCAGAAATAAGAGCCACAGCACTAGACTCTTCACACCGTTTGGATCTAGTGAAGTTCCTTCATTAATGTCGCCAATGATAAGATCTTTGGGATGACTGGACTTATGCTTCCAGTTGCTGGTTAATTTATTAGAATGATGATCACTTTCTTCACTTGAATCTTCAGTTACTTGCCGCATTTGGTCCTTCAAAGTCTGAGTTGTTTCTTTAGACTTTGTAGAGTCTGGAGCAGGTTCTGGATCTTCAAGATGAGTCTGAATATATTCATTTTGTATCGAATCCTGGAATTTGACATTCATTGATTTTTCCACGGTTTAAGTCTTTTTGTTGTAGACTCTGTATGCTTTGCTTGTGGTTGAATATCCAAGGAAGATGCCTTCATCTGACTTTACTTCAAACTTACCAACTCGATTATTTGCATTTTTTAGTATAAAACATTTGCATCCAAACACATGAAATTATGAAACAATAGGCTTTTTTTCTTTGAATAATTCATATGGGTTTTTTTTTTTTTTCTAGAATAGGCCTTACAAAAACTCTGTTTATAATATAACATGCTGTAAAAACTGCTTCAGCCTAAAAACGTGAGGAGATGTTACTTTCAATTAGAAGAGTTCTAGCCATTTCTTGAAGCGATCTATTCTTTCTTTCCACAACTCCATTTTGTTCTGGAGTATATGGAGAGGAGAACAAATGCTGAAAACCAGATTCATTACAAAACCTTGTAAAATCTTGATTTTCAAATTCACCTCCATGATTTGTTCTTATACTTGAAATAACATATCTTTTTTCATTTTGAACCTTTTTAGCAAATTTTTCAAAGTAAGAGAAAGTTTCAGACTTACTTGCTAGGAAATACACCCAAGTAAATCGTGAGTAGTCATCCACGATTACTAGGCAATATTTCTTACCTCCAATACTCTGTGTTCTGGTCAAAGAGATCCATATGCAGAAGCTGCAGTACACGATTAGTGGAAACTTGATTTATTGGTTTAAAGGAATTTCTTACCTATTTTCCCAATATGCATGATGTACATGGGTCAGACTTTTGATATGATAAATTGGGTAGACCATGAACAAGCTTCTTTGTTAAAATTTTGGCTATCTGCTTTATATTGATGTGCCCAAGCTTTCTGTACCATAAAATTGCTTCGTCTTGGATTGAAATTAAACATTGCAATTCATCTGGTTTCACATCCAAGAGGTAGATATTTCCATGTCTTCGTCCCATAAATGACTAAGTAGAGTCTTTACTGGTTCCTAAACATATACCCTCTTGAAAGTAGATTTTGAAACCGATATCACATAGCTGACTGACACTGAGCAGATTATAGTTTAGTCATTCAACTAAAGAAACATTGCATATTGTGAGGCTTCCGATCTTCATAGTTCTAAATCCCACAATTTTTCCTTTGTTGTTTCCTCCAAATGAGACTTTTCCACCATTTACTTGAACAAGCTTTATGAAGCAATTTGAATCTCCTGTCATGTGTCTCGAGCATCCACTATCCAAGTACCATTTCACATTTTTCTTGATAGTGACCTGCATTTAAAAAAAGACTCAAACTTTCTTTGGTACCCATATTTTCTTGGGTCCTTTTGAGTTAGTCTGATATGCGATTTTTGCCCAAACTTTATTGACAGGTCTCCAAACCATAGGACATTATTTCTCTAAATGATCTGTACTATTGCATTTTGAACATCTAAGAGCATTGCGACCTATTGGTTTTACAAAGGTCTTTTTAAAATGATTTTTGTAAGCATCTCTTGAGGGTCTTTGTTTGATTCTTTCATTCACTTTAGGAAAATCAATTAAATGAATGGTTTCAGCAGTCATTCCTAAACCAGATTTATTGAAATAAGGTCTTTGCACAAAAAGTATTTTTTCTAGTTTATCAGATCCTATCGAAAATCTTTTGGAAATATTTGAGATATTATTTTTCAAGAATACATTTTCTTTTGAAATATTATCTTCACTTTCTCTAAGAGAAGAAACATTCATAACTAAACATTTCACATTTTCTTTCAAAATATTTTCTTGTTGTTTTAAGGCAGAATTTTTCTTTTTGAGTTCGGAAATCCTTTTAAGAGAAGTCTTAAGACTAAAACACAACTCATCAATGTATTTAAAAACTTTAATAGGGATTTTGAAGTTACTTACCTCAAATTCAGTGTCTGAATCTGAGTTTGTCTCGGAGTTTGAATCTGAATCCGATTGTGCCATTAGACATATGTTGGCATAATCATCATCACTATCTTCACACTCCGTATCACTCCAGGTTTCAGCTTTGAGAGCCTTTCGATACTTTTCAGTTTTTCCTTTCTTTTTCCTCAGAAGAGGACAGTTAAGTCTGATGTGTCCATTTTTCTTACATTCAGAGTAGACTACAGCTTTATTTGATTTATCATCTTCAACAGACTTAGTCTGTTGCTTTTGAAAACTTTGTTTCCTTAGATTGAATCTTCTTCCTTTTCTGTTCGGCTTTCTAAATCTTCTTATCATGAGAGCAAGCTACTCATCGTCCATATCGTCTTCAAAATCTGCAACATCAGAATCATCATTGGATTTTAATGCAATGGATTTCTTACCTTTAGGGTCTTCGTCTTCATTGATTCATTCCACTTCATAGGACTGAAGAGTTCCAACCAATTCATCAACATATAGTGGCATGATTCTTTGGGTCTCTCTGATTGAGGTCTTTATGTGATTCCAATCCTTGGAGAGTCCACGCAGTAGCTTATTTACCTTCATGGGGTCAGAAATTGGTTGACCTTGATTTTCAAGACCATTCATGATATCTGTAAGACGACTAAACATGTCAGTTATAGATTCTCCCGATTTCATTCTGAAGGCTTCGTATTGACCGAGGAGAATATTGATTCTTGTCTCTTTCACTCGATCGGTTCCTTTGTAAGTAATGTGTAATCTATCCCAGACTTCTTTGGCTGTATCACAAGAAGATATTATGTTATATTCAGTAGGTGATAAAGCACAATATAAAGAAAAATAGATTGCTTTTGCATCAAGAGCTTGTCTCTTGATTATCTCTTCTTGAGTCATTTCACTAGACTCAACAGTGTCTTTTCCTCTTTCTAAGACAGGTGCAGCTTTAAGAATGATTCATTTTTCTACAACGTCCCATTCCAGAGGATCTTTTGATCTTAGGAACGCCTTCATCTTGTTTTTCCATATATTGTAGTCATTTCCATCAAAGTAAGGCGGTCTGATATTACTTTGCCCTTCTACCAGCCCTGGAGCTAACATACTAGCCATGGATCTTTAACTTTGAAGTAAAACACTTCAAACAAGGTGAGTACACGAGCTCTGATACCGATTGAGATAGCTAGTATAATCACCTAGATGGGGGTGAATAGGTGCACAAACAATTTATCGAGATACGGAAGCGATTCTTGACACCCGATAGAAAGAAAGTTCTCTATTTATTAACAAAATGAAGTACGATCAAAGTAAAGAGAGTAAGGAAGAGAAAATTGAACACAAAGTTTATAGTGGTTTGGCTTATTTCAAGCCTACGTCCACTCTTTCGCACTAACAGCCCACCGGCTGGATTTCACTATAAACAAAAGAGAAGTTACAGCATCGCTTTTCCTTGATTCCACAGTGTAGATGTTCTACCACACCTCCTCAAGGTTTCTCACAAATATAGACTCTCTTTTGTGTACAAGGTTTCACTCAAAGGAATTGTCTAAACAATAAGGAGCTTCAGACTTTGGAATTCTTCTATCGCGCACACCTTGAACAACTTAGAACGTCTTCCTTATATACTCCGTTACGCCATCATACCCGTTGGCACTTACCAAAGGAATTCTTCCAATCTACCCGTTGGACGAAATCAATTAAGAAAATTATTCGAGCTATTTAAGGAACATGACGATAGCCTATCAATCGTGTTCGCCCATACAATTAGGATCTCGATTTCCATAAGTAGAATATTCCAAGAATATTTAGGCAATCATCGGATCCTTAATCTTCGAGTCAATCTCGATCAATCAAAGGATTCCGTTATGACTTTTCCAGCCAAGAGATCTTCTCCGATCGATAAGGTCATATCCTTAATGAAACATCTAGTTTCGGATATCCTTTCTTCAACGGATTAAAGACTATCAATGAGGATAGACTTTGAGTCTTGAGTCCGTTGTCCGAAGGTCTTCGGACTTTAGATAGCGAGAACCGCAAACCTTCGAGACTGGGCGATGGAAACGTTTTGTCAGCTTCAAAACACTTCAAGAAGATTTCTCCAACAATTATGACATTAATTGAACTCAATTTTGGTTAATTTGCAATTTTGCCCATTGAATTGCAAATTTTACCATTTTAGACCTTTCGGCCCAATTCACAGCACCCATGGTTTTGACTTGTTTTTTTCACGATAATCATTCGGTTAGGTTAATGTTCATAAGGTTTTATTAGTTAAATTGTATCTTAATTGGCCAATTTATTCTTAAAAAATGATAAAATTCCTTCGGTCTTTTAGGGACCAAATTGCATAAATTTTAGACCCATAGGGGTCCCAAGTGGACAAAACAGTTGAAATCAGACCAAACCGGTCAAGAACCGATCAAAATCTGATTGAACTGGTTCGAACCAGTCTGATCGGCCGCCAACAGGGCTGGCCGATTCAGCCCCTTGTCGGCCGGCTCCTGACCTCCAATGATCGATTCTCAAACCCTCTCAATTTCAATTTCACTTCTATACCTTCAATTTCTCAAAATTTTATATATTGACCCTCAAATTTCATCTAATTGCAAATTAACCCCTAATCGGACATTTCGATGCAATTCTCGATTTTGGCTTGGGTTTTTGCGAATCAAGCCCACTAGATCAATTACCCAACACCTCGAGATCATGATAAAGTTTTTGAAATTGATTTTTGACCGTTGGATTGAAATTTCGACTGTTGGATCAAACCAACGGCCCAAATCGATTAATTTGGGGGAGTATATTAAGTGAAATTTGCCTTTTAGGGGGCTTCATTTGGGCGTTGTTGACCGTTGAAGTAGCCTTTGTCCTCGACGACCAACCGACGCCGCACCTCCGTTCTGCCGCAACCCGCGCCGTCGCCGTCGCCACCTGCCGGTTTGCCTTCGCCCGACACCTACTGGTCTGCCCACTATTGGTTTGGCCATCCAATCTTTGTGTCGTAACGCCCATCCCCGTCGTCGCGTTTTTCCTTCCTGCACTGCCTTTCTTAGGTAGTTTTTCTTTTTGTTTTTTATTTTCTGTTAAAAAATCAAGTTTCATTATTATTACTTAAGTTGGAATATTTGGTGTCAATGTTAATTATTTATATATTTTAGGCATTATCCATAGAGTTCTGTTGCCCCCAAAAATCTCTATAATTATTAATTTGAATAGTAAGATATCGGATCATTTTTTTTAATTATATCAATTTTTTTAGGCATTTTGATAGTAATTTAACTTATGGGATCATTATAATTATTAATTTGATTCATAAGATTTTGAATCAAATTTTTAATTATTTTGTTCTCATCATGTTGTGATGTTTAGGGTTAAAATAATCGTTAAATTTAATTAGTGAGACAATTGATTATTTTTTTGATTTTTTTAATCTTTTATTTGATTAATATATTGAGTGGTTTAGATATAATGTTTATCTAGTAATCGCTTGTTTTGAAAAGCATTAAAAAAAAAAATCAAAGCTTGCATCGGAGTGTGTTGTTTTCATAAATTAGAATTGCTTTTTTAGATTGCATGTTTAGATAATTTTTGGAATTGATTAGGGTTGGATTTAAATAACATTTTATAGATAGGGTCTTAGATAATGTTTGCACATTTTAATAATCTCTTTTCTAAAAAAAAATATTTTTCTAAGATATGATAGGGTTTAAATCAAATTAATCCCTAAACTAGGTTAGAAAATTAGTCATTTTAGATCATTTAATTAAGTTTTCTTTTTATTACGAATTTTAACAAAAAAATACAAAAATATTAGGTGCATGTCAATTAGTTTGCGTGTTAAGTTTAATTAGAAATAGCCTGGTAGTAAAATTATGTCATGTAGTTAAGGTGTATGTTTTATGATAAAGTTCTAATTTCAACAAAACACAAAAAAGAATTACTTGCTTTAGTGTGTTGAATTCCTTTGGTGCAATTTATTTTATTCAATGTTTAATAATGGTTGAGCATCCATGTGATCACCCAATTGCATGATAGTGGTTTAGCTTAAAATAAATCCAACTACCTGCAAAAACATTTTTGAAAAAAAAAAAGGTACCAAAAAGACATTAGAAAAGTTTAATGTAACCAAATTCCTGTACCCAAAATGTCTAGTCCGTAGGAGTAAAATAATTATCTTATTATTTTACTTAGGTGTCTAATTGATCTACCATAAACTGATTAATGGCAACTCCTAGATAAAATTGATTTGCATGCTAAAAACTTAAACCAAAGTCACAAATTGGTATAAGCTTGGAAGAGCCCGAGCTAAGTTTAAGACTTAGTAATCCATCAACCTAAACCTTAAATGGTGCACTCGAAATTTAGGTTGCGATGAATAGTAACGCAAGGACATCCATTACAGTACATAAGACATGTAGAAAAATTGGATGGTGAAAGAGACAAACCAGAAGAGACATACAAATGCTTTTTGCAATCATCGACTAAAGAAATCCAGTGTTGTGGAGTTGTGGACGAGATAAACTGATGAAAACAAGAAGAGAAGTTACAGGACCCAAAGAGCAAAGAGAAGATGCTCTGTGCAATCATTGGCATTACTCCCAAAGGATTAATTCAAGGTGGCAATGCTTGGGTTGCATTCTAAGCCCCTAACATTTGAAGAAAATTGATGTGAGACCTCAAGTTTGACCAACTGCATTAGGTGTAAACAAACCGAGCGACTTGAGCTTTAATCGCCGAGCACTCGAAATATGATCAATTCAAATCTTATCAAGTTTGCACGGTGCGAACATCAAACGCATATCGCTCGGTCTACTTAACAATTCGCTTAACACAAGAACCTCATAAGTCTAATCTTTACAGGCTAGCTTTTTGACAATATGTATGTCAATACATTCGACATTAGCTCATTCCTTAAGGATATGTTTAGCAAGTGTTCTAACATGACATCGTTTCATACGCACACTTACGCAGTGCTAAATATGCTATCATTCTATCTTTGTAATGTCTGTTGCAATTTGGAAACTAGATTTAATGAGAACCTGAGCCCTTAATGTTGGATAACCAAGCTGAATCGAATTAAGCTCTATCCAGTCAAGCCTATCACGCAGTAAAGCTAGCTTGAGAATTCAAGCTCATTCAAGTTCAAGTAGTATATTGAGTAAAACCTAACTTTGCTCGATGGATACCAGCAGTTGATGATAATGATTTCTAGGATCTACCTTTCCACTCCAGATAACTCTTGTTTTCAAGTTTCCGGATGAAGATGAAGGATTAGTTCATTAAGGTCAGTGTGTGCATTGAAAAGGAGATGTTGAAGAATGCTAAGTACGTTTGAAAAGAAGGAGATGTTGAAAAATGGATCTTAAACCCATATATAAAGGGGTCATATATGAGTCACTTACATTTTGAAGTAAATCATATATGGGTCACTTATATTTTGAAGAGATTAGTTAAATAGGTCTTCAATGAGTTGCACTTAAACACTCATTTCCAACCCAAGCCTCACACTCTCTCTTCCCTCTTTATAAAAATGTTTTTTTTATTTATTTATAAAAATCGAAATTAGGATTATTTTTTTGTATTTTCTTTTTCTTTTCTTTGTTCTTTGTCTTCTTCTTTTTTCCCTTTCTTCTTCCTCCTTCCTTAGTCGATGGCCGGCATGGCAATGGCTAATCACCAACCAAGCAAGGCTCAAGCTTGCTGGCATTGGATGAGCTCAATCTCGCCAATCTAGTGAGGCCAAGGCCTTCCCAATGATTGGCAAGGCTCAAGCCTCACCAGATGTGGCAAGACTCGAGCCCGTCGGCATCGGGCAAGCTCAAGCTCGCCAATATTTGGCAAGCCTCAAGCCTAGCCAAACAAGGCTCAAGCCTCGCCGATCAGGCGAACCTCGAGCTTGCTGGTGTTGGGCAAGCTTGAGCTCGCCAATCTAGCGAGGCCTCAACCTCGCCGACATCTAGTGAGGCTCAAGCCTCGCTAATCTAAAACTTAGAATCTACCTTATCAATTGGGACCAGTTCAAATTTCACCTATAACTTATAACCCACCTGGTCAAGACTGGTTCCTAATTTTTGGAATCTATAATCTACCATATATGTCATGGAACCTAGAATCTACCTTATTAATCGGCTCTAGACTAAAATCAAGAACCAAACAATTTTTTTCTTTTTATCATTTTTTTTGTTTCAATTATAGTCAAGTAAATTGAAAGCGAACAAAACAACAAAAGTCTCATTTATCAATCACGACAATCCATAAAAGATGAACACGTAAAATAAAATAAATAATAAAAATTCAACATATGTAACATAAAATCTTAATCATAGAATTTCATTCCTCAGTCATATATGAAAAATTGCTGCAAATTATAACCACTTGAAAACAAAAGAAAGAACAAATATAGTTAATCACTTAATAACATTAAACTAAAATAATTAAAAGAAAGTCTCACTGCATATATTCAGTCCTATAACTTGTGTTATAGCAAAATATTCATAGACCAAGCCTTTTCATGTGCTCATTGGCATCCATGCCAACCATTGAGCACACGCGAGAGAGAGAGAGAGAGAGAGAGAGAGAGAGAGAGAGAGAGAGAGACCAAATATAGTTAATCACTTAATAATATTAAATTAAAATAATAAAAAGAAAATCTCACCACTTATATTCAATCTACGAATAGATACATGCATGGTCGGTATTTGTATTGGAGCAAAACGTTGCTAGACCAAGTCTTTCCGTGTGTTAATTAGCATCCACGCCAACTATTGAGGATGAGAGAGAGAGAGAGAGATATACATGTGCATGTCCAAGAGGTTTCCATGGCACAGGCGTGACACATTAATGACCCTCGGCTTATGTCCCCAAGACTTAAGAGTATTCTCCTAGGGGCGGGTGATACTGTATTTGTATGCATACGTTATAAATGTGAGTAACTGGTAGTTGGCAATAAATGCTGATAGTTGGTAAATTGGGAGCTGCAATCTCCACCGTTAGATCTAAAGGAGATCTATGGATACGGTTTGCCTTATACTTGTATATAAAGAAGTCTCCTCCCTCATTGTAATTCATTCACAAGTAATACAAAAACTAGAGCTTCTCTCTCTAGAGTTTCTCTCTCTATATACGAGCCTTGTGAGTCGAGTGTTGAAAGGCTGCTTAGGGGTAAAACCTTAAGACCGCACGGGTCAGCCTACCTGTGATCAAGAGTGAATCGATCGGCCCGTGACAAGTGGTATCACAGCTGATTTGTGATCCAAGCACAAGTGCAATGGCTTATCCATGATATGATGAGGCGCTCGCTATGGGTGGTGATGGTGCTGATCGTGGGCGGAACGCCAAGAAGGGTGGTGCCAAGGGGAAAAAGACTCGTGGTGGTTCGAGAGATCCAACGAGGGATCTTGCACAACGGATGGCGAAGCTAGAGTAGTTCATCTCCGATGTCCAAGGATCGGTTAATGACCTAACCCAAACCGTGGATGGAGTTAACGCCGGAAGGGAGGAGCTAGTTACGGAAATGCAAGAGCTCAAGACCGGCATGGGAGAACTCCACCACGAGTTGCTGGGGACCCTACAGGAGGAACTTGCACAACGGTACGAACCCTTGGAGGCCACTATGGCGGCCATGCGCACGGAGATAGCGAAGCTTACAGGTAAGCTCGCTGAAGCATAAGCTGCACGCGTGAACGGAGTGATCACGGTGCAAGGTCCACGGGTGGACACGTCGAAGCCAAGGAGTTCTAGGGCTCACGGGTGGCCAAGGATGTGGACAACTTTCTGTGGTACATGGAGCGATACTTCTAGGTCATGGGAATCAATGACGACCAAACACAGATAAACACTGCATCGATGTATTTAGCTGATAGTGCATTGTTGTGGTGGCGTCGTCGGTCAGATGATAGGTATGGGAATCTTATTGCGACATGGGGTGGTTTCGTCGAGGAGTTCCGACGAAACTACTTCCTTGCTTATGCGGAGGAGGAAGCTCGTGACAAGCTGAAGCATCTCGAGCAGAAAGGTGGTGTACGCGACTACATCAAGCAGTTTTCGGAGTTGCTGCTCCAAATCCCCTCGATGAATGAAGTTGAGGCGTTTCACCAGTTCATGAGCGGTCTCAAGCCATGGACAAAGCAAGAGCTGAAGCGGTACAACGTGGGAGATCTCACTACGGCCATGACTGTAGCTAAGTCGCTTGTGGAGTACAAGGTGTCGCCTTCCACATCCCAACCGGACACTCATCCAAGGGACAAAGGCACTGGTCGGGGAGATCGAGGGAGATACAACCGTCCGACCGGAGGTAGATCACCACCGGTTGGTCCTCATCCTCACTGGGCTCATGCGGGGCCAAATGGAGGAGGGCAAAGGAAGGTACGCTCGTATAGATGTTTCTTTTGCGACGGTCCGCACATGGCGTGGGATTGCCTGAACAAGGCCAAGTTGGCCGCTCTTTACAAAGAGGATGAGCCTAGGGAGGAAGTGTAGTTGGGATTGTTGCGACTCCTTAGCACGATCAAGGCCAAGAAGGCGAAAGAGCCTAAAGGCTTGATGTTCGCGGATGTGAAGATCGGAGTGACCACAATGAGTGCAATTGTGGACACGGGAGCATCCAACATCTTCATCTCGGAGGAAGCCGCGAAGAAACTTAACGTACGGGTTGAGAAAGGAGCCGGTTGGCTCAAGACGGTGAATTCAAAGGAAGTCCCTGCGATCAGTGTTGCGAGGGACGTGGAGCTACAACTTGGATCATGGAAAGACAAAGAAACTCTAGAGGTAATTCCACTTGACGACTACGATATTGTCATTGGAATCAAATTCCTAGATAGATCCATGCAGTTGTAGTTCCCTTTGCCGAATGCATATGCATGTTGGACAAGAATAGTCAATGCGTGATTCTGATCCATCGTGAGTCGAATCGTGATCGGAAGATGATCTCGGCCATGCAACTCACCAAAGGAGCAAGGAGGGGCGAAGTAACCTTCCTGGCAACCTTGAAGATCGAGGAAAACAAGGGTGAAGGGAAGGAAGTCCCAACGGAAGCAGCCCAAGTCCTCAACTCGTTCAAAGACATTATACCATCGGAGCTGCCAAAGAAGTTGCCACCCAAGAGAGGTGGATCACTGAATCGAGCTAGTGCCTGACCGCCTACCATGGCGCCTTACCATATGGCGCCGCCTGAATTGGAAGAGTTGAGGAGGCAACTAAAGGAGCTGCTCGACGCTGGTTACATACGACCGTTAAAAGCCCCGTTCGGTGTGCCAGTCTTATTTCAAAAGGAGCATGATGAGTCACTCCGGATGTGCATCGACTACCGAGCATTGAACAAGCTCATTATGAAGAACAAGTACCCAATCCCACTCATTGCAGATCTCTTCGATCAACTTGGTGGAGTTCAATGATTTACCAAGCTGGATCTCCGATCAGGCTATTATCAAGTTCGGATCGCTGAAGGAGATGAGCCAAAGATAGCCTGCATGATGCGGTATGGATCCTATGAGTTCCTAGTAATGCCGTTTGGCTTAACCAACACTCCGACTACCTTTTGCACAATGATAAACAAGGTACTCCACCCTTTCCTAGATAGGTTTGTAGTGGTTTACCTAGATGATATTGCCATATATAGTCGAACGTTGGAAGAGCATGTCGAACATATAAGGCAGGTCTTCCAAACCTTGCGCGAGAATGAGCTATACGTTAAGCGCGAGAAGTGTGCCTTCGCCCAAGAAGAAGTTCTGTTCTTGGGGCACATTGTTGGAGGTGGACATGTGCAGATGGACAAAGCAAAGATTCAATCGATTGTCAAATGGGAATCGCCGACGAAGGTGCCCGCATTGAGGTCATTCCTGGGCCTCACCAACTACTATCGACGGTTCATCCGGAGCTACTTAAGCATCACCGTGCCACTCACGAACCTGCTGAAGAAGGAAAAGGCGTGAGAATGGACGGATCGATGTTAAAGAGCCTTCGACTGATTGAAGCGAGCTATGACCGAGGAACTAGTGCTGGCATTGCTGGACCACACCAAACCCTATGATGTAGAGACAGAAGCATCGGATTATGCAATTAGTGGCGTTCTTATACAGGATGGACATTCGGTGGCGTTCGAGTCCCGAAAGCTGAACGACACTGAGCGTCGATACACCGTCCAAGAGAAGGAGATGACCGCGGTGGTGCACTGCCTTTGGACGTGGAGACACTACATCCTAGGATCGAAGTTCGTCGTGAGGATGGACAACGTGACCACGAGTTACTTCTAGACCCAAAAGCAGTTGAGTCCGAAGTAAGCTCGATGGCAAGATTTTCTAGCGGAGTTTGACTACTTGTTAGAGTACAAGCCAAGGAAGGCCAACTCTATGGCAGACGCGTTGAGTTGGAAAACGGGGCTGATGAGCCACACGGTGAGTCAACTGAGTTGCCCTTGGGTCGACCACATTAAAGAGGGGTTGACGCATGATCCAAGAGCTCAAGCCCTCATTAGGTATGCCAAGAAGGGCAAGACCCGATAGTTCTGGTGTGAGGACGAGCTCCTCTACACCAAGGGAAGGCAATTGTATGTGCCATTCCATAGGAAGCTAAGGAAGGAGATCTTGCGCGAGTGCCACAACTCAAAGTAGGCAGGTTATCCAAGGATCCACTGCACATTGGCCCTCGTCGAAGATCGGTTCTACTGGCCACAAATGCGAGACAATGTTGAAGCGTATGTGAAGACTTGTTTGGTGTGCCAACAAGACAAGCTAGAGCAACGATCGTCGCTGAGTTTGTTGGAGCCACTTCCCATTCCAACTCGTCCATGGGAAAGCATTTCCATGGACTTCATCGTCAACTTGCCAAAGTCCAAAGGGTGTCGGACTCTAATGGTGGTGATTGACAAGTTCTCAAAGTATGCAACTTTTGTGCTTGGGACAAAAGATTGCCCGGCCGAGGAGGCAGCCAAACTGTTCATGAAGCATATGGTGAAGTATTGGGGAGTGCCACAAACGATTGTGAGCGATCGGGATCCTCACTTCACGGGATGTTTCTAGTATGAGTTGTTCAAGCTGCTAGGGTTAGAGTTGAACATGTCAATGAGTTTGCATCTCCAAACCGACGATCAGACGGAGCGAGTCAATGCTCTCTTGGAGATCTACCTCCGACACTATGTAAGCGCAACGCAAGTAAATTGGGCGAAGCTAATCGATGTAGCCCAGTTCTCCTACAACTTGCAACGGAGCGAGTCGACCAGCCAGAGTCCGTTCGAGGTTGCAACTGGACAGTAACCAAACACCCCGAGCACAATTGCTTCGGGTTACCAAGGGAGTAGTTCGCTCGTGTACAAGTTCACCAAGAATATGCAAGAAGAGGCGGACTTAGCACGGGCATGTCTACACAAAGCCTCCAAGTGCATGAAGAAATGGGTGGATAAGAAGCGACAGCATGTGGAGTTTCAAGTTAGAGATCAAGTGTTAGCCAAGCTGCACGTGGTCTTTCGATACAATGACGTGCACAAGGGGTTGATCCATCGCTACAATTGGCCATTTCGAGTGCTACAACAGGTTGGAAAGGTCGCATACAAGCTGGAGCTACCACTAAAGCTAAAGGTGCATATGGTTTTCCATGTAAGTATGCTTAAACCCTTCCAAGTTGATGAGGAAGACCCGGATCAAGAGGAGTCACAAAGAGCGCCGCTCGGGGCAAAGACCTTATATGATTGAGAAGTCGAGAGCATCTTGGCGAATCGAGTCATACGGAAGAGGTATTGCGCGGCTAAGCGTGAGTATTTGATTCGATAGAAGGGTCTTCCGGAGGGTGAAGCCGATTAGGATCCCAAGGAGAGTCTTTGGCAGTTCAAGAAAGAGATCTAAAAACTTCACGCCGAAGACGCGACAAGGGCGTCGCCTAATTAGGTGGGGGAGAATGTCACGGCTCGAAAGAAAGCATGTCCAAGAGGTTTCCATCGCACGGGTGTGACACATTAATGACCCTCGACTTACGTCCCCGAGACTTAGAGTATTCTCCTAGGGGCAGGCAATACTGTATTTATACGCATACGTTATAAATGCGAGTAGCTGGTAGTTGGTAATAAATGCTGGTAGTTGGTAGATGGGGAGGTGCAATCTCCACCGTTAAATCTAAGGAAGATCTACGGATAATTTTTGCCTTATACTTGTATATAAAGGGGTCTCTTCCCTCATTGTAATTCATTCACAAGCAATACAAAAACCAAAGCTTATCTCTCTATATACAAGCCTTGTGAGTCGAGTGTTGAAAGGCTGCTTAGGGGTAAAACCTTAAGACCACACGAATCAGCCTACTTGTGATCGAGAGTGAATCGATCGGCTCGTGACACATGCATGATAGGTAGTTGTATTAGAGCAAAACATTCCTAGACCAAGCCTTTACATGTGCTAATTAGCATCCATGCCAACCATTGAGGACGAGAGAGAGAGAGAGAGAGAGAGAGAGAGAGAGAGAGAGAGAGAGAGAAAACAAATATTGTTAATCACTTAATAATATTAAACTAAAATAATTTTAAAAAAATCTCACCACATATATTCAGTCTACGAATAAAGACATACATGACCAATACTTGTATCAGAGCAAAACATCCATAGACCCAGCCTTTTCATGTCCTAATTGGCATCCATGCCAACCATTGAGGACAAGAGAGAGACACAAAGAGACAAAGACATAGAGAGAGCAATTAAAAATTATATTTTTAAATATAAAATAAAAATGATTAAAATTTGATTTTAAAAAAATTATAAAAGAATATAAAAATTATTTGTTAAATTTGTATTGCATTAAAGTATTTTAGCAATACCACCTTTTAAAAAAAAAAAAAAAAAAATCTTTCTTAGGTTTAGTTAAAGGTTTTTCACATTTTTTTAATTTTATTTACTAATTATTTATTGTTTAATTTTCTTTTTAAATTTGATGTGAAGTTTTTTTTTTTTTTTTTTTTCAAGGAATATATATGTGAAGAGCTTAAAGTGAATTAAATGTGTTGGAGTGAATTAACCTAAATTGAATTAAATATTGATGTATTTCCATAATATGGGTTGGGTCAGTTATGGATTGGGTCAGATATGAATCATCAAATTTACATTACATGAAAATAGGTCAAAACGAATTAAATAGGTCAATATGGGTTCGACCATTTTAGACCCGACCCAAACCCGAACCCAAACTCACCCATTTGATGGCCCTAGTGCTATCCAAGCTGTTTTCACTGAAAATCTAGAGTTTGGGTGGGTTGTGTTTGGACAAATAGTTTTGGGTCAATGGTCTAAGCCAAAGCATAGAAATGCCCTTGAAATTGCAGTAGCAAGAATTATTATTTCCAATTTGTGTGAAAATACTAGATCTGTTGTTCTTCAAAAAACCCATCCGAATAGACCCTAACTTACCCAACCCAACCCAACCCAACTCGGATTTGCTTCAGGTCTTATATGTTTCAGGTCAGGTTAGGCTCGACAAAGTACACAATCCTTGTGATTAGGGGGTTTAGGTAACATTGAAACCCGGCCGATCCAACCCATTGACATTCCTACTAATAATAAAACAGTAGCCGATGAAGCAATGTTGTTACTAGCTGACGTGACGTGCAGAACGTTCCTACTATTGATAAGACAGTAGCCGATGAAGCTATGCTATTGCCAGCTGACGCGACATGCGGAAGGCAATGGGGAAGAGGTGCTCAGAGAAGAATAAGGAAATAGGAAAAAAAAAGTGAAAAAACGAAGGAAAGAAAAAACCATCTCGGAGGTCACGTGGATCGTCCAAACGGTGGGCAAGGAGTGATGGAGGCAGCAGCCACGGCCGCAGCAGCAAGCCTATGCATTGGGTTGACAAAATAGAGAGAGAGGAGAGGGAAGCTAAGGGCCTGCATGTTTTTATTCCTAAAAAGTGTTTATGGAACACTTTTTTGTTTTTTTGTTCTCGGGAACAAAAAAAGAACAGAAACGCGTTTGGTTGCGTTTCTGTTCTTTTTTTGTTCTTTTGTTCCCGGAACACAAAAAGAACAAAAAAAAGAAACAAAAAAAACTTACTTCTTGTTCCAGAAATAATTTTGAAGAAACGTTTCTTCTTCTCTCTCTTCTTCTTCTCTTCTTCTTTTCTTCTTTTTTTTTCTTCTTTTTTTTCTTTCGCCGGTCGCCGGCCTCGGCCATGGCTGCGCCCGGCCGTCAAGGGTGCGACCTTGCTCGCCGGCCCTCGGCGAGGCTGAGCCTCGCCCGCGCCGACAAGGCCGAGCCTCGCCTTGGCTGGGCGAGCTCGGGCTCGCCCGGATCCGGCGAGGCTCGGCCTCGCCGGGGCCGACGAGCCTCGCCGTGGCCGGGCGAGCGAGGCTGCCGGCTGAAAAAAAGAAAAATAAAAAAGAAAGGAAAAATGAAAGATAAAATAAAATATTAAAAAATTAAAAGAAACAAAAAAAGAATAAAATTTACCAAACATGTTTCTGTTCATTTTTTATTTCCGAAACAAGTTTACCAAACGCGTTTTTTTATTCAAAAATTGTTCATGAGAATAGAAACACTTTTTTTTTTTTTTTTTTATTTCTGTTCCCGGGAATAGAAAAAGAACAGAAATAAAAACATGCGCGCCCTAAGTGTTTGGTAGGTACACGAGTTTTCACTGATGGAGGTGAATATAAAAATTAAATTCATTCCCAAACTTTAGGTTCCCAACCCTATATGTATGAAAGGTAAAAAAAAAAAAAAAATACCCACTCAAAACATTAAGCGAATGAATTTCCAGCGGCAATCGTACTATATAATGCAATTACGTCAACTCCTTTGCAAGATATGAATAAATGCAGTAATAAGGTAATTAATAAGTTCATAAACATTGGTTAAGAGTTAACCTTGTTCACAAGAAGCATCATTCTTCAATAAACCAAACAGATGTTACAAATACTAGTGATTTGAGGTCATCATTTTCATTGTCCCACTTTACATTATTGTAAGAAACGATGACTTCACAAATGATATAATCAGGCAACATCTCTATCTCTGACTAGGAAGTGAATTTCAGAATCTCCGGATCTTGTTTAAGAAGAATCATCTCATCTTTGCCAACGGTTATCCATGCATCGATTCCTCCGCTCTCTTCATCGTCGATAAGAAAAATCGATACAAAATTCGACGGTGTGTTGCTCACGAGAACCGGTCTTCCCCACCCGAAGTCATTCTCGTATAGCCCCAACCGGCACCAGCTACTAAAACCAAACAGACAATCTTCGCCTCTGGCAAGAATTTTGACAAACTCGGCTAGAGAATTGCCCACCATTGAGCATAACTCATCCCCGTCTGCTACTGTTGCGTACTTTGTTTTGGCATCCGCTATCATATCGCGCATTACATTCACCATTCCGTTGAACTCCAACTCAATTTTTCCGGCCGTTGGTTGACCAGATCGCGTCCACACGATGGCGAAAAGATTGCCACAAGAATTCGTGGGTATCGCCAGATTGACCTTCTCACGCAAGTTAACTGGCATACAAACTAAGAAAGTCCTTTGTTCGCCATGTTTATTTCGGCAAATATTGACGAAAGCCCTACCTAGTAGTGCCGAAACGACCTCCAGCCTTGAAGGCTGGGAATCGTTGGCCATCGAGTCCTTTGCATTGTCCCTAGCTAAGGCTTTCAGCTTCGATAAAGCATCGGCGTTGAACCTCAACCTGCTCATGATGAGTTCCTTGTTGCCAATATGTCGTGGACTCAAAATCGGAACCGCCAACTCTTTTACTGGGAATAGAGATGACAGCTCGAAACTAGGACGGAACATCGCGTCTGCATTACCTCGGCAAGCGGTAGCCCACGAACTGATGAACATGGCCATGGTGTACGTGTCGCCGATCTTGTGTGTAAAGCGCATGCTAATCGCTAATCCGCCACACTCAAACGTATTCACTTGGATCAACACTAACGGATTGCCAGCTACATCGGTCGGGTACTTCGACAAACGTTGGAGCAAATCAATGTCGGGGTCTCCATGGAGAAGCTTATCAATCTGGCCATCCACTTTGGCGTGGACGAACTCAACTCCAAGGTCGTTACAGTCAATAAAACAACCATCATCCTCAATATACCTCCCTGCCATAGGATAAAAGAGTGTTAGGGTTTCAGAAAGTGACTCTTCCATTTGGAGAAGCCTTTGAGAAATATTAACTCCTGGGTTCTCAGCATTATCTCTATAGGAGAACATAACGCCTATGTAAATTGGCATTTGAAGCTGATCCAGCGATGTTAACTTCCATTTTTGCCGGTTGTTCGGCGTCGGCATCGATGGTTTGACTAACTTCTTCCATTGCACTTCCACCTTCATGCTTGTATTGCTTCTCAAGATATCTAGTCAAACGAGGATGGTGAATACGGTTGCATGCAAGATCTGTCCAGTGCAATGCTCGTTTTATAGAGCGTTCCAAGACGTATTTAAGTCCTGGAATATGCATTTTAAGACTGCGAGCAATAGACCCGTTACATGTCCATTTCCTACCTTCCACATCAATTTTTTTTTTTTTTTTAATACCGATTCAAGTAATGGGAGGAACGATGGTATATATTATAGGGAAATGATTATGTGACGATACCATAAGTTTTTCATATGGAACGGTGGCTTCTCCACCTTTAGATCACCAGATTGGATGATATGAATAGATTTGTTTCTTAAAAAGTACTCTCTCAATATGTGCCGTGGAATGGGCCTGTTACATGTCCATTTCCCATCTCCCACATCAAGATTCTTCTTTTTAAGACCGATTCAAGTAATGGGAGAAACGATCGTATATATTAGAGGGAAATGATTATGTGACGGTATCGTGAGTTTTTCACATGGAACGGTGGCTTCTCCACCTTTTGATCTCCAGCCTGGATGATATGAGTAGGTTTGTTTCTTAAAATGTATTTTCTCAACATGTGCTATGAGCTGCACCGTTAGTTAACAGCACTATTAGGCTGGCAATACTGCATATTATATCCATCTATGAAACGTGGAATACTAAGATAATATCGTTAGAGATATTATGAGATATTAGGGATAATATTTTATAAAATAGCTAATAACCTTATTAGATTATATTATTCACTTTCCTATATGTATTGTTCTAATATAAATACTTTTGATTCGAACAATTTAAACAACAAGTCAATTAAGTAGAGATATAGTCTTATTTTTAATTAACTATCTCTCCTCTCTTAAAGATCATAAATTATTTACAGCAGCATATTCTAAATTTAAGGATAAAAACATCTTAAATTTACCTTCTCTAATTCATTGACAAATGAAAAATCAAATAAACGGTCGAAATTCGGTCAAGTCACTCATCTATTAAGCTCGCTTTAGTAAAATTTAAGTACGCAACCACCAAGCCCGGATTGGCTTGATGTGCAGTGGACGGAGGAGAAGGGGTGCTCGGAAAAGAACAAGGAAATGGGGGGAAGAGAACTAAAAGGGAAAGGGAAAAAAAAAAAAAAGAGAAATGATTAGGTGGCAGTCTTTAATCTATCATAAAAATAATATTTTATTTTGAATCACTAAAACCAAATAACAAATAATTATAAATTATTGTGGTGTCTATTACTTCAAAAATTTATGACTCACAACAAGCTGTTATTCTCTAGTCTAATGATTATTATGCTAGTAAAGTCCAAAAAAGAAAGAGGGGAAAACCCTATACAAAATTAATTTGCCAATGTGCCATCCATCTTTTGTTGGAGGTAAAGTTAAGATATAAATATATCATCTTGAACTGAAAATTTAAATCCATGTGGTTAAAAATAAATTTTGGGGTGAAATGTCTTGATTTAGGATAAGGGAGGGCGGGACAAAGGCTAATTCAATTAAGTCTCAAAAGAAAATATTTGTTATAGTAAGTTTCTCTCTTTGTACACATCATGAGGGGAAATTGTCCAATTGGTTCTAAACCTACCATACGGATGTCAATTCAGTCTTGAACTTTTCATTTTTGCCAATTTAATCCTTAAACTTTGCATGAAATACCAATAAAATCATTCCAATCAACTTTTGCCGAAAATCACTGACATGTTAGTGTGCTACCTATGATGCCCGGAGATGAATGGATTGTCACATCAATGATTTCCGGTGAAAATCGACTAAAATGGCTACATTGGAATTTCGCATAGAAATTTAGAATTAAATTGTCTGAGGCTAAATTGGCATCCTTATAATAAGTTTAAAACTGATTGGGTAGTTTGCAGTTTAGCTAGTTAATTACCGCGTTAGCTTACAGGTTTTATCACAGGATGGATGGAGATTCTCTCGATCCCTCTTCCTGTTATTTTTTTGGTATCGCAATGATTTCGATCATTATTCTACATGAATGTGGTTTAGTTTTGAGTTTGCGGCTAAATTATATTTGTTAACATCAATAGTATTGAGACATCGCTGAAAATATCTTATCGAAATGAAGAAATAGAATCTAAAGAAATTAGGGTTAAATGTTTTCAAAAAAGCAAGTACAAAATCCTTTACGAATAAAGAATAGTCGAGGATTTACTCTCAAGATAGAGGCACTCTTCGATAAATTTGGGGCTCATTTACTGAACGTTGCACGACGTTTTACCAACTTACAATAAATAAATAAATAAATGCTTATGTTTGCCCCTTTAATCCATCGGGGATGATGGGCTGGTAATTCGTATTTGCGTGTTGTCTTCGTGTTGACTATTGGTGTTGCTTCTTATGTGGCCATGTAATTGCATATTGCTTTTCTTCAAAAATGAACCCAAAAAAAAAAAAATGACTAATATCACGAAAAACCTCAAGTTAGTATACATGTGCCAATTTTATCTTAAATTAGTATGCTTATGATAAATTTACCTCAAATGACCACAAAAAACCTTAAACCGGTGCACATGTAACAAATGTTACTCCAAATTAATTTTTTTGACCGCCAAAAACCTCACACCGGTACATTTATGATAGATATACCCTCCATTAAATTGAATTAATATCACAAAAAACTACAAAACCAGTACAACTATGACAAATGAAAAGTAAAATATCAAACTGATATACCAGTTAACTATCGAATGTTATTCAACTCAACAAATTAAAAAATAAAATTTACCATAGATAACATGGAATAAATTTGTCACAAGTGTATTGGTTTGAAATAAATTTATCAAAGGTCCACCAATTTAGAGTTTTTAATAGTCAAAAAAATTAGTTTAAGATAAATTTGTTACAAGTATACTAATTTAGAGTTTTTCATGGTATTAACCAAAAAAAAATGCAGTGATTGAGTTAGTGTTGAGAAATTTCCTTATAATGTTTTGAATATGACGAAATAATCAAATACTATTAATGTGCGTAGTTGAATGTGGAGGACAAGTTTCATATGCACAAGCCAATATACCGATAGAAAGTGCAATAATGAATCTTCTATTATCGACCAAAAAAAAAAAAGGAATCTTCTATTAATATTTTATGGTGGAATGCTTCATAATATAATAATAAATGCTCCTTGGGCGCTTGTTAAAGTATGCATTATAAAAATTAATTTGCGAAGTATTGATTACAATTACACGTTGTAACTTGTAGATTGTAGATCATAATATCGCCTTAAGTACTGATTTAACAAGTGCTCCATAAGTACTCACGGATAAATTCCTTAATATTTAAGTGCAATATAACTAGATCATTTTCCACATTACACGGCTCCGTATTTGCCGTGTCTTCTTCTGTACGAGAGGATCATAACTACATGATATTTCTTCTTTTCTAATTCATCACACAAATTATAGAAGAACATTGTCTAAAAAGTTTTAAGCCTATTGTTAGGTGGTCAATTCAATATTAAATATTTCAATTGTATCAGTTTAATCCTAAACCCTTTGACGATTTATCAATTTAATCATAAAAATTTTGACAATTTACCAATTAAGTGCTTCCTATTAATTCTTATCAAAAATCATTAATGTGGACATCGATAGCCATATAAGAAACAGCCAATGCTAACTTTGATAATTTTTACATTTTTCTAAATTTTTCTGAATTAATTTTTTTTTATCTCCCCTTTTTCTTTTCTTTTTTTTCCCTTCCTCCTCCGCAAATTGCCAAGCCTCAGGATGCCTGGCAACTGGCCATAGGCAAGGGTAGATGATGCTAGACTACCTATTAGTGGTATCTTCCCAAAAATTGGTTGCAATAACTAAATTGGCATATTATCAAAAGATTTAAAACTAAATTGATTAAGCCGCTGATGCCCATGAAAATTTGAAATGATAAATAGTTCGCTAGCTAAAATTTGTGAAGGTAGACCTCATATATGTTGTTCTATTTCATTTTTGTATGACAATTGACTACTTACGTTTAGGTAGTGGAAAGTAGGAGAGTGGGAAATTAATGGCGGTTTAGAACTTTCAAGTGCTAAATGAAAACATCGCATGTATTCTAAGTTAATTCAAGTAATTCTCCCAACTTAGGGGAAAAGTACCAAAAAAATCCAAAACATATTGCATTGGTACCAATTCAGTCCTAAACTTTTCAATTTGACCAATTCAATCATAAACCTTTTAATATTGGTACCGATTCAGTCCATCTAGCCAATTTTGGCCGGTCGGCGTTGACGTGGACGTTAGCCGGTGGCTAGACGCTAACGTGGCAATTTTTATGATTTTTAAAATTATTTTTTCAATTATTTTATTAATTTTTTTTTTTTTTTTTTTCTTTTTCCTTTTCTTTTTAGCTTTCTTTTCACCCAGATCCGTGTGAAGCCGCCTCACTGGTGACCCCAGGAGAGGCTGGGCGAGGGCCGCGAAGGAACTTGAATTTTAAAATAAATGTGAATTAAAAAAAAAAAAAAAAAAAGGAGAGATTTGCAGCAAGCTTCAGCGAAGGAACTTGTTCCGCCTCCTTTTTATTTTATTTTTCATTTATTTTAATTAATATTATATTAAATTCAATTTTTGCGGTTACATCAATGCCAAAACGATGTTATTTTGCGCCTATCTAGCCGCATCAGTACCAAAAACGATGTTGCTTACTAGAATTTCTCATTGTTAGTACTTAAGTATTCCATTTTTCTCCGATTTTGACATTTAAATGTATATTTTGAAACTTTTGGCATTAAAATGTCCCAATGTGCCTAATTTTGACACTCTAGGTGTCCACACCTCCAAGTTTCAGATTTTATATGAAAATGGTATTATCATAATTCAATGTGCTTCACACCAAGTATATTCTATCCTATCGAGCTATCAATTATTGTTACCTAATCAATTCGATTGGTGAACATGGGAATTTCGACGCCGTATTCGTCGTCGCTTTGGTTGATCATGGGGCCACGTGCAATCATAGATCATTTAATAGAATGGTGGGGTGCTAATTCTATCTATTAATTTTCTTATATATGACTTAGTCGTGGCTTAATTATGCCTCCCAGTTGACTTGGCTCTTTCCCTCTTTCTTATGGTGATTGCCTCGCCCTGTCGACATAGATGAACGGGATGTCAAGTTTCGGACTCCACATGGAAACGGAAGAGGATCAGAATTCAACGAACTTCCCGTTAAGTATATTCTATTCTGACAGAAATCAAGATCTTGAGAAATTTTCAATGTATCTTTCGTTCATGTATGAGGTATATGTAATACAAGAATATACAATATAGGAAATAATATACATGATACTATTTTCCTATTTGAATAATTTGAATCAATTAATCTATCAATGTAAGATTAGTACAATCATCCGTGGAATCAAATCATATCTTCAAGATATACCAAATCATATCTTCAACACTCCCCCTCAAGCTGGTGACTTGTATATATCGAAGATGCCTAGCTTACTCAATGGATACGTGTGCTATCTTTGACATAATAATTTGGTGAAAATGTCCGGGGGTTGTTCAGCAGTTGCAATTCCTCTTGTTGCAACTATTGTATTGGGATTTTATCCCAAGTAAAATGATAGTCGATTTCTATGTGTTTTGTCCTCTCATAAAATATTGGATTTGCTCCAAGCTTGAGTGTAGCATCATTATCGCAAAACAATATGTTCGGCCCACCCACTTGCACTCGAAGATTAGAAAGTAATCCTTGAATCCATACTATTTCACAAGCAATCTTTGCCATAGCTTGATATTCCGATTCAATTGATGATAAGGAAACTGTTGACTATTTCTTTGTCTTCCATGAAATCAAGGATCTTCTTAATTTAATGGAAAAACCTATGACAAATCTTCATGTCATTGGACAAGTAGTATAGTCCATGTCACAATAAGCTGTCATGTTCATGTCACAATCACACAATAAAAGTATTCCAAGGCCTAGACATCCTTTCAAATATTTCACAACTTTTAATGTTATATTCATATGCAAATGCTTTGGGCTATGCATAAATTGATTGAGTATATGTACCACATAATATATATCAAGTCTAGTCTAGTCATGGTGAGATAAATCAATTTTCCGATAAGTCTTGGTAGCTTGATGGATTCTTAAGCAATAAATCAACAATAGGTGATGATGATGATCCCATATCATATTCATGTGTTGTCAACGATATTTTATTCAATCTAAACAACAATTGGCTTACACCCTAACAATCCTACTTCTAATATGATTTCTAATGAATTTTCGCTGGCTAAGGCGGATTCCTTCATTAGACCAAGCAATCTCAATGCCAAGAAAATATTTGGAAGGTCCCAAATCTTTAATATAAAAGATGGAATGTGGATATTCTTTGAAATCTTCAACAGCATATTCATCATATCCCATGATAATATATCATCGACATACATTAACAAATAGATTGATGATGTACCTTTGGTCCATGTAAATAGGCATAATCATGCTTGGAATGTTGAAAGCCTGCATCTATGAGTGGTGTGGTAAATTTGGCATACCATTGTTGGGAAACCCATTTAAGTCCATACAAGAATTTGCGGAGACGACATACCTGAGACTCCCCCTGTCTACGTAAACCCTATAGAAGATTCATATAGATTTCTTCTTCTAGCTCCCCATAAAGGAAAGTATTGTGGACATCCGTGGCCAATTGTAAAATACGGCAATGGAGAAAAAGGAACGAACAATTACCTCCTTAGCAGCTGGAGAAAAAGTGTTATGATAATTGAATCCATCTCTTTGTGTGAAGCTTTTAGCTACCAATCAAGCCTTGTAATGCTCAACAGAACCATCTCCCCAATATCTAATCTTGTACGCTCATTTGCAACCTATTGGTTTTTGATGTGGAGGTAACAAGATAATATCCCAAATGTGATTCTCTATGAGAGCATTTAACTCGGACTCTGTATATTGATGCCAACATGGATCATGAGCTGCTTCGTCATAGGAAGAAGGTTCTTGTTCCTATAATATGCGACAATACAACACATATAGTCTAGTGATAGTCGACTATATGAGACATGAGAGGACACTAGATAATGCGTATTTGGAGAATTCAATGTGGGACATATGTAGTGTTTGGTCCATATCGGTGGGCGAACATGATGGCCAGTATGTCGAGGTTGCTCAATAGGCATCTATCCATGAACAGGTGATGAAGATTCATCAAAAATTAGCTGTGGAGATGCTACTGATGAAGCAGGTGAAACAAGTGTGGTCCTCTCCTCAGATGACATCACTAAAGACTCGATTGCTTGATTCTTGGAGACAAAATTATGTGTTGCTAGTAGAGAATATTCAGGATCTAATGTAGCAAAAATATACTATGGATTCAAAGATAAATCCTCCTCTAATTAGAATGATTGACGATCTAATACCGAATCGGGTGATTGAGATGAAGATGTCATTTCTTGAAATGGAAATATATCTTTATGGAAAACAACATCTCTACTTATTAAGAACAGGGATGTGGATATCTCCATGAGAATATAACCTTTATGTAAAGCAAGATACAGCATAAAAATGCATTATATGGCAAGTGATCCATTTTGTCTTGAGGTCCTACAATAGTTGCTTAGCATAAATAGTCAAAAACTCTTAAATGATCAATATATGGTCGTTTCCAAAAAAGCATTTTAAAAGGAGTCCAATCTTTAAGTATCTAGCATGCGATTGAATGAATAGGTTGTTGTGACCACACAAAATCTCCTCAAAATGTCTAAGAAACTAATGCTTGGTATTTAAAGGCTCAAGCTACTTCTAAAAGATGACGTTGCTTTCATTCAACAATTCCATTTTGCTGACGATTATAGGTGCAAGAACTCTCATGAAGAATGCCATGAGAAAAGAAAAAAGACTTATAGTCAGTAGTGAAAAACTCAAGTCCATTACCTATAAATTTGTCAAATTGATTCTTTATTAGGGTGAAAAAATTCTGCAAATGGGAAGAAGTTTGGCTCTTTTTTTGCATGAAGAAAACCCATGTGGTAGGAGTATAATCATTCACAATGGTGAGAAAGAAACGAACTCCATTGTGATGTGGAGTATGATAGGGACCCCATACATCAACATGTATTAATGAAAAAGCACTGGTAGCTCAAGATTTATTGACTAGGAATGATATTCATGACTATTTTGCCAAAGGATAGATGGGACATTTGCAGTGAGGAAAACAAGTACTATGACCCAAACGATGGAAAAGAAGGATCTTATTATCAATAATGGCATTACATGAAACACCTTTATTTCATGAAATGGAAGATTAATCAAAATCCTTTAGAAAATTGGTCCAAAAGTATAGCTCTTGTGTAATACTACCCAAGCCCATCAGTTTACCAGTCGAAAGGTCTTAAAAGAAGCAATTTTGTGAGTTGAATATGGTGTGACAAGAATTGTCCTTGCAAGCTTTGGAAAACGATATTAACTTGAACTCAAATTTAGGAATATAAAGGACATTTCTAAGAATAATTTTGGGACTAAGACAAACAATGTCAATTTTGGTGACACAAGTGACATTCGTTTGGAAGACATACTGACATGGAGAATGGAATATGGTGTCAATTTGAGAGAAAAGCTTCTCATTGCAAATTATGTGTTCGTTAGCACCTTAAACAATCATCCATGCATCAACTGAAATAGAGTCTATTTTGCATAAAAGATACCAGAGAAACTAGCAGTCCTGTCAATAGCGCTTAATTGATTGGGGGCCTTCATGATATTTTGATGCTGGTCATGGGTAAATGTATGATTTACCCTTTCAGTATTTAGTCCAAACACTATATAAGTCAACAATGTGCCTCAAGTTTAAGAATTATTTATACAAAACCAAAGCATGAACGACTAGTCATTGACCCCGCTAAAAACTTCCATGTTGTCAATCATTCTATGTGTCACATTCAATGAACGTGTCTGTTACAAGCATGTGTGTTCTAACTCGAGCATCATAATACCCAAGACTCGTGACTCATCATTATCTTAAGCATACAATACTTAATGGTGAGCTAAGAATACACCGGTCTCAACTGGATCATTAATATCCATTGACCATGAACGGTTTAAAGATTCAATTTAACTGTGAACCCGTCACGCATATTTTTAACGTCTCAAGAATAAGTCCAGTTACAACTAATCTTATGGAATTATTTATACAGATAATTGGACGAATGAATGAATACGTTTTTACCATTAATTTGACAACACGACTGAAATCTCTAACATATAACTATTACATGGTTACTTTAGGGCATATAACTAATAACAAGTTCCAGATTTCAAGGGCGATTCCAAGAATATATAGGTTAGGTTCTAGATTCCAAAAAATTGAAACTTGGTAATTATAAACAAAAAAGTGCAAGTACTTTGCCCTGGAATCTGCACAGCCCCACTAAATACTCCTGTGCCACCTCTCCTCCACATTTTGTCTTTTTCCTTTTTTGTATCTGTTTTGAAATTTTTTTGAAAAGCTAATATATATGAAAGACCGAGGTAGAAAAGAAAAATTAAAAACCACATCTAAAGAACTTGCGCGGAATTCATCTTTAGAGAAGTTCGATATAATGTGAAGACTAATTGATAGAAAATTCAAAAAGCGACATTATTCGAATAGTCAGATGATTCGTCATTTGTTCAAATTTGAAGAAGATCGAACTTCAACACGAGACGCCTAAACTGATGCTAATAATAATCTGTTTTAGTGATGAGCTTGATGGACAAAGGAAACATAAAAAGAAACCTAGAGCACGCCGAAAGAGCAGCCGTAGCTGGTTTCACCTTCCGTGTAACCAAAGCATGTGTACAACAGCACTTGCGTACTCGCAAAGAGGGTCGTAGCGACCAGGCCCAAAGGAACCAGACATATATACAACACCACCTGCGACCCTTTGCACGGTAGGTGAGGGCGTCTAGATTTCCCACTTTTGGCGTGACTTAGGTCTATGCGCATTACCTATTCCCGCAAGCCTGTAAGCTTAGATACCAAGAATAGAATCGTGACGACATTAATAAGAAGGTGATGAAGTAACTACTGGATTAGAGCAAAAATTATATTACTATCGGCGGCGGTACTTGATTTAAATGCAATTAATTAATGATCTCGCTTAAATCTAATAGTGGCCGACCGTCAAGGTTGACGTAGTCGGCTACAGTGTCAAAGGAACTCCAGTTCAAAAACTAGAGGTCAAAGTTTAAAAAAAGCAGCAGAGCAAATGATACACTGTACACTAATCAAAGAAACCACTGAGAGCATAGATAGTAAAATCATTGCATTGATTTTTTTTTTTTTTTTCAGAATGATATAACTTTCATTTCTAACCAATACAAGGATAACAAGAAGTTTTGATATCTAAGTATAAAAACAACCGTAGGGAATGGGGAGGGCTAACAATCCAATTCAGTGGACAAGAATTGGTTCGGTGGGCTCTTACGACCCAGTCAAATGGATGGGTTAGGTTGTATATGGTATGACCCATAATATCCCATTTAACCCATTTTGATACATATTCATATAGTGCAAATCTAATGACTCATACTCAATCCTTACCCGACCTAACTCACATTATTAAAACACATTAATATTCTAGGAAAACCCACACTCTCTTTAAGCTCTTCGCATGTATATGCTACTTGGATAAAAACTTCAAATCATATTAAAAAAAAGCAAAATATTTATAAAGAATTTGACCAATATATATATATATATATATATATATAGAACTTAGGGCTGACAAACCCATTTTACTTGTTAGATACTAGCTCTTTTCAGTATCATTATTTATATGAACATTATTCACACTGACCACTCATGGTGGCGGCGTAGTGGTTGGGCGCTGGTTCCTTTCGCAAGAGATCCAGTATTCGAATCCCTGCGTCATTTGCCTTGTTGGAAAGGAACCCACGACTTACACAGGGATCAAGGGTGGTGGTGACTCTACCCCCTCCAGGGTTTACTCCAACCACGAAGCGGCATGACTTACCCAGGGAGCAAGGGTGGTGGTGACTCTACTCCCTCCAGGGTGTACTCCAACCGCGAAGCGGCCCACGGAGGTTCCCTAGATTACCAAAAAAAAAAAAACATTATTCACACTGAATTTAATTTGTAACAACCACAGTCCGTTGTACAGCAATATTTTAGGGAAAATTTCAAATAAGGGCCTGAAGTGTTATCATTTTCTCACATAATAACCTAAAGTGGACCTTACGTCAAATAAGGGCATGAAGCAGCTATAGTAGCTTCAAATAAGGGACTAACCTTGTTGATCGCCGGCCGGCTAAATATTCTAGCAGGCCAAAGGGTATTTTCATCAAAAGACCATTTTTATGTTAAATTATCTTTTCCTTTTTTCTTTCTTCTTTTCTCTCTCTCTCTCTCTCTCTCTCTCTCTCTCTCTCTCTCTCTCTCTCTCTCTCTCTCTCTCTCTCTTTTTCTAGTGAGCGTCGACGAGGGCTCAATGACCTCCCCGACCGCTAGTGAGGACTGCGATCAAGTTGAGGCCATCCCCTCACCTAGATTGGATATGGCGACCTTCGCCTATAGCTTTTGAGGGCAAACCTTGCCTAGATTTGGTAAGGGCAGTCTCACCCAAGGCAATGGTTGCCTCACTTCCTCAACCACCGACAAAGAGGAAGAGAAAACCAAAAAAGAAAAAAAAATGTATAAAGAAAAAAATAAAAATAAAAAAGTAAAGGACGGAAATACCCTTAACCACCTAGAATGTCAAGTACTTATTTAAAACCGATATAACCATTGCAGACCCTATTTAAAACTAATTTCATTTCAGGTCCTTATTTGAAAAAATTATGGCGCTTTGAGCCCTTATTTGAGAAAATAATGACACTTTGAGCCCTTATTTAAATTTTCTTGATATTTTATTTGTTAGATAGCAGCTTCAAAAGATAATATCTTTTTTTTTTTTCTAAATTATAACATTTTCAAATTCTGGTCATTTTTAGTTGATGTGAGCGTGAGCATGTTTTAAGATTTATTTTTATGATAAATGTTCCTAATTAATATAAAAAAAAATTATTTTATGGTTTGATGTTTAGAAAGAAAACTGAAAAGAGATTAAAAAAAGGACTGAAATTTCGAATTGATTTTCTAAATTTTCGTCGCATCTTTTATTCCCTCGACAAGCCCAACAAAGGTCCATGCGTGAGCTCAACCAACATCACGCACCATCAATCCTGGTCGAGGTTTAGGATTTTCTTCTGCATCCGTTGCCAGCAGTGTTCTGCTCCAGATCCAGCTCCGACCACCGACACACCTCTTCTTCCTCCTCCTCCTCCTCCTCCTCCTCCTCCAACAATGGCCAAGAAGAGAACGAGGCACCAAAATCCGCAAGCCTTCCTCGCTGACGACAATGAAACCGCCGTGACGAGACCTGCGAAGAAGCACAAAAAAGAGGAGAAGCTCATATCGTAAGGCATAAGCTCGAGGATACTGAAAGAGGAGGCTCTGATTCAGCAGGAGGAGATCCAGGATGAACTGATGAGTAACCAAACCCTAACACAGAGGGTTAGGTTAACGTCGCAGCATCGGCAGGCAACAGAGGCGGGCACAGAAGTAGGCAACTGAGGAGCGACGACAAGTGTTACGGTTGCTTGCGAGTTGCCAGGGCAAGATCTTGCTAAAGCCGCGTGACCCCTAGCCTTGGTGACAATGTTTTTTAATGGGTGACCCATTTTCGGCCCATCTAATTCAACTTTTAACTCTTTGAACCCATTTCTAGCCGGACCTTCGAATACTGACAACCCATACACAACCCACTTCTAAGAAATATAAGTCAAAAAATAGGCCATGGACCCATTTTGATACCCCTATAGCAAGCAATAACCCATTATGCTCATCGAAATCTGAGAACCTTGTCTCTCAGATCAGGAAGTAGTGACCCTCAGATGTGATAGCCAGCTTTTCCTCGAGCATCATTATTCCAGAACTTGATTTATCCAAATAAAGTTGCGAACATGCCTCACTGGAGGTGGCGCTGGATGCAATGAGCACTAGCGGTATAATTCCTTCAGAAATAGAGCAATGTTGGCGTTCGACGACAGCTGATCCTGACCAATCTGATGTTGCACAAGTTGGACTCACTGGTCGTGGTTTTTCGTTTGGTTGACTGTGATTGTACAAGGAGCACAAGGGAGTGCGCCATTAGTATACTCAATTTAGTCATATCCAATCAACTAATTATCAAGATGGGCATGCCTAGATTAAAATCCGGAAGTCATAAGCTCAAGTGGTAATTGGCAGAAGCATTCATCATGATGAGATTTTTGGTGTAAAGATTGATTATAAATGTTTACTCGTTCAGCTATGATAGAGTGGAACCAAAAATATTGATTGGTACTAAGCCTTAGATTGTTAATGATTAAACCAAATTCATTGGATGTTGTCGATCACACAAAGAAGTTATTGATCCGTTAATATGTCCCTTCGACTCTCTAGGTACACACACTATATATAAAAAAAAAAAAAAAAAAGAAGTCATCATTGTAGCGTTACTTTGAAGAAGTTTGTTCATATTTCTATATAGTGAATGTTTGTGTTTCAAGGTGTAATTAATGTTTTGTAAATTCCTAGGATTTTATCTCCTTGGAACACTAGCTATATTTATGAGAAAGAATAATAGTCATGTAACAAGTCGATAGAAGAGTCTTGTAATCGATCTTGTTAAAAAAGAATTAAACGAAAAACCTATCTCCTTCTCTTCTTCATGTGAGTTGCAAGTGTTTCACCTTCAATTTATTACGGCAACATCAATCAGCCTAACATGGGGATCAGTAATAAATACAGTAAGTTTTACAATATAACAAGTATTAATGCATGATTAATCCGTGTCAATGTCGATAACATCTGTCATACTTTACCGGATGCAATAACAAAGCTCATTTCGCCTAGTCTCTCTCGAGAAATTGAACAAAAGTCGGGAGTACTGATCTCTCCCTATGTTAGAATATAGGCCAAATTCAAGTCGGTTTGTTTGTGCTAAGAACAGTGGAGAAATCAAGAAACCGCAAAGAAAGCTCTTATTGTAAACTTGATGAACTTTTCAGTACATAAGTTCTATTTCTCCTGCTTTTCAGACGAAATGGTAGAAGGATCCCCTTTCAATAAGCCAGAGGCGATGTTGTAATGTCAAATTGGTTTTCCATCTAGCCAGCGAGTATAGAAATCCAATGATTCCCGCGGCTTGTATTGAGGGACCGTATGCCCCGCTCCCTGCACCAATTACTAGATGATTATTATTAGCATCATACAAGGAGATGACTAGTTCAACGAGCGGCACATTTGCGATTAATTAAAATAGGCTTAAGTGCATTCCAGTAAAACAAAGAATAGAATTGCTCTGGAGCCTCAAAAGCGAGACAAAGGTTTTCATCTTCGGTATCAACTATCAAAAGGCAAGGATTTGTGAATTTAAACTTCAAATATCTCATTTCCAAACATCATACGAAATTAGTTCGTTAAGGATAAATTGAGCTTTTCCTAGGATTTAGACACAGACAACTCTTTTGATTTTGTCGTAGACATTGAGGAAGAACTTTTGACATAGTTTTGTATACTGTCGCATCTTCTGTCCATAGAGATTTAAGTATATATTATCAGCATTGTTTTGTTGCAGTGTGCCACATTCCAGTTTGTTTTGACAGAGCAACCAAAATATGCAGAAAACAGCATCCTCTTCATTATAATGCCGTGACCTTGTTCTAGTCTTTTCGTGTAACGAATTGTGAGTCTTAAGATATGATGGGTAAGAAGGTTCGTTGGTTCCTGACCTTGACCGTAAGGAATGTGAGGTTGTGGTCATACCCTTGCAGATACCTGAAACAAGTTGGAAAAGCTTGAATGCTTGGAGTTGAATGCTTAGAGCAGCATAGCGTAATCACCCACAGGGGCATTGCATAATAATTTGAATTTGTGGATGCATTTAAAACCGGCGGAAATTTGAATGAACAGAGGATTTGCAACATTTCTACTATTTGACCATGAGTACTAGTCGATAAGATTATACCTTGCAGTGCTAGGCACTACCGCCAAACATGGGATGAAGTAA